>MU228104.1:968854-984829 GCA_018584345.1 Thuja plicata
AATAGAAAAAGGTTTCATGTTTAGAACAAGTCCCTTTAATACTATGTTTCAGATATTGTGGATGCATGTTTTCTTGTTACATTGATTTCATCAGATTGATATGCAGTATTAGAAGAATTGATTGTATTTTTTTTGTGTTCCATGTATTGCTTAGATCCAACTAGATCTAACACCCCTCTTCCTCTCATGATGCAGGTTGAACCCTAAAAGACCTAAATGCAGATGAAGACATGGAATTTGGAGACCTAGGACCTGACAGACAACCAACAAGCAACCCAACCGCAAGGCAATGCATGGGACCCCTACTCCATACTTCAATCTTTCTTTCTATTCTGCAATGTACTATATACTTGACATGAAAAGGAATATGAAAAGACACTTGTATATTACATTCAGTTTGAATGCACAATGTCATTGATCAATTATAAATTTGAAATTCTGAAATGTGATCAATTGTTAGAGTACAAATGATAACTTTTGACAATAAATGTAATGATAAAATGTTGATTAATAATATCTGAAGGATAGTATTAATTGGACTCTTCTAAAAATACAATTTTTCCCTATTTGTGGTTATTTTGATGAATGCTGTAAATTAGGGTAACAATTTTGGCAACTTCTGCTGGATATCTGCCTACTAGACATGACCTTAGACCTTATCGTAGGGAAATAGAGTCATAAAACCAGAACCATGGATGCAATATTTTATTGAAATGAAAATGCATCTTATCTATACTCATGCAACCTAAAAACCTAGTGCTTGGACAACACTTATTGAAATGAAACCTAAACTAAACCTAACCCTCAAAGCAAAGCTTGAGGTGAATTCCATTAATTAGAATTTTTATAACTTCCCCATTAGTTGTGGTCAACTGATAAGCGTTATTTTCCTTACAGGCTATTATAACAAAAGGCCCTGACCAGAAATGGTCAAACTTACCATGCTACCCTGGCCTGCTCTTGAACACATCCCACTTAAGCACTAGATCACCCTCCTTGAAATCTCTAGATGTAGCCCTCTTATCAAAATCCCTCTTGGTCTATGCTTGCTTTAATTCCATAGTATCCAATGCCCTCTTCCTTTCTTCCTGCAATTGCATCAACTCAGCATATCTTAGTTTAAGAGGGTCCTCCTCTTCAAATAGTAACATTTGATCAACAAGCTGTTAAGTTGGAAAATCTGTAGAAATAGGCAATCTGGCCTTTTTACCATAAACCAGGACATAAGGTGAACTCCCAATAACTTGCTTGGGTGTTATTCTATCCAGCCATAAGGCTACCCTCAATTTAGAGTGCCAATCCCTCTTGTTTTCTTGGAAAGTATTCTTGATGATCCTAATCAAGTTCTTATTGGTAGATTCTGAAAGACCATTACCCTGTGGATAGTAATTAAAAGAAGTATTTAAATAAATACCATTCTTGATAGCCCATTCTGTTATAGATGAACCAACAAAATCCAAGGCATTATCTGATACTATTGACTGAGGGACTCCAAACCTTGTTATAATATCATCATAGAAATTTAGAACAACATTTCAAAAAGATTTCTTTAGTGCAATGGCTTCAATCCACCTAGTAAATTAATCTGTGGCAGTCAAGATCCATTTATGCCCTACACTAGAATGAGGGTTTATTGGACCTATAAAGTCCACTCCCCACTTGTTGAATGGCTGGTCCACATTGATTGGCTTCAATGGTATTGTTGCCAACCTCTGTTTTCCTGCAAACATAGCACACTTTTGGCATCTTTTTGCCCATGAATGAGCATCTTTGAATAATTCTGGCCAATAATAGCCAGCTCTTAGAATTTTCCATGTTGTAGTTTTGGGGCTGAAATGCCCTCCATAAGATCCATCATGGAATTAAGATAGAATCTTGTTTTGATCCAAATAATCTATGCATTTGAGAAGCATACCAGAAAAATCCTTCCTATAAAGAGTATCATCAATTAGAACATAAGGAATAGATTGTAATCTAAAGTACCTTCTCTTGGCTCTATCAAGATTCATTGGACATTGACCAGTATGCAGAAATCTAGTCATATCTGATAGCCAAGATGCTGAATCATTAATTAGGATAGAATTACCTTGGGGCAAGACGACCTCTTCAGTGGCTTTAGCTTGATCTTCTCCTTCTACCATCTAAGCACATAAGGATTTGCCTCTAACCAGCTTGGTCACATGGATTTGCACATCATACTCCATGAATTTAGTTATCCACACTGCCCTTTTTCACTGACATCCTTGTTTAATAAAAAATCTTTGAGGCTAGGGTGTGCAATCATTAGATGTATTCTATTCCCAGCAACTAGATGCTTAAATTTTTTCAAAGCTTTTATAACAGCTAGTACATGTTTTTCTACAAAGCTGTATTTTTTCTCATAATCATTCATACCTTTGCTAAAAAAGGCTACTGGTTGCTCCTGTCCTTCCTCATTCTTTTGCACCAGCATTGCTGAAACAATGTCAATACCACCATAAGCATACAAAATAAAATCCTTAGAGAAATCAGGATTAGTTAAAGTAGGGGCTCAAGACAAAGCCTGTTTAATCTACTCAAAAATATTCTTTCCTTTAGCAGTCTAGCTAAAAGGTACATCCTTTTTTAACATGGCAGTCAAAGGTTTCAACAAATCTGCAATATTAGGAATAAAATGTCTAACAAAATTTATCCTTCCAATGAAACTCTACAATCCTTTCTTATGTTTTGGCAATGATAATACCAGAATTGCGTAAATCCTTTCGGGATCAATTGTTGTCCCTTCTTTAGACACCTGGTATCCTAAAAGTTTACCTTCATGTACTGCAAAAACATATTATTTTGGGTTTAGGGAGATCCCAAACTCCCTGCATCTTTGTAAGACTTGTCTCAACTGGCTTATGTGTTGGTTTGCAATCTTGCTGTAAATTGTAACATCATCAAGGTATACTAGAACAAATTTATAGATCAAATTCCTAACGGCCATGTCCATTGCCTTCTGAAATGTAGCTCCAACATTTTATAATCCAAATGGCATTCTCCTATAGGCCATTGTACCCCATTTAGTAGTGAAGGCAGTTTTGAATTGGTCTTCATCCCTTACTAATACCTGGTTAAAGCCAAAATAACCATCAAGAAGAGAGAATCTCTCAAAACTAGATACATATTGCAAGATTTTTTCCATAGAATGAAGAGGGTGCCTATCTTTCAAAGATGCCCTATTGAGGTTCCTAAAATCTACACAAAGTCTTATCTCTCCATTCTTCTTTCTTACAAGAACAAGATTTGAAACCCAAGATGTATGCTTGATAGGGAATATTATGCCACCATTCAGAAGTTTATTCAATTCTTTCAACATTAAAGGTTCTAGCTTAGGATTGATAGGCCTTGCCTTTGTCTAATGGGCTTAGCATTTGGTTCTAATTCTATGGTATGCTGAGTTAATTGAGGATCAAATCCTTTTAAGTCAGTATAATCCCATGCAAACACATAATTATATTCCCTAAACAACTTAATAAGCATTTCCTTTTCCTTAGGGGAATTAATGTTACCAACATTCAAGCACTTGTCTCTGAATATCTCCACTTCTTCATAGTGATCTTCTTTGATCAGCAGGCTGGTTTTATTCTTTCTAAATTGATCATCAGAATTGAAAGCTGACTCTAAGATGACTAATCCCCTTGGAAGCTTATTAGTCTTCAACTAAATGATCTGATTTTGCATTTGTTGATTGAACTGCTCATTTCTAGGAGCTGAAAAGTCTTCTGTTTCAGTCGTAAAGCTCAAAATATGTTCATCAATATTAAACACCTACCAATTAATATTATTGTCTGGGATAGATGGCCTTACAACAATTTTAACATGTGAATGATCTGAGTTCTGTCCTTTATTCTCAGTAATTGAAACATGAGCACCAATACCAGCCAGTCTATCAGCATGCATATTTTTCCTTCTAGGTATGGAAATAAGGTTAAATGCATCAAAATTATCCAAATTATTAGAAACTCTGGATTTATACAGCTTCAAGAGATCATTTTTAATAGCATTGATACCTCTCACATGTCTTACTATCAACTCACTGTCCCCAAATGCCCTCAAGCATTTGATTCCTCTTTTCCTAGCCCATTCCAAGCCTTGAATAAGACTTTCATAGTCTTCTATATTGTTAGAACATGGAAAGGACAACTTGTAAGTAGCATAAAATTTATCATTATGAGGTGAAACCAACATAACTCCTGCACCAATACCATCCTTATTCTTAGATCCATCAAAAAATAGATCCCATAGCTGGTTAGATAATTGAGATTTAGAACACTGATCTTTAATCAAATTAGGCACAACTGACTTAGATTCTAAGATTACATAGTTACCAAAACCAGCATCAAACACATCATCATCTTGATCATTTCTAGCTGCCCATTCATCTAGAACAATATCAGGATACTCTTCAGTTTGTGTGTTGTAAGATGAACTGTCATTGATTTCATCTGGATCCATGCTCACACAATGTGCATTTATGGGACTCGGATTAAAAGGCTCTATGTGGTCTTTGGCCCATAAATTTGATTTTATGGTCACCTTAGCACCATATCTAGTTCTAAAATATAGGTGAGACCAATCTGATGAGAAGTATCCATCTATTTTGGCTGTGAAGTCTCTTGATAAACATAAAGCAAAGTAAGGTGGCAGATCTATGACAAAAATATATTGGGAAATGGAGAAGTTTGGACACAAGTGTAAGGTCAAACTTGCATTTTTAACAACACTTATTGTCTTAACTGAAGAACCATCCAGCTGGACAACTCCTTTCTCAAGGGGTTCATACTTCAAATCCAACAAATTAGCTATGCTCTTTGGCATGACAATGTTGGTTGCACCATTGTCCACCATACAATTGTGCACTAATTTGTTTCCAATAATCAAAGAGACATAGAAAGGAGGAGGCTTAACATTTGCAGATTTCTTACCTTCCTTTTTTGTCATCTTCTACATATTTGCTGACTTTCTTTCAACTGGTATTGATGATTGCTTCAAATCTGTAGTATCTTTACTCACTTGTGTTACTGGCTGCTGCACTTTACCAATCTTCTTTTCTCCTTTAACCAATTCATCATGAACTATTGAAGGCTCTGAATTGGCCATAACCACTCTAGGAGGATGATGTACAGCTTGATGTGAAATTACTGTTCCTTTAGACAACTCTTCTTTTAATAAATCAGTTTGCCCTGGAATAGCTAATGAATCCCACATAGAAATAGAAACATTCATCTTCTTCATATTATCAACAATGTTATAGGGGACAACAAAGTGTACCTTATGAGGTGACTTACTAATGGTTTGATCCACCTATTTCTAATACTATGTTTCTTTGTTTGCATGAGTAGAGGCCCCCTTTAGGATTGAAACTGGTGGAATAGGTGATGGTTGATTTATAGCAGCAATCCTAGCAGCTGACTACTCTGATTCTAGGGATCTCTTCTTGGCTCTTGTGTTTGTTGACATAGATGAATAACCATTCACTCCACAAAATTCCTCCTCTTGCCAATTGAGGAATGCAGTGTCAGGGGTAGTCACGTCAGAGTGTTGTTGAGTCTCTTCAGTGGATACAGTAGGTTGTGAATCCATCACACTTTGAACCATTAGGGCTTGATTGATCACTCCATTAGTACACTTGGACTGATTGTGAGGTTCTTTACAAGGATAGCACCATTCATAATCTGCAACAAGGTTATTTTGGCTAGGAACAATATCCCTAACAACATTAAGGGGTGTAGGATTGTATGGTCTATAAGGACTTTGGCTCCAGTTCTGCCTATTGGCATTGCTATTTCCTTGATATTGCTGCTTGTTACCTTGATAAATGGGCTGATTAGGCTGCTGAGATAAAGAACTAGAAAACTAATTTTGAGTATGGGCTATTGGATTACTTTGCTACCTTTTCAGGTTTACTAGTTCATTCCCAAAAGTTTGTAGCAAGCTCTCAATCTTTTGCTGGCTATTTTTTATGCTTTGCAATTCACTAGGAGGAACAATAGGCATTATTTATTCACTTTTATAAGATGGCAATGGAGCTAACGGTGGGGTAACTAATGGCATATTGGCTTGGATATTGGGAAAGAAAGGCATTGGTGGCCTAGGAGCTAGCTTTCCTGCCTGAGTGAGGCTATTCTCTGCCCTAATTGCAATATCAAAGACTTGAGGTAACGAATTTCCTCCCATGGATTAGATTACTACCGAAATATCACTATTCAAGATTTTGAGAAAATACCAAAATGCATATTCGGCAGAGGGTCTTACCATGGCAGGAATCTTGTTCCATGTCTTCTGAAATCTGAGATTAAAATCACTTAGTTCTTCTTATGGAGCCATTTTAATGGTAGTTAGTTACTCCACCAAAGACAAATTGTTAGACTTATCCTCAAAAAACTTAGAAATCCTCTCCCCCAAAAAATCCCAAGTAGCAATAGAATTTACTGGAAGAGTTCTAAACCAGTCAAGAGCTTTACCTTTTAGTGATGCAGTCAACAGCTTTAAAGCTATATCTTCCTCCGTGACATGATGGACATTGCAAAGAGATGCAATATCTCTAATGTGTTTGATAGCTGTCACTTGACCTTCTCCGGTGAATGATGGCAAGCCTTTCAAGGCAGCCAAAGGTATATTGTTGTGATTTGCAATCTAGAAAGGACTACCTTGATCAAAAGGAACAAATGGAAGATTTCTTGCCATTCCTACAGCTAGTGGTACTTGTTGCTGAATAGTAGGTACAAAAAGAGATTGGGTAGGCTAAACTACCTTCCTTTGGTAAGTCTTCAAATTCTGGAGAGTTGCTATAGTACCACTTATAAAGGCTCCAAGAACAAAATTATCTATAAATTAATTTTCAACACTTGGAAATTCTGATCGGGAAAGATTAGGAACACTTAGATCTTCAGGAAGACTGATTTCTTCAATAATAACCTCAAGTTCCTCTAAATTTGTGGCTTGATTTTCAAAAATGGGGTTATCAAATGATGAGAAATTTGAATTCAATATAGTAGCTCTTGGATCTTGTGATGTTCTTCCACCTCTGGATGATCTTCCTCCCCTTCTGCTTAACTATAATTCTTGATACAAAAATCCTTCCTTGTTTGATCTTGTTGGAGTTCTACTCATTAAAATCAAAACTGAGAGTTGCAACTAAAATTAAAAACAACCATAGAACTAGTAGCTCAAAACTGAGAAGCAGTTCGTGGTCCCACCGGGCATGCCAAAAACTGTTGAGGTTTAGAATTACCACCCCAACTCAGGCTTTGGGGCTTTATAGGTATCCTATCCTAACAATGGAAACCTTCTCTAGCTATGGGTAGACTATGTTTGTGAAGGAGTCTCCGGATTCTAGGCCGGTTCCGATTGAGTTTGGGTATCAATTTTATACTATCTTCTCCCGATTTAGGGAAGGAAAGAGAGAAACTCTAACTAAAATTGCATGAACAAAACTTGAAAAGGTGATACACCAAATAGATTCAAATCTCTCAAAGCTTCAAACTAACACACACCTAACATAAATTAATGATCTCTTTAATATCACTCACTACCCAATACATAGGCTAATTAGAAGGTCACTACTAGGGTTTAACCAAAAATAGAAATCTTACTATCAACAACATGCATATTCTGCAAAAGGCTTATATTATGTAATCTAGAATAGGAAATGATACAATCCACTAATCCATGCTACATATGTATTACACTTGAATGCAGAAAATTGAATAGGATTTGAACATATGATCACCACAAGATATATGAAAAATGGTGCAAATATATTCCTTTCAAAATTTGTATGCAGTTACATAAATGAATCTCAAATGGCAAGGAATACAAGCATCCTCTTGCACAAAATTGATATCACAAACATGAACCAACCAAGGATACAAAAACATAAACGGGAAGCTATAGGAACAAGAAGTTCACTAACAACTCTTCTCTCTACAATCTTGGATCCAACAAAATGATTATAAAAATAATTTTTATATCACGCCCTAGCCTCAAATCTGAAAATACAAGCCTTTCAAAAATGCTCAATTTTAGCCAAAAATTGTGCCAAAGATTTGCCTATGTTAACTCCCCCCTAAATGCCTAAAATTTTGGCTCATAATAAGGCTTTTTAAAAAAAAAATCCTTTTATAGAAATAATTGCCAAAACTCTAAAATAATTTAACATTAGACAAAAACCTAATATTAAATAAATAACCTATCCCCAAAAATCACCAAGTGTAAACAAGTGCTAAGTGGGGAATTAACAAACTCAACCCACTTGCACAAGTTTTGAAGGAAGAGGAATGAGGTGGCATGTTGTTTGCAATTTCAAAAACTGCAGAAAAAGACCTCTGCAATGAAGGCATTCAAGGTATTTTTCTTGGCAGACTCCAAAAACTTATGCTCATTTCACTCCTCGAACTTGGTGTTTTCGATAACTTCATAAAGAAGAAATGGGGAAAAATTGCAAACCCTAACTGAAGGAAAGCTCACAAATACTCTCTAATGAAGCTCAGTTTCCTATGAATGAAGCTCTCTGTCAAACTTGCCCTTCTCTGTCAAACTCAATCTTATTGTTACAACCAGTCGACTGGAATTTGTGTGTTTATTTTCTTGGAATATGATCACAACTGGTAAGTGCTCATGTCTATTTTGAAACTTGAGTTCCTCTCCATGCATAATCTCTTGATTGTATCTCATAACTGAAAGTGTCTCTCGGTTTCTCTTTGTTCTTATCAATGAATAAGCATCATAAAACCATGAGTAAACAAGTCATTTACTATGAACAAGGACTCGGACCCAGCATCATTCTTGCATAATATAAGGCACTGCTTGACTTCTTCTTTCGAGCTCTTTTGTTATCTTTTGTTCATTATGATAATTACGACATGTCACTTCATTCTTTGAGCTCGGCCTTTGACTGTAGTTGTATTGAATCTTCAAATGATTCTTATTGTTGCAGCTTTGTAAATACATCTCTTCCTATCTACTAGTCACGACTAGTGACTGGTGAACTCCCTTTTTGGCTTGGTAACTTACACAGCCATGACTGTTAGATAAGAAGAGCGACCTCATGAACTCAGTTTTGAAACCCGAGTCTTCATTAGTCTTCACTAAGCTCTCTACTTGAAATAAATATGAAGCTCTTCATCCTTACTAACATGGATACCTTTGTTGGAAGAATCACAACTAGAACTCATCCTTTGACTATAACAGTGAAAAAATGGCATTAAAACCGTGATGTATGAGCTCAGTCTCCTTACAATTTTTTGGAACTCGAATTTCATTTAGCAGTGACACTTGGTAACAAAATATTTTATGAGTTCTCCTCACCATCTATCTCATCAAAATCATGAGCTAATGACTGAAAGTTGTGGTAGATATATTCAGTCTTGCTATGACAACTTTTAGTCATTAGCTTCACAGTCTTTGGGAGCTGACTAAAAACATGATCAGATATGTCAAAAACATAAACCACTTGTTTTAAAAAGATAAGTACATTCCTTCCTATGAAATTTCTTGCTTTCAGCTCATGTTCATTTACAATTCTATTTCAATGCTATAAAAATATGCACACACATCACTCTTCCAGTAATCATGAACCATGTTGAAAATTTGTGCTTTTTGTTTAATAAAATACCTCTATAACTTGCATTTTGTTTGATTTGTAACTTTGATATTTCAACTGTAGGAATAATATATTATGCAGTTTTGTTCAATAGCATAAATTTTCATTTTGTGACCTAGTTCTTAGTATCATAGCTCCTGTAGCATGTCCACTGTCATCAATTCTCTTGACTGTAATTGAATTCAAATTTAAAATAGAGAACATGTTTGAACTCAGCCTGTCATATTAGCATGTTTGAACTTGGTCCTTTTTCTATTTGATGCTGAATCTGCATTTTAAATATGAGAAGTACAACAAGATAAAATGTTTGTTTATTGTTAATGAAGTTCGAGCATGGGCTCGTGACGCTCAAAAACATCAGAATGCTACTTAATGAGGTTCGAACACGGGTTTGTGACACTCACCAAGAACAAACTGAAAACATTTCATAACTTTATGGCTCAATCTTGAAGCAATCTTTTCGTAATCAGCGAAAATAATGATATTACTTGAAACTGTACCTTTAAAATAGTAAGGACATATTATACTAGTATTTATGCAACTACATTCTGTGACTTGAAATTTGAATATTTGCAACATTGGCACTTCCTGTAGCACTTTGCTTTTGAAAATTTCAGCTTGATCTGCATCTTTTCTCCCTTATTCATGTGAGCAGTAACCTCCTGAGATGTAAACAATCTTTCTTGCATGTAATGGCTTATGTGAATTTTGAGCACAGGCTCGTGACATCCACTATTTTTTGCTTCCTGCATTCAGTTACACATCCACCTATTTGCACACATATCACCAATCAATCTATTAGGTCACCAGATATAATGAATCAATTAATGTCTGTGGGTGAGTGTCAGCTAGGATTATACTCATTTATGAATATTCGTTGATTTATTTATGTTTGTTGAATTAACAGGTTGATCAAATTCTGAAAAAGGTTTCTCAGGCAGGAATACTAAATCCCTTTCATCTAGATATCTGATTATAAATACAAGAATAACATGCATCAAAGTGACTATAAATAGAAAAAGGTTTCATGTTAAGAACAAGTCCCTTTAATACTATGTTTCAGATATTGTGGATGCATGTTTTCTTGTTACATTGATTTCATCAAATTGATATGCAGTATTAGAAGAATTGATTGTATTATGTTTTTGTTCCATATATTGCTTAGATCCAACTGGATCTAACACCCCTCTTCCTCTCATGATGCAGTTTGAACCCAAAAATACCTAAATGCAGATGAAGACATGGACTTTGGAGACCTAGGACCTGACAGACAACCAGCAAGCAACCCAACCACAAGGCAGTGCATGGGACCCCTACTCCATACTTCAATCTTGCTTTCTGTTCTGCGATGTACTATTTACTTGACATGAAAAGGAATATAAAAAGACACTTGTATATTACATTCAGTTTGAATGCACAATGTCATTGATCAATTATAAATTTGAAATTCTGAAATGTGATCAATTCTTAGAGTACAAATGATAACTTTTGACAATGAATGTAATGATAAAATATTGATTAATAATATCTGAAGGATAGTATTAATTGGACTCTTATAAAAATGCAATTTTTCCCTATTTGTGGTTATTTTGATGAATGTTGTAAATTAGGGTAACAATAATATAATAATATCTATTATAAAAATAATATTATTACATAATGTATTTGTAGACACCCTAAAATGGACAGACTTGCGACCTTACATTTAATTACTAATTTTCTTCTATTAATTAATGGGTTTTTAATCATTAATTAATCATCCATTTCTTCTAAAATTCATTCCCCAAATAATTTAATCATATTATCAAAATTAATTAAATAATTAAGATTATTTAAATAATCAACCTCAATTAATTAATCTTTATTAATTAATTAAATTCAATTTCTTAAAGTTTAAATTTAAATATTTAAACTTATTAATTAATTCTTCTAATTAAATTAATTTCATTAAATAAATTTAATTTCACTCAATAATTCAATTCTAAATAAAAAGAATTCAATTATCTGAGATGTTTGAACACTTTAATTATAAAAATCAATTAAATATTCAAATAAATCATTTCGTCAGTTCAAAAAAAGAACTTTTGATGAGATCTCTGAGATTGCATAATTTCCTCCACCCACTCTTTAGTTCAAAGGTAACTCTAAATTGCCTCTCACTAGTACAAAATTAACAATATATGACCAAATAAACTACCAAAAATTATAGATAAATGTCCAAATTTGGTCACGTGATCAGTGGTAGTTTATTGTCAGTCATTTATCTCACGACCAAATTTATGAATAAACTATTTTAGTCATTTATTTGGTCACTGATTTAGTCATTTATTTGGTCATTTATTTAGTCATTTATTTGGTCATTGAATTAGTCATTTATTTAGTCGTTTATTTAGTCATATATTTAGTTGAATATATTTAGTCATATATTTAATTGTTTATTTAGTCATTAATTTAGTCATATTAGGGCACGATGGAATTGAACCACCATCCTCCTACTTGTAAAGTAGGTGCTCTTCTATTGAGCTAGTACTCTTTAAAGAAAAATCATACCATGTATACTAGTACTTTCCATTAAACATGATTTCAACTTTTTCCATCTATAGTTCAAGCGTTATGATAGTAAATGGTTATGACAATCATTCAAAACAAAGTATGTCAAAGACTATTATGAGGCAAAGTTTGCGATTGTCATGTAAAGAGGAAGAATCGCAGGTTCCATAATTGTGAGAAGCACATTCTATAATTTGAAACAGACCAAACTTATAAAATGCAATAAAAGTTAGAGCCTTTCAAAACACCATCATGCATATTTTGTATATGCTTCGTAAAGGAGAAGAGAAATAAGGCCTATCTAATAAGGATTTGCTCAATTTTAAAAATTTCTAGTCAACTGTAACATCTATTTACACTACCCTAGCCATAAAGCACTATATTGTGCATCTACAACTTAACCCCACAAGTTAAGATGACAAATGCACTGAATATTGGGCTCTATTGGTAGTCTATAAAAGTGTAAGTTGCCATCTACATATTTACATGCAATCGAATTCATAAATAGCAACTTACAACTCACTCTATTTTATTCCTTGATATCTAACATCCTGATGTTGGATCATGGTGTGTGATCCAAAAAGTTGATGAAAAGCCTCACGCATTTGATCCAGAAACAACAACTTACAACTCTATGGATTGACAAAATCTGATATCATTAGTCTATAAAATGTTAAGGAGCAATCTCTATCTATTAAGTTTCCAAAAGTGGGGATGAAGAATGGTCCTATTGCTAATGTTAATGCGTATCTTTTATTTTTATGACTGTTATTTAAAACTTTAAGTGTGTATAATAATTTATAGTGGGCTGCTATCTTTTGCATGTTATGATAGTCTCTTTGTTCTACAAGTCTTCAAGAAATCACTGCTATCATGAACTTCATTTTTTGGTAACCTCACCTTTATACATGAATCCTCTACTCCATTGCTTGAAAAAAAACCTTTCTCTTACTATCAATATCTGTCAATGTTTTTCTGTCATAATTATCTAACAACCTCAAACAGACAATACAACTAACATGCAATTAATTATTCCAAGCTGCATAAATAAGAAGTAACAGACAATACATGTTCAAAGATGGTGCACTTTTACAACTATTTTTAATATACATAGTAGTTGTAGTTGTCCATGTGATGCTACAGATGTACATTCAATTTTATGTATTAATTAATACACAAATGATGAATTTCCAGGAACAACATGCAAGTATAAGAAAATGATGGAGTTCCAAATCACCAACAGATATAGTAAAGGCATGGATAATGGATCAGTGAAAGCTCCAAAGGTGAGTATAGGGGAAAAAGGTTGTCCCTCCTCACCTTGTGGAGTGAAAGCTCCAAAGGTGAGTAGTTAATTGGATTTTTATTCCGTGTGGAGTTTGTTGGATTTTTTAATGTCTTGTAGAAGGTGGCGGTGCTTGGTATTGATTTCTCATTTTTGAAGAACAAAGTTGATGTCAAATTGCTTTGTAGATGGTCATCATAATAATAATAATTTTTTCTTTATTGTATAATTAGTAAACATTTTAAATACAAAACTATTTTCTAGCCAACTCTCTCTTCTGTATGAGAAAGAATTGGGAAATATGAGAATCTAACTAATTTTTGTTTTAAATGCAATTTGCAACAAATACAAGTGCTAGCAGATATAGTAGAAAGCATTGCAGGAGAAATACTGGTGGATAGAAGATTTGATGTGGAACATGTATGGAAAATAATGAAACCTTTGTTATATCCTATAGTAACACTAGAAACACTGCATTTGCATCCTATAAGAGAGGTTTATAAACTTTTCCATCTATAGGGCTACCACATTGTCTGGAAAAAAGTGCACAGGAGGGTGAACTATATATTTCATCTCTTGAAGTTGTTCTTGAGGATGATAATATAGTTGGAAAAGGATGTAATATAAGTAAAAAGTCTGCAAGGGAAGAAGCAACTCTACAGATATTAATGCAACTTAAGGTTGGTGCACATTTTCTAAGCCTAACTTTGTTTCTTCTGTCATTCTATATGAAAACAATATACATAACTTTGTAGGCCCAAAAGCTTGCCAATGGGGAAAGAGTCTAGAATGAAAATGTCCCAAAGGTATGGACTATAATTGAACTCAGCCATATAGAGTACCGTAGTAACAAAACATCAAGATGTGTCTGGCAAGTTATTCTAGAGATATCAACATCTGCTTTATACTAGTATTTATTTTATCAATCCAACAATGAAGGATTCTTCAATATTCTATAGTAGGGAACACCTACAGGTAGCTTAAATGGACAAGAGGGACTACCAAAAAGGAGGAATTTCTGTACTGCTAGAATCCTAAACTTATATCATTATCAGTAATCAGAAAAGAATTCATGGGTACGTTCCAATATGAAATTGATTATTAGATAGATACCCCATGAATCATACTTCATGCTTGTATTCATCTATTCTTATGTTGGCAGTTGTAAATCAGAAACTTAAATCAGGAACAACAATCATAGTTGTTGCTAAAGATCATTTGCAGCAGTTACATAATTGCTGCAGAGAATCACTCCCAGTAGTTACACAGTTTTTGTGGAAACTTATTTGCAACAATTACATAGTGCTGCGGAACACTAGTTGAACTAGTTGCAAGTAACTATGGAAAATAATTTATAGCAGTCACACAATCTTGTGGAAAGTCATTTGTAATAGCAATATAGTTCTGGTAGAAAGTCATTCACAATAGTGATAATATTATGGAGTTATTAACAATAGTCAAATGTGGAGTTGTCACAAGCACTGAAGCATTTAGCTTGGCTACTGAAACTAAAGTATCATACTATCAAATGATTACCATTTTATACACACACACACACACACATGCACGCACACATGCACACACACACACACACAGACACACACACACACACAAACACATCCAAAACCACCAAAAATAAATTTTATCCATGTACCAGGTTCTAGTACCTGCATCTACATCCAGATTTGAACCAGTAACTTAGTTTTTAGGCCCATATTGCAGCTAGAAATTCCTGTCTCGTCTTTCTAGATATGAGCTATGGTGTTGTTTTTTTAATTCTGAATTTCACTATTATTGCTGAAAGCTATCAATTTCTTATCATTTAGCCTCCATATTAAATACACAATTCATAATCTCAATTCTATTGCAATTAAAGGAAACATAAACCCAAGCATTCAGCTCTCCCATTAGGACTGTAGCTGAACCTAATTATGTTCCTAATGAAATACAATCAAAATTTGAGATCTTAGTTTATATTCCAAGGCTAGGATCTTATTTTACCAAAATTTGTTTTGGTGAGCATGTGTCTTATGCTTGCATAAATTCTGATTTTCTTTCTCAGCTCTTAATTACATTCAATTAATTAGTTCATGCTTGCATCCATTTAAATTCAAAAAGATACTACAAGCCACACAAGGATTTAACAACTCAGCGGGTTTCAAAGTTCAAACTGACATGGTTTGACAAATTTCAAACCACAAAGGCTTTGCCATTGGTTTACAATATTTTTAGTGTTCTTGACATATTATTTTATGTTTCTATTGTTTTATTATATTGTTGTGTGGTTTCTTGCATCTACAACCTCCTCGAGTTGTCTTTTGCATGCTATAAACATCTTGTGGTTCTCATGAGCCATCCTATCGTTGTTCTTGTATCCCACAACTAACTTACTTCACCTTATTATCATATATAGCTTGTGTATTCATTATTTGAGCTCTTGTAAGATTTAGCTTCTCAAGATGGCCAGGAGTCTCCAAGATTTCTTGGGGACGCCGAGGAATTCCTTGAGTGTCTC
>MU228104.1:985370-1011394 GCA_018584345.1 Thuja plicata
AAATGTAATTCTTATTAATATTTTCATCACTAGTTTTTCAAGTACAATATGTATATCAACACCACCCCCCTTGCAACCCCACCGCCACTATCCCCCTGCCATCCTCGAACTTAGGCCCTTTGTCCTTCGTCCCCCCATCCCATTTAAGAGTTGAAGAATTGAGGTTACATATTCTAAGAATCATGAATAGGGGGTATTTATTAAGCATCCACTTACAAAAGGAGAGTTGAGCAATTATTTCTGCATGGATAATGCCATTTCAACCAAAAAAGCCAATATACATTATAAATTTTTAGTTTTTACTTCCATAATTCATTATTCATTTTAAAACAAAGTGGTAAACAAATTAAAAAGTTCAATTTTAGTTAATTTAATTCTAGTGAACTGGAAGCAATCATAATATAGATAAAATAGGTGTTTCTAAGTTAACGTTCTTGAAGAGTATAAGATTATTAATCTAGATTTCTAAGATAAAGTGTCGGGACAAAATTTGTTTCATACACGGATTGAAAGCACACACAAATGCACAAAACCATGTATCATTGCACAATTTCAAGCAGGATACCGATGCATTTGACAAGATGTATCAAATACAACATTATTTTGAACAATTATAGCAATATGTAATATGCATGGTAATTTTAATACAAGTACCAGCTAGTTACCAAATTTAATTTAAGATTAAAAATGATGCTTTCATAAATTGAATAAAATTAAAATTTAGATTGTTTACCATTTCATGTTTAAAAACATACCTTAAGAATAGGTCCACGGTCGGCTCCAAGTAAATGAATTTCATCTAATATCAAGAGTCCAACTTGAGTCACTCATATTTTTAACAATAAAAGATATACCAATCAGAATCAATCATAATCTACAAGGAAGAAAATGTATGCCTTCGTAATCTATTATCACTATCATTATTGTACAGAACAACTAGACATCAAATTTATATTTAACAATTTTTCTATTCAAAAATATAAAAGAATCACAACTATCTGAAAAAAATATTTTTTAATTTTTTCCCCTATTGATCATTAGGAACACAAATATCAATCAATAACTAAAATAAACCTTCATCACATATTTGCGATGATGCCAATTACGGTTGATGCCATCCCATTTTTCTGGAGTTGAAACAATTATATCTGCTGAAAGAAGCCTTGAGATCTGGAGTAAAGTCTCAAGTCATCTCAATCTGGAAAAAATTAATAAATTAATTTCTTTATATACTTGCCAGCTGCTTACAACTATTTTATTTTATTTTATTTTGATTGGTAAAAGGCCAAAGCCAAAAATTTTATTAATATAAATTTAGAATTACAAATCTCCATTCACTGCGGACACTGGTAGGAAAGAATGGAGAAGAAAACTTCCAATCTAGCCTGGGACCGAGGTCCAAATCAGTAGTTACATAAATATATGAGGGCATTCCCTCATTTACATAAAAAATGGATCTATCCATTTATTTGTGGACAAAGATACATATACATTCTATTAAATTACATTCTAGAATTTCTATTTGATATATTGCAAATATGTCCTACTTGATCCTCGTAATATTTGGTATCTCTATTTTCGATGATTGTTCCCTCTCCTCTAAATCACGTCTTTTTTTATCTACATTTTGGCTACCTTGTACTTTGATTCTTTATCAATACATGTCCCTGCAAAGCCTATCTTATACACATACTTTAAGTATATATAGAGTCAATCCATACTCGCAATACCTGTTCCTGCATGGCCTATCTTATACAGATACTAACATCCTTTTGTATTATCTTTTTTATAAAATATAATTGAAAAGGTAAATAAAAATGAGAGTTTTATTCTTTTGAATGAATAAGGTCAGTCCATATTCGTAGTACCATTTCATACACAAGAATCTGCAGCTCTGTTAAGTGTTAATAAATCCTCTTATAGTCTTTGGAATCCATCTTATGCTCGTCTCAATGTTTTTTTAATATATATATATATATAGTCAATATATTTCTGTATCTGTTTATGTCCTTCTATTATATGTATTATGAAAAGCTGGTAACTATAATTTGAGAGTCATAACTCTATAATATAAAATTTAGCAGTGCCAACTAAAGCTCTATGATCTATTATTACATATTATAAGGTTATTTCATTCTCATTTCAAAAGAGCAATATTCTGAGAAAAAGTACTCCATATATATCTAGTCTATACAACTTATTCATCGGCTATACTCTGCCTTACTTATGCAAAAATAAATCATTCAGGAAAGGGATATAGTTCATTTTTAAAAACCAGAAAGTATTTTTCCATGACTCTATGTATTATCATATGGCTACCATACTTTTGGATCATTTCATACTTAAAACATTAACACGAGAATCTAACTGAAAAGATCTACTCTCTAATCTTCTATAACTATTAATGCATTTATCTATTCCTTCTGAAAGCTTATATATACATTTCTGCATGTGTGTACCTAAATCTGTTAGAGCCCATCTTCCATCTTTACATCATTGCTAATTTCCAAGACAAATCCTTAAAAACAACAAAAAAGGAGATAGAAATACCCTGGTAATCCCTAACCTGAGATCTAACCTCACAGATGTGTTTAGACTTCAAGATTAGAGATTATCAAGATACCTTTATCCAAAATTTCCTATGATCTACCTATTGTGTTCTCTGGTATATCATTTCCTATTTAAAAAGGCAAGGACCAACCCTAACCATATAACTTTTGCATGAAATATTCTTTCTTCCATTTGTCCTCCCACATTCTCTATATCTTCTTTAAATAGGTATATACTTTTAGAATATACGCCCTCTTCATTACCTTCTTCATTTACTATAATTAGTCTCAGTTATATTTATCTTACTACTGCATATTCTGTTTTGCAATCCTATAGATTTTTTGTAAGTGTCATATTTTATCTTGAAGCCTGTCTTATCATCTCCTGTAATGTTCTTTTCTATTTTCCCTATTTTTAACCCTATCTAATTCAGATTATCATCATAGTACCTACATTATCATATTCTTTTAAAATGCATCATTGTGGGAAACAATATATTCTGTAAATATCAGCATGTTGTTTGAATACATATCCGAGACACCATAACTGCATGATTGTACTGACATAAATACCATTTATAAACACACACACACACACACACACATATTTGTAAACACATATATATACCATTTATAATCACACACACACACACACACACACACACACACCCAGACACGCACGCACACACACATATATATATAATCAGATATATTTTTGATTTGTTTATATATCTGGTCCAATATATATATGGATTTGCACACACACACACACACACACACACACACACACACACACATATATATATTCATCTACTTATACCTATTTTGAAAGCTTTTGATAAGAAAATTTGTTGCATGCATACCATATTTTTCATCAAAGTCGGTACAAGCCCTTTATGCCAGTCATTCATTCTTTCTCTGACAATGGCCTTCATTGGTGAAATATAAATAACATACATGTATCACTCCCAATTGACTTTGATGTTTAAATTAGATTATAAACTTAATTCATATAGTTTAACAAAATTGATACATTTATATAAACAATAATACAACTTCTCAATGTTAGCATGATCTAAAAATTGATTTACAGGCTATGTTTGAACTTCCAGGATATATGCATAAGCTGAAGGAACTGAGCTTTTCAAAAGGATATGTATTCTACCTTCATGTCTAGTTGAGTATTGAAAAGATGAAGCATCACCAATTCTGCAGATATTGTTTTCCCACTTCCTGTTGGTGCTCCTAGAAGGACATTCTTGTCTCTGTGATACAAAATATGAAATGCCTGCACATCATGTCAGACAACATTACTTAAATTTCTTAAAGCAAGCATGTCATTAGTATAATTAAAACTGAAAGATTAGATACTTAGCGTATGAGAAGTCCATGCATGGAAAGTTTTTGAAGGAAATATGTTGCCTGAGTTTGAATTGGATTGAAATGTGAGAAGTTGTATAGTTCCTCATAGTTATAGTTGCCAAGAGCAGAAATAGGAAGAGGCCTCAAATCAAGAAGTTTAGTATGTAATTGCAAAATTCCAATGTAGCATACATCAAAAGAGAATTTCTGATTTCTGATTTTGATTACTTGCAGTTCAATATTAAAAAATGCCTTCGAATGTCCTTAAAAGTAATTTAATAAAACCAGAAGTGCATTTTGAATCTTTTCATCCTAGATGTAATAGCCATTACAATATCATATATGAATAGTATGAAAAGTAACCTTTGGTAAAATCAATTGCTAGAAGGAGACAGTATGAAAGACATCTTCCTACAGCCAGCTGTCTGAAATTCCCCGTATGTAGTACTGTGGAGGGAAAGGCTCAAATATAGGTACTGTGAATGTAAGCTTTTGTTGACCAACTCTTGCCATCTTTTTTGACAAAATGAATAGTTCTGAATAATAGATGTGATCATTTTCCAAATCCTAACACAAGAAAGCAAGATAGCACAAACAATATAAAATTTATCAGCAGAAAAGGAAACACAGTTATGGAGTCTTAACAACTGACCTAAGTTAAATCAACACTGGTGGTTAAGTACAAAACTTGTAGAGTTAAAACCAAAATGCAACTTAAATTATATATTGAAATTTCTAGATTTATTTAGGTACAAAGTAAATAGCATGGACATAGATACAAATATATACAAGGTCCAAGGATAAAGTAAATATGAAAAATTATAGAAACAAATGACTTCCATAACAAAGGAGGGAAAACTTGCTTGTGGGGATTTTTTAGCCTTTCCTCTCTTTGTTTTGTTAAAGGGTTTCGGGGTTCCCTTCAAAACCTGCTTTTACCATAATCAAAAACAAAGGAGGGAAAACTTCCTTTATATTGATATCTGCATATGTGTTGAACTTTAACTAAATAAGATTCCAATTTTTCATTTAATAAAGAAACTTTCTATTTTTGGAATTCATATATCAATTAATAATCATTGAATATAATGACAAAATAATACTAAATCGAAAATCCAATGTACAAAAAATATAGAAGTTAATCAATGATTGTGTAAACTAGCAATGACACATTTGGTGCAAAAGCTAATTTGAAACAGGAAAGAACAAACAAATATAATTAGTTTATCAAGATAACAGGAACAAGAAGGTGAAAACTATATAAAAAGTGCAAACAACAATTAATATAAATTATTCTGGACACTTATTGAATTAAACCATGGTTACAAGGCTCACAAGTTCAGATTCACAGAGAGTCAATGAAACTCCAAAGAAAAATTAAAAATATTAAAAATATTTTCATCATATAACACATGTAAATTACATTTTTGTATACATGCAAATGTATGCAACCAGAGTATTGTGAGAGAATACGAAACACCATCCATTGAGGGGATCTCTTCTTTGATAGAATTTGTCTTTTTGCATTTTGAATGACTCCAGAAAGATTAAAAATTGAAAGCAACAACATTATTTCATGGGTGCTAGAAGAGTAACATACAAAGAGTGGCGAGAAAAGCTTTAAAGAGGAAACCCGTTGCAGATCACTCAAATACAATCATCCCTGATCAGGAAAAGCTAGGAAGGAAACCCTAGAGAGACTCAAATTATAACTGGACTTCAAGCAGTTCATAAGTGATCGTGCTTTCTGGGATGAGAAGAAAAATATCACGAAGATTCACCTAATGTAAGAAAATAGGAGGATTCACAAAAATTTCCAAATTGAATGTGACATATTAAAAGATTTTAGCTCCAACCATGGTCCCATTTCTTTATCTGTCTAAATGGATCCATTAAAAAAGAAAGCCTTTCAAATTTAATGTAAGGCGGGTTTAGGAAGAATTCCGGCAAGGGAGAATGAAGCTTAGTGGTGCAGGAGCACCTCTCCAAACACCTAAGTCCACCTTGGAACCAAATGGAGGCAGTGGATCTAAAGAGTTCCTAAAAGTGAATTGGGATATATTGAAGCCAATAATGGCAATATGTAATAAAAAATTTAATTTAAATGTTATAAGTCCTAGAAGTCCTGGCAAAGGACTTAGGACCAAAACAATGTAAGGGTGGCCAATAGTGCCAAATGGGATCTAAAGTTGTTTAGGGGAGTCAATTAGGTCCTAGAAGAAATAATAAATTGATTGGGATAGAATTTAATAGGGTTTTAATAGTAGTATGCAATAAAATGTAAGTTGGAAATTCAAATATTCGAATTCCAATGGTTATGAGCATTTAGGAGGGAAAATGGTATTTTAGTATTTTTAGACTTAACTAAGCCTTCCAACCAACCTAGATTGGTTGGGGAAGTTGGTAGGGAGTTTATTTAATGCTTGGAAAGGTCTATGTATGGATTCAAAAAGAGAAGTATAGACTATTACTCATAATTTCAATAAAATCCAGAATTTTCACAATTTTCTTGCATGTTTTGACTTCTAATTCGTTCCATTGGTTTTGTTGATGCTTGGAGGATAATATTATGGTTTTTTAGGAAATTTTTGAATGCTCTAAAATTATCTTAGGTTTTTTTTCAATCAGTTATATTGACTGTCCTCTCTAAGGGGTTGTTTTCCTTAGTAATTTTGATATATTCCATAATGTGAAAGCATCATTCCATGAATTTTAATGTTGTTTCTCATGGAATGATGCATATTTAACATGTAAAACATTTTAATAACATTATATGTTGCAGAAGAGTTGATTTGATATGGTGATCACCAAGGATAGTGAAGAAAACTTGAGGAAATTGCTTGCTAGAGTGTAGCAGCAAGAGATCTGACTTAAGGAGGGCATATTTTTGTTTGGGGAAGAAAAATTATATGTCCAAGGCTTGGTGAATCCTAAAGGAGAGGTTATGAAAGTGAGTGGAAGGGTGGAAACTAGAAGGCCCTAGTTTTTGGAGCAATTTGGTGAGGGTATATTAGAAACGCCATAGGAAAACATGCTATTTCCAAACCAATTTGATAATCTTTATTTTTAGACCATTTATAGACTCTGTGAAAAGTGGCATGTCAGGGAAGCAGATAGAAATGGTACTTCCTTTGTAAATGCACCCAAATTAGCCCTCTTGTAGACAGTGAGCAGTCAGTGTTTGGGATAGTTGGTCCAAAGTAACAATACAAAATATTTTGATATGTTGTGTATAAGGATAATGGGTGTCTGAATATTTAAATTATTTGAGAAATGATTTGGGAAAATAAAAAGTTATGTGGGAAAAACTTACTGGTTAAGGCTATAAGGATAGAGAGCCTAGAGTATGGATTGGGGGTAAGATCTTGGAGTTGGACTTCAAGAACCACTTGAAAATTTTTGGAGTCTTATTTTAAGCCATCTTGAATCCCTATAATAGTAAGGGAGTTGGAAGAGGTTAGAGTGATAGGTTAGTGGCATATTGGCACTTGGGGTCACTTGGTTGAGGAACACCATTGAAGAAACCAAGAAAAACTACTTTATGAAATAACCCCAATATAACCTACCCCCTTGCATCACTTAGGCTAGAAGAGCTTCCTCATGATGGCATGTTTGTCAATGTACAACCTTGTAAATAAACTGAAACGCTTTAAAGAAAATCTCAAAGAACAAAATAGGTCTACTTTAGAGAAATGATCACTGAAAACAAAATAATAGAAATAGAGTTGATCAAAATTGATAAGAATGACAAAAATAGGTGTCTATAGATATGATAATATAATGAGAAACTATTTCAACCAAAAATTTGGTGAATACCTATTGCATCAAAAATCCAAAGAGATAAGGCTGGCTAAGGGGGGTTGGAAAATGAAAAGTTTACCCAAGTCCACAATTATTAGTCATTGGCCATAATAATAGTGTCTTATTCACTGAAAGGGTTCAATTGATAGACCTTGAAGACCTAGGAAAGGATGTTTTTGACTGCTATATCCTTACCTCAGAACCTGCACAGTAAGTCTTTCCCCAAAATACCCCATATCTTGTTGACTGACCACAAAATGAGTTCCTAATGGCCCCGATCTATTTAGAAGAAGATAGAGCTACTGCCTTAATTATAATGGAAGACAAACCTCCAGGACCTTACTATTTCCACTTTTCCCCCTACTCTCTTTCAAACATACTGCGATATGATGAAAGGGTATCATGCACAGTCCACAAATCCTCAGGAATTACTTGTGAAACTCAACTTCACACTCCCAAGTCATAGCCCTAATTATGAAACCAAGGCTCCTTGGTGCTTCAATGAATTTGACATCATGTTACTGTACAATACCATCTATAGAACTCATCACAAAGATCATGGCAGAAAGAATCAAACAATTTGTATCATCTTTATGGAAGTGATGGTTCCTTAAGTGCCACCCTAAGATAAAATTAAAACAGAGTTAAGGGTTGTTTATAAAGCTAGATCTGATACTCAAGTTTGTAATCTTATAAGGCTGGTGAAAATATGAGGATGGTGTAGAGATGGACTGTCTACATGGACAAACTCCTAAGCAAGCTCTTTCAAATTTCCATTGAGATCTTTCCTCAAATTCTTTGCTCGTGCTTGGTGCAATTCTTAGTTTTATGAGAATAGGAGGTTCATGCTCTGTTGTTTTAGAGATGATTGACACGACTTCCACCTGCACCCAAACCTGGTCCTTCTAAAGCTATTTATGGAGGACACTATGACCTTTTTTCTTCATCATTCTTCTCTCTTTATGGGTGGTTCCTTGGGATAATAAACCGACGCTAGGTGTACATTGTACAAATAAACAAATGCCAGAGATGGAAGATACTTAATTACAATAAAGAAAATTAGTCAAATATTGAATACACTTGTAAATCAAAATTATATCCATGAAAACATACTTTCTGGATTAAGAATGGAAGTTTCTTCTCAAGCAAGAAATATGTTTCTAACTTGTTATCAACTGGTAAATTAATAAATAATGATACTTATTAATAATTTTAAAAACTAACCATTTCTTACAAGTAATGAAAATTTTCAATGGTAGCAAGAAACAAAGTCTCATATTTCAGTCATAGCAAGAAAAGTTTGTCATAAATGCATAGACAATGGCTCCTTGATGCTCCTACATCACAAAATAATCATGATGACAGCCATTTTCAGTCATAATAGTGGAAAACAAAGAAGAACACAAACATTTTGACAGTGAGATGTTTCGACTTTTCCATGGCATATAAATTATGTGCCTGTGATGAATCATATTTCAAGAAAAATGTTCACTATCTTTAGGGGATGTATACATTGTTTTCAAGAGCTCCTCTATTTTAGGAATACATTCACCTTTTTGGAGAGGACATTCATAGTTCTACAAAGGGCTCATACATTATTTTATCAAGAGGTAGTAGCAAAAGAAAACAGTGTTTGGTGTTTTTTCTTTCTTTTGATGTAAAAGAGGTGGAGCGTTAGTTAAGGAAAAGTCTCAGAGATGGAGAAGTTTGTAGATCAAGAGTATAGAGGGACAATAAAGGAGCACAATGTGCTTGACAAGAAAAAAAAACCATTATTGTTATGAAGAACATGTCAAAGGACTGACTTGTGAATGTCAAGGAGAAATGTTTTAGAATGCAAAATATGGATAGTGATATCATGTAGCAATGTTTTACATCTTTTCAGATAGCTCTGTGCATGTTCTTCTCACTATTATTATAGATGACATAGGTGTCATGACCATTTGATACTTTGTTCATTGTTTTGACAGTGAAAAAGGTTGCATTTCATCATTGTTTTGATAGTGAACAAGACTACATTTCACCATTCTTTTGGCAGTAAAAAATCAAGGCTACCTAGGAGGTCAAATAAAGTTGATAGAAGATGGATAGGTTGTAAGTATGTTGTCTACCGTGGAGCAAGTTTCTACAAGCAACTCAATGAAACATGAATAAACTAAAAAAAGGATCAATTACACTTTTTACCTTACTCTTTGTAGATTTATTTCATTGACCTCCTCCTCTTTAAACTTTTAGCAAGGTGATGAGCTCTCAGAACTGAATCAACTTCCCAAAGGGCCTATTTGTTTTACAGAATTCGTGTATGCTGGAATAGCCAATTTTGGAATTCAACTGAATTCTGGATTCTGCTATTCTAAAAATAAATTCTAGATATGGGCTTTTGGATGAAACAAACACTATAAATTGTGTTGATCTTCTATGTTTTTTCACACCCAGCTTGTCCTGCAGTGCTGCAGTTTCATTACACATCTTTGAACTTGTTTTGTTGCCCAAGTTTTATATAGGAAATCATGGCTTCCATTACTGCTGATGTTGTTGCTACTGTTCAAGTGATAGATATGAAGAATTTGAATGGAGAAGACGGAAAGATGGCCATGGTTGAGATTGACAGTGCATGCCAACACTGGGGATTTTTTTAGGTCTTCTTACTATTTTCTTTGGTAACTTGTATATATAGAGAATTTAGTCACCTATCAATTAGGTTGCATTCTTTTTCATTTATAAGCGCTATCAATTTCTATTGCAATTCTCTACTTTTACAGATTATTTACTTTCAAAATGTTTCCAATTCATGTTGTTCTAAGCACTCTTTTTTTAGGGTTTTGTTTTGCAGCCATTTTGGTCTCTAACAGTGAAGTAGAGTGACTATTTTAACCTTTCACCTTACTGATTGAGCTGAGTGTTTGTGGGTTTGCAGCTTCTAAACCATGGTATTCCACACAGTCTTTTAGACAAAGTGCAGGATCTTTTCAAGGAACATTACAATAACTCCATGGATGCCCAGTTTCAAAAATCTGCTCCTTTCCAGATGTTGAATAAGGCTTTGTCTGGAAAAGAATGCAGTCAAATAGAGGCTGATTGGGAATCATGATTGTTTCTCCAACATTCCTCACATCAAACTGCTATTTCTGCTCCTGTTTTGCCTGCTGACTTGAAGTATGTCTCTAATATATGCAGTAGAACAAGGGCTAATTTAGTTATTTTTTTCATTTCATAGAATTTTTAACTTATATAAAGTATTTTTATTTTTAAAGTTTGAATGCTAATTTTGTTTCTGTTTAAACTTATTATTCTTAAATGTCCAATCAGTTTAATGATCAATGATCCTTTAACTAATAGATAACTATTTTTTTTTAATAAGATGTAAAATTATTATTAATTATTTGACCATTAAAAATGGAGGAGGATATCGATATAGAATAGGCTAGGTTGACAAGAAACTTTAAATATATGTGAAGAAATTTGATATACAAAAATTTAACATGATCAGTTTTTCAATCATATTATAAACAACTATAAAAGATAAATCGATAGCTTATTTCCTGCATATTAACTATTAAACTTGTTGCACAATACAGGGAAATCATGGATGAATTTGCAGAAGAAATGAGTAGATTGGCAGATAGAATGCCAGAAATAATGGATGAGAATCTGGGACTTGAGAAAGGTTATCTGAAAAAGCTTTAGCAGGAAAAGACAACCCTTTCTTTGGCACAAAAATGTGCCACTACCCTCCATGCCAAAGGCCAGACATGATAGATGGTCTCCGATCTCACACAGATGCAGGTGGAATCATTCTGCTCTTACAAGATGATAAAGTAGATGGTCTTCAAGTTCTCATGAAGGATGGCACCTGGTTCGATGTGCAACCAATGAGACATGCAATGGCTATTGACATTGGAGATCAGTTGGAAGTAAGTTAGATTTAAGTAACTTCACTTATTTAAGTTTTTTTTGCATTGTTGTTTAAAATTTATTATCACCATATAAAGATAGGTTGCAAGTCTTTTTTTTGAGAAGCTAAAAAAACAAAGCACACCTCATTTCAAATGAATATTTTTAGTGAATTTTTAAAGCAGGTGTAGGCCTATAAATTATTTTGGAATATATTTGGAATGCAAGTTGGCCTCTCTTGGGTGGTAAACATCCTTTGTAATTAATGTATTGTAGGTTATTACAAATGGGAAATACAAAAGCATTTGTCACCGAGTAGTTGATAAAACAGATGAAAACATAATGTCAGTGGCATGATTTTATAACCCTTCAAGCTCTGCAAAAGTGTAACTTGCTCCTAGCCTCGTTATAGATATAACCAATGCTGAGAATTATCTAGAGTTCATATCAGCAGATTATATGAGAATATATGGAGAGAAAAAGTTCCTTGCCAAGAAACCTAGAATTGAAGCCATGAGAGCCATCTTGCCAGCCTATTGAGGGCTCAATTGACTACTACAATGTGAAGAAGGTGGAGACTTTGAACAATGTTCATATTGTTGTGAGAATTTAAAAATAGATATAACCTCGCACCTTACTATTTAAATAAAGTATTTAGATATATATACACATAATGCCATAATTTGGGTTTTGGTACAGGTCATGACTTGAACCTCTCAACCCACTCTTGCAATTACTTTATTTTTGTTAAATTTCTGAAAAGGGTGTTCATTTTTTCTTGTGATCCATTCAATGCAGATAATAAAAAAAGGAAATTAATGACTAATAGTTATTGATGAACTTAATCGAGTTAAAGTAGATTCCATTGAATTCTTGATTATGTTTTCAACAAAGCAATTCCATTTTTTTACTACAAGTTGAAAGTCATCTATAAAACTTGATTTGTAAGATGACAAAAAGCATCGAATTCAATGTTTCAAATGGCTTCACATTTCCTTGCTTACGAACCCAAACTAAACATAGTTAGTCCTAAATGTTCAACAGTTTTATGGATTTCAGAATATGAAGCATACACCATAGGATTCCTTTCCTACTGATCAAATTTTGTAATTTATTGTGTAAGTTACATAAAGACTAGCTTCTTTTAGTATTATATAAACCAAAGAGTTCTATTCAGAACCAACGATGTTTTCCTTATTGAGTTTGTGCTAGAACTTATTTTGTGGTTGGCTATCTTTTTGAAGTGAAAGAGCAATGATTATATATAATATACTACTTCATTTTAAAAATCTATAATTTATAATGTTAACAAAGGCTACACCTTTCACCTTGTTGAAATAGGGGTTGCTACCTTAGATTACCATCCTAAATGAAATCCAAAAATCCAGCAGCCATTGCAAAGTATGTTTACGTTGGCCTTTCCAACACTTTTGTGTTAGTATATGTCTTCCATTGACAGTTTTTCCCTTCCCATTCACTTCAACTTGCAGTGTTTTTAATCAAGATTCTATATATCCTATACATCTGCCTCATCACCTTTTACACCTAATATATACACTAAGGGTTCTGCCAATGACACATAATCCAGCATAAGTATATGAAAATTAGTACTACAAATCACTAAAGATTTCACAAGATTTTCAATTTCATGAACCTTTAAAATTTTTGGATAAACTGATTAGCATAGACCTTTAACAATTAGCACATCCATGTTTATTATCAGATGCAATCACTCCAAAGGATTTTTAATTCCACCCCAAAAGACTCCTCTTTAAACATTGTACCTTCAACATAAATGATTTTTCAACCAAATCTTAAGGTCTACTAGCATCTAGCAAAAGATTTGTTAAGGAGAATTTCCCTGACGTGGATTACTTTCCAAATAATTTATCTTGTTCTCTATATCAGGACAACACAAATAAAAAAATTATGACACCAATAAAAAAAATTGTGTCAATTCTTTGATTACAGAGGTCATAGAATAGTTGCAAACTTTTATACATCAGTTGTTCATACAAAACTGCATGTTGAAGGAGTTTGAGAAACCTTACATAAACCAGGATTAAATCGTTCATATTTCCACAATCCATTTGAATTAAGCTAGAATTTCTAGTTTAGATTGTGTATGTTTTTTGACATCAACGTTTCGGATCACACTCCACAATCTAAACCACAAATTCTAGCTTAATAAACCAGGATCCCTGTAAAAATGGAAAATGCGATTCCTCCATCTTGGATAGGCAACATTATGAGATAAGGATGATGCATCTTGCCTAAAAAATAAAACATTGGTCAAGGTAAGTTAAAGAAGCTTTTTTTTTTTTGCACAAAATGAGGGACTATATTTGCTTCAAATAAAAAATATACACTGAATATTCCACAGCTTAAGATTTAAGGGCCTTCGTAAAAATAATATGTGATAAGGAAAGACATCAGAAAGATGATGAGATGAAATTATTACAAGTTAATTCCTTAGGAAATTGTTTAGTTTTGACTTCTGTTTCTATTTGTCTCGGAATTCATTCTTCCTTGAATTAAGTGTTGGACATATTGTCATTGATGTCAAAGATGAGACAATTAATTATCATTGATGTCAAAGACGTTTGAAAGACATCGTATGAAGGAAAAATCCACTAATCATTGTCAAAAGAAACTCATGTAAAAGAAAATTTTATGTGTTAAAGAATGTTGACCGACTCCCTCTTCATGTTGATGCCTTCTCTCCAATATAGCTAATGAACTAAATTAAATTATCATACTAGCCAACCTCCCTTGGAAAATGACAATGAAACTTATATTAATAAATAGAGATAAAGGTTAATGCAGTGATTCAATATTATGGAGCAAAGATAAAGGTTAAAGCAGTGGTTCATCTTTGTAGAAGAAACACTTGTTTAAGAAAGGATAGTATTTAATAAAAGGCAGTAGAAAATAAGCATAAATTAAAGGCAACAAATATAATTTAAGCAATGATTCCATATACTAATTCTCAAAATCAGTATTAACAAGAAAAAGACAAAGTAAATTAGAAGAAATTATGATACTAAAAGTGATTGAATTAACAAGAAAAAGTGAAACACTAAAGATGGAATGGATTATTTACCTCCATTGAGCCACAAGGCTAGGGGCCTAGATGTATCATTGCTCTAGGCCTCTACAAAGTAATAATACAATGCTCTACCATGTTATTAATCAGTGGTAATATACTCACCATACTGCTTGAAGGAAACTTTCTCTTTTGGAACACACAAACATCTCTTCTACAACATACCTGTCTGCTCCTTTCAATGGATCTCTTCACTATTCTTTTTCTTTTTCCCCATTGTTCATAATTTTTTATGGCTCTATATTGTGTTATCTATGAGTGTGAGTGGCATTTACACCTTTGCTTCATTCTTGGTTCAATTATCTCTACCCTCTTTGTATTTATACACAACCACTATCCCTTAACTATAACAGTGTTTGAAGTCTCCTCTAGGTATTGAAATCACTGGCATTGTTATCAAAGATAGCTCTAAAGTGTTTTTCCCATGCTCTGTTTTCCCATGCCCTTCTCCTTTCAGGAACACAACAAAGTGAGGAAGATCTTGGCCCAAGTGCAGGCTCCATAGAAGCAGGTTTTCTCCTTTTAAATACACACTCACAGTAATTAAGTTATTTATGCAGATTAATTTAATGACTGACAAGTAATGTTGTGTCCTAACTATCTCTTCCTAGATAAATTCATTCAAAACTATTGAGAAATATGTTTCATAAGGCAAAAATAAAAGATGTAGATAAGGAGGATTGGGCACTTGAAACAAAGAGAATTGAACTTCAATTGGAAGGTTTTTACAGTCAATGTTTTTGTATTGCTAGGAAATCATAATAGTTTTAGAATCAATATAGTTAATTGGAGGATATAGATTACATCATGTTAGCTTGTTTACTCTATTTATCTTCATAGTGGAACATTTGGAGAGGGAAATAAAAAACATAGAACCAGACAATGATACAATGTGTACAGAAGAAGAAAAGGATCTTGATGCTTTAAATGCATAGTTAGCTCCTAGATTGCAAGAAATTAAGCGATCGAAGAAAAAATAGTTGAAAAGTTTTCTAAGGTATACACTTGATCTCTATTCTCTTTTGATATGTTTAATACCTCCTTATGGGGTGACCTTTGGCTTAGATGCCATGAGAAAGGGATATCTCTTCCCTCTTGAATACACATAGGATGTGCACCTAGCCAAAAAGTTCACCTAGGTGTATGTTTCTGGGTAGATATTTGATTTCTCTTTTTTTGTTGATAAGATTAAAATATCCGAAAGGGGGTCCCTTCATCTTGGATAATGCACCCAAGAGGAAGCCCATGTGTTTGAAGGCATCATTCAAAAAGGTAAGAGAATAAAGAGTTCAAAGGAGATATCATGACAGTGACAATGGTGATGAGAAAAGATAAACACAAGCATAATGGGTTTATTGACAAGAATATGAATTCACAGTGAACTCAAAGGGGGAGATTTGGAAGGCCATTTTGACTTTCATGAGCATTTTCAAGATCATTCACTATTTTGATGCATAGTAGTTAAGTATTACAAATATTTTCAAGGAATCCAAAGTGATGAGAGTCGTGGACAATATGTCTATAGTCATTATAGTGGTATAAATGCATGGAATTGAAGAAGGATATGCATAAAAGATAGTCTAAAGAGTATAAATTAAGAGAACATTAATGCATTAGCCATACAAGGACAGTGAAGAGAAAAATGAAGAAATTAATAAGTGATTAAGGACAAAGGTTTAAGGGTATTTTTTGAAGACAAAAAGTGCAGGTCAATCACATAACTCACTGATTTTGTCTAGTACAGAGGTGTATAAATGTGCAAAGATATTTTACATTTTGGGCATGAGCACATATACAATGATTATCTCACCAAAATTTCAAAGCAAATACAATTCGATGTAATGTTAAAATTTATAATTGCAGAAATGTTTGAAGATTTACATACTTTTCAGATCATTTGTCAAAACTACCATGCAGATTAGTGTCATCAATTGTAGCATCTAGGTGTAGGTTGAAGAACAGTAATGCATCCCATTTGTTGGGATTCATTGCATACAAAAAAGGGGCTTGAGAAGAGAAGAGAACATTGAGTGCATTTGATAAATGTATCTGAATATAACAGATAATTAAATTCAAACTTTTAGCGATAACACATGAATAGTCACGCTTGGCACATTCTGACCATGAATAATCTTTTGGATGGCTCGACCTTGCCTAAAAATTAAACATATGTATCAATAATATTTGAATAATGGCATAACTACAAAAGTTCACCTTGGGATACAAACAAAATAATGAAACATCTAAAAATTATAGAGCACATAGAATAGTTGATTTCAGGATGCTAACCTCTGAATTAGGAAGGATGATCTCCCCAACTTCTCCGCATTAGATAAATATATCAGCATTGTGGAAATTCTATGACCACCCATGGCTTGATTGAGTTTATCATGGAAAAAATCAAAATGAGGTTCATATTTTTGGCCATTTTCATAATGCCAAATCTACATTGCCTCTCCATTGTCTAAATACAAAATTTGCAATAAAAATCAGTTCAACAAAAGAAGAGCACATGTCTAGAAAATCTATAATAATCTCATTTGAGTGTGATCTCAGTAAATAAAACCAATCGAAGGATATCAAATCCCATTTGCAGGCTGTGTCAATGGAAGTCACCACCAGTCAATGGGGTTTCTTGTGGTACCCCTTTGCAGGATGTGTTGATGGAAGTCACTGCCAGTCAATGGGGTTTCTTGTGGTGTGCAAGTTGATGGGCTTTCTTGTGATGTGCAGAACCTAACTGGAAAGGCCCAAATGAAGGATATCAGTGCAGTCTGTGAAATTTTTTCCTAAAATCTCCTCCATTTCCTCTGAAAATTTTCCTCCTACCTTCCTATACCTCTAATTACCGCCTAAATAAAAATGCTACCTCTAATTAACGCTTAAATGAAAATGCATGAGCGTTATCTTAATTTTTAATTTAAGACAATAATAATGGTTTTTATTTTTATTTATAATAATTAAAATAACAACTTAAATATTTAAGATGAAATTTTAATTTTATTTTAAAAAATATCTTAAAACAGTCTTTTATATAATAGTGACAATGCACTCAAGTCTCCACAAGTCCTTAAAAAGATGTAGGTAGAAAATGGTGATTTCTTGTTCTAAAAAATGAATTATGTTTCTCGGCTTCAATATAGTTGTTGAAATTTGAAGACACTTTTAATCAATACTCATGTTCAATGTTTCCCACCACGTGCCTTAGTCATCAAATTACTTCTCCCAAAAAATCACACTTTCAACTAATAAAAGCCATAGATAAACTCTAGCCAAATAACAATTTGTCAGTAATCGCACATAAGAAAAATCTCTTCCAAAAACATAATCCAGAATGAAAAAAATGACCCAACATTAGGAAAGTGAAAAATCTCCATTTTAAATCAAACCCCAATCTTTGAAATTTCATGAAGGTAGCAAGCACAACAAAATATGGATGTAGGGTAGCAATATGTATCCATTCAAAGTAGTGAAAACCTCTATCCATACACTAAATAAATATTATTTGATGCAAAATAATTTTATTAATCTTCATTGATCAGTCAATTAAGAGTTGTAACTTCTAGGTTTTCGACCTTGTATTTTTTTTAATTGATTTGATTAATATAAAATATTAGCTAAAAGTGAGGCTTTTATAAAACACTTTAGTTAATATTAAATTATTGATAATGTAAATAATTTAGCACTATAATTATGAGTCAATTAGGACTAATCAGGGATCAAATATGATTGCAAATATCATGAAGGAGAAATGAGAGAGTTTTTGATGAGTTTTTCAATATTTTATATTATTTAAGGAACCCTTTTGGGTTTGACCTCAGTCTAGGATGCTTTTGAAATAGTTAACTTTAATGTCTTTCTTCTAGTTCCACCCCCTTTTTAAGGGATTTGATCTCATACTTGAACTGAGCCTATCATAATAATGCTCATTTGTTATTGCTCACTATTTCCTTACACATTTTTTCCCTTAGCATTTCCATTATATGACAAAGATAGTGATGCATTAATGAAAGGAGAAAAACTCCATCGATGAGTAATAAAAGTTAAAAAATGCAAAATGTTAATTTTTTCCATAAAATATGTGAAGGCCTTAAGACTATATGGAGAGGCCGCAATGTCTTCCACGCAATAGGTATTTTAAGAGCACTAAGCCACCGAGATGGCGGAATGGCTCGCTTATAAGGTAAGGGTGTCATGAGGGGGCCGAGTTAATTAAGCTTTATGGATTATGATCAAATTCAAAAGAAAAAGGAATAGAGGAGTAATTAATAGTCATTTTTATTTGTATGACTAATTATTTACTTGTGATTTTACTAGATGACCAAATTAGTCATTTATTTAGTCACTTAGATGAATTTTAAAATGTAACCTTAATGTAACGAAAATAGTTACCATTTAGAGATATTGGCAAATAGTGGCCGGAATAATGTTCGCACAATAAGTCTATTGGCGAACACATATTATTGGTGAAATGCAACTTCTAAGAATATAAGTATATGATATTATCAAATGTTAATGTGTAAAGGAGTATTAATTATTCATTTAGTCATTTTTATTATTAGGGTGACTAATTATTTAGTCATTTTACCCGATGACCAAATTAGTCATTTTAGTTGTGATTTTACCCGATGACAAAATTGGTCATTTATATTTGTGAATTGTAAAAAATGGGTAGAACATGATCAGTTTTAGTCATGTGACTAAATTTTTTAGTCATGTGACTAAAAGGTTTAGTCACCTGGTTGTTTATTGCCCAAATTCTACTAGTGTCTTCAGTTCAAAAAGTAACTCATAATCAGCTATCCAGTTAACTAAAGATCCCCTTTTCTCTCTAAGTTGAAAATGTGGAGTTTACTGAGTGCTTCTCCAGTTCCCTTTGATCTCAACCATTCATTCTCCAATTTTTGGGATTGATCTCATCTATCCATATCATTTCTATATTCTATATAATCATCCATTCTCAACCATTTGAAGGATCCATGATTTCAAGCTTTGTACACTCTTACTCTACAAGTTACTTATGAAGCATCAAACATTCTTGTGATCAATAATCAACATCATTTTCTCAACACTCTCAAACCACATACGTTTCCAATACCAATACTGAGCGCCATTCATCAACATTTCAGAAGGAGAAGAGAGAAGCAATAGAAGCTTTGAGCATTTTTGGTTTACATTCATTTGTTTTCCTCTTTGATTGCTTGCTATTTTATTGTATGTAGATTCATTCTTAGTAGTTTTGATTGCTTTCCTCCATTGAAAATCGGTGCTACTAACCTCTCGTAATTGAGCGTGTAGGATTGGATCTACACATTTGGTGAACCCGACGTGAATCAAACAACCTGATAATCACTTAAAGACGACAAACAAAATTTCTCGGCCTTGGTCATATGACCGTAAATTTTCTATTTTATTCTTTTGATAAATATTGTAATTTTGCAATTGACGGAAGTTAACCGCAATTGACAAAAAATTTCCGCAATCGTTTGGTTTATTACCACAATCAATCTCTGTATTTTTGCAATCAATTTCTGCAATTTTAGTCTTTGGTTCAGGTTTTTTTGCTGCAATTGACAAAACTATTTCGCAATCTCCAGAGGAATTTCGCAATTGCCAAAGGAATTTTGCAATCATCAGTATATTTCTGCAATCGACAGAAATGATTTTTGCAATTCATGGAAATTTACCACAATCACCTAAAGAATTTTTCATTTGATGGAAGAATTTTGCAATTGTTCTGTTTCATCAGTTTATTAACCAAATCTGATTTTTCTCTCAATTTTTGTGTAGAAAGGAGCAAATGACATATGACAAAAAGGATAATCAAACGCACCCTAGGTTCTAGATCACTTAAAAAAGCAATGAGGAGAACTTATCTTTACCACACGCAATGAAATGCAATCTTGGCCATTACAGTTGAAGACCAAAGAGAGTCCTTTAACATGTATATTGATTCCCTCAAGCGTTTTGCAGCTAAATACAAAGTTACCAATAGACTTAACAATCTTAATAATCTCAGAGTTGCTAAATATTATTCATTTTGATTCTTAGCAGTCTTTGGTACTAATAGCTTCGTTTCAGCTTGTGGTGTGGAAACAAAGTTAACAAAGCAACTTAAAATTAACTCATTTGTCATTTTAATGCTTAAAAAGAACATTGTATGCAAAACATCACAATCTAACTTTTTTGATTTGGTGCATAAAATTGACATGGTGGTTAACAATTAAACAAAGGCAAAAAATATTTAAATTTGGTGCATCTAAAATTGAGAAAAACAATCTCATCTTTCGATTTTGATGAAGGGTGCTCCCCTTATTAACACAAACACAAAAAAAAATCAAGAATAACAAGATTTGCAAAGATAGGAAATGGGCTTTCTATTATCCACCATGAAATGAAAATTACAATATTCAAAAATATAACTTGCACATTCAGGAATGCAACATGCATAGCCACATGGGCATTTTATTACAATATTCAGTAAGCCAAAGTCGCCAGATGTATAATCTAGAACTACCCTAGACAACCCTACGTGCCTTCAATATATAGACAATTTTAACCGCACAAGAAGATTCTAGAAATTAAACCCTAAAGATCGAGGCTGAGCATCCCTAAGATATTATTATTCATTTTTATTACATTGGAATAGACCCAAACAACTTCGGAACCCAAAAAGAAATTTTGAAGAAACTTGAACTTTTTCAAGTTTAGGCAGCACAACTTCCCGAGACCATAACTCATCAACCGTTGACCCGATGGGCCTCCGTAACCCCATTTTGAAAATTCCATGAAGTGCTCTACAACACTTGCCTTGCACAAGCTCTAGTCAACCAAGCAAACCCATTTGGAGCCTCTAAAGTCTTCAAAACTAAGTTCAAAGTTTCTGTACCCTACTACCAATACCGAAAAATATTCAATATCTATAAAACTAGACTTGATCTGGAAATGAAATTTTATTGGCAGGCTAATACAATCAAAGTGAACCTCGAGGGAATAAAACAGAAGATTCTGAGCTCAAACGAAAAACTTATTAAAAATAGTAACTTTCTAGAAATAGCAACTCTGCACAAAATAACCCTTATTGAAAGAAACTAAAAAATATTTTTGGGTGGTACAAGATTGCTCTTACACCTAGGATGCTCCTGCATCAGATTTGGTGCATAAAATTGACATGGTGGTTAAAAATTGAACAAAAGAAAAAAAATCTTTGAATTTGGTGGATCTAAAATTGAACCAGGAATCACCATTTGGTTTGGGCATAAAAATTAAACTCGCGTGCATGTATGGATGATAGCTCAATTCACATTTGATATTTTGGTGCTTAAATGATTAACCATGTGTCTGGAGTCTTTGGTGTGATTGCACAATCTGTTAGAATAACAACCTTTACACTTTTTAGAGAGGCCTATCTGGGGAAAGCGCTTCTTCCTTAGAGGATGACCTTAAACCACTAATCCTTATGATCGGTATATAAACAAGACATGGGATAAAGCTCTATCTTATATCTAGCCAAGCTCAAGTGAGGTGTGTTGATGATAGCCTGGATAGGGTGAAGTATCCCTAAGTAGATAGCATGGTCAACTAGGCTCTTAAGTGAGTCACACACGTACAAACCAATTGGATAAACTCCACAGACCTTACTACAACCCAGTTAATTAGAGACCTACCCATATCACCTCCAAACAAGTGTCTTATTATAGTGCAAGGGGTTGCACAATTTCTCCCCAAGATTCCCAGCATATGTGTTCCAGGATAATGTGTTGATGAAAGAGATCTTCATTAGCACGACAAAAATATCTGGGAAAGGCAAAAACATGGGTACCTACATCATGGATATTCGTGTCCTAGTAATGTGACAATTGTTGTGTGAGCCAACAAACATCAAAGCATTGGGCCTATAATATTGCATCTTGTAGCCAAATTTGACCTAGATTAATCTTACTATTTCTATTTTGACCATGTGAAAACATTGCAACTTGGAAAAGTTTTAGAACATACACTCTCTATTCTCGGATCTTCAAAACACTATGTCTTTTGTGCTTGTTTGTATGATCAATTTCCGAGATGAAAAACCAATATAAAAAAATTGTCAAAACGAGTCAAACGTGTTTGAAGTCTAGGTTGTCAACAATAATCTGTTCTAGAACCAAATCATTGTTCCAGAAAATCACTTTTTATCAGACAGATTCAACAAATTAATCATTTTTTCAAAACTATCACACTTTGCCGCAATTGATGGAATTTGGGCCGCAATTGACGAAACTTTACTGCAATCAATGTTTTTATTGTCGCAGTTGACCCTTTTATTGCCGCAATCACTGAAAGTTTTCTGCAATCAACATTGTATTCTACTACAATCGCTATAATATGTTGCAATTGACCTAAAGACCCGTGCATTTATTCTATCATCAAAATTGGATTCCTCTGTCAGCTCTCTGTATTTTTATCATTTTGAAACCTTGGATAAGGTTTCTCATTTCATGTGAAAGGTTAGTGTATACATCTAAGGAAAGAATGAAAAATCAGGTGTGAATCTCAAAACATCAAGGATCATCTCTCTTCAACAGTTCGATTATTGTTTACCATTGATAGTTCAAAAGTTCAGATTAGATTATCTTGATCCCTTTATCTCAGCTCCATCAATCTTTATCAGCGACTTTTGTCTTGTCTAAGGAAAGAGTCAAAATCAATATCTTACATCACCAATCTCTGAGATCAAGAGAAATCAAAATTTGTTCCTAGAATTGCCCTTGTCAAAACAAACACTTGAACTCTCCTCGAGAGGTTATCCCTTTTGTTTTCTTTATATCACTCATTTTAGTTCAAAAACCTGGATAACACCATGTCTCTCACACCCTATGGAGGACCTTGTACTAGGTAAAAGGCTAGAACCCAACCCGATGAATCCTACATTAACCAATTTCCCCCATGGGAAAAAGAGAAAGAGGACAACCCATTCAAAAACATTGATTCTGCTCTATATATTGAAAATGGCAATACACCTCATCCTAGTTCCCGGAGACCAACCTTATTTCAAGATGTCATAGAGGAAGAAATCGAAGACATAGAGAAGGATGCCTACTCAACACAAGTGGTATATGTTGTTGTAGAGAGAAACCCTGAAAGATTTCTAGCTATATTGATAGAAAAGGGAGTCAAGCTCCCTGCTAAATTTAATGTATCAATGATATGGATAGAAAACCCCCTATGAGGACAAAACATGAATCAAAAATCTCAAACAAACCCTGTGATATCTCAATTTTTGACCATACCATCATAACCGACATCAACATAGACTATGTTTGTACAAACTAGCTTAGCCAATCAAGCTAGTACATCTTCTACCCAAGGCATGATGGGTTCCCACATGAGTGCACCCATGGTTACCAGTGTTTCTCAAGCATCTGCGTCATGGCCTTTTACATTAAGTGCTCAAACTATTTCATCAGTGCCTCAAACTAGCAGTAACCCATTTATTACTACCCATACACGATAGTCTATACCTACTGGCTTCAAATTTAATACTTCCCAACAACTTAGATCCATAGCTATAGGTTCGACTTTCAGTCAACATCTGCCAAGAGAAACATCTCCATTCTAGCAAGCATCCCAACAATAACAATAATCTTGGGCCCATTAAATTCCTCAATATCAAAATCACACGATGGGAAATCAATATCAAATCCTAAGGAGATCCTATGCCCCAACATAATAAAATCAAAGGTGAAGCCTTATACCAACCACAACACAGAAATTCAATGCCGCCAATGTTCCTCAATCTCCAACCAACATGCTGATACAACAAGTGCAAAATTTACAAGTGCAAAATTTACAAATGCAAATGATGGAAAAACCAATTCTTACACATCAGAGGACTTGTACCCATTCCCATTTGATCACTCATTTCACATGTCTTCAATTCCCACACACTTCTCAGTGCCAAAATTTGACAAATACCAAGGCAGTACCAACTCTGTAGAGCATATCAGGGAATTCTTTGCTAGCTACATTGAAGTTGAACATGATGAAACCTACTTGAAGTGACTGTTTCCACAGAGTCTAGCCGACCCAACAATGGAATGGTTCTCACACTTACCCCAGGGCATTCATTCTTGGGGATAATTGGCCAAAAAGTTTATTGCTCACTTCCATCATAACATCAAATGCAAGGTCAAACAGAACTGCAAGTATATGGTGATTCTCAACTAGTCATAAATTAGATTAATGATGAGTAGAAAACAAAAGATGACAAGTTGATGCTCTATAAGAGAATGATATATGATTGGAAAAATTATTTTTCTGTGATAAATTTTGAGAAAATTCCAAGAGATAGAAATAGAGAAGCAGATGCCATGGAAACATTAGCATCTCTTCTTCAAATTCCAAAACAACATGCTAGATATGAATTCTTGGTGGAAGAGTTGGTGAAACCCGCATTTGACCTTCCCGATTCCCAAATCATATGCCTATTAATTAATGGAAATGAATCACCTTGGTATGGACCTATTTTTACTTACCTACAAGACCAAACTATATCCTTGGACCAAACCCGTAACCAAAAGAGACATTTTATACACCAAGCTTCCCATTATACCATCCTTTCCGACACATTATATTACAAGAGTCTTGATGGAATACTTCTTAGGTGTCTAGAGAACGAAGAATCAAAATTAGCTTTATGAGAGGTTCACGAGGGGATCTATGGGTCTCACTCTAGTGGGTTAAATTTAGCTAAGAAAATCCTTCGCATGAGATAGTTTTGGCCAACTCTAGAGAAGGATGCTTGTCACTTTGTCAAGATATGTCTGAAATGTCAATACCATAGAAACATGATTCATGCACCCACAAGATTTACATCCAATGCCCACTCCTTGGCCCTTTTATCAATGAGGGTTTGATTTAATAGGGATGATTTCTTCACCTTCATCCAATGGTCACAAATACATCATAAGTGTAATGGAATATACTTCTGTTGGAAATATTCAGGATTAACAGAGTTACTGAGAGGGGAGGGGTGAATCAGTAACACTTAAAACTTTAAAGTATTTCTGCACTTTTATATTCTTTAACCATTCATTCATCTAATCTACTGCAATCATGAAAATGTAAACATTCATAACACATAACACAAAGATTGGTAACCCAGAAACCTTCCAAATAGAAAGTAAAACTGGGGTGGGGATGATACCCACAAAACTTTGGTACTGCAGTATAAAGTTGGCCGGTTAAGGCTTACAATGATCACTTCTGATGATCTGCCCTGTTAGAAGCAATTTGGACTGCTAGGTCCACCTTGTTAGAGGATTTACAAA
>MU228104.1:1038652-1060769 GCA_018584345.1 Thuja plicata
CATTCCACCTCTTTAGCAAGAATTTGGACATCCACATTTTTGCACAAATGGGGATTTGCAAATCCATATTCGCATTCAATTTAGAGGTCACCAAACAAGGAATTGCACCCCATAACTGGGTTATGGGATACATAACCCGGTTATGGGGTGCAACCAAACGGGCCCTAAGGTAACGCAGGTTGGAGGGGAGAGCAGGTCAAGAAGGGAGTACGCTGGGTAAGGAAAATAAAAACTTAAAACCAAGTAACAACATTAAAGAAAAACAGATAGAAACGCGTGGGTAGTGGAAGGAGAAGGTTTGGAGAAGAGGAAGAAAGTTAAAAAGAAAGAGAGAGATAGAAGAAAAAATCATTCCAGATTTTACCATTGTTACCAGGTTCCTTTCATGCTTTGGATTTTTGTTTTAGAATAAAGGAGTAAATTTATGGGAATGGTTATGCAATGCTGCTAAATTTGTTTTGGTGAATTCGCTCGGTGTTGTCTCTTTATTTAGAAAATGTTAAATTGATGTAATTTTTTTCTTTGATTTTCGATTTACTCTGTCATCTATGCATAGTGGATGTTTTTGGATACCTTGTTTTTACTCATTATGGAAAAAGAAAAATAAGCTCTTATGTTGTATCCTTCTTGACTGTCTATTCTATGTAGGCAAATATCTGTGATAATGAATCCTTCAATACAGGAGACTTTTTTTCTTAATTTATTTTCTTTTCTGTTAAGGAGTAGACGACATTAATAACTACCTCTAGTAATGATTCAAAACCAACAAGATTCTGAAGCCATTTTTGCAATACTACTGATTTTTTTTTATGAATTTATTTTGTGCAATGGTCCAAATCTTACAAGTTTTAAATCTGTGAACTTTAATGCATAACCACCATATGCTACTCAGTTGTAAGATATGGAATGACTATTGAAATGAATAATGGCGTAGACAGATATTATGATAGCATTTTCTTTATATAGGTGCATGACCTATAAACTCTCAATGACTGGCAATGATTATACAAGATACACAATTAAATCTGACAACTAATGTCAATCTTCTATGTTGTTCATATATCTTTTCTTATATAGTGGATATAATTTGTGAAGTTGAATCTTAAATTTATAAACTAGTTTTCTTGAACAAATTAGAAAACCGTATTTCTTTGTTTAAATCTCATATAGGACTTTCCTGGTTATTGCTTTCCTGTAAAAGAGCGGATAGATTAAAGAGAAGTTTTCTTTTCTTTCCTGTATATTTAAGAATGTGTTTTTAAAATATTTGTTGTAGCTGTTAGAATCCAGGCATAGTGGAAAACTTGCATTGTTTTTTAATTTGCTTGTGTTGAATTCATGGAGAGTAGAATCATATCTCGAATGCGATGCTAAAACATTTTCTTGTAGTGTTTAATTATTTTTAGTTAAAGAACACTTTAAAAATGTTAAGGAAAGGGTGTTGTATACGGAATACCAAGAAAGGGTAATTTTTATTATTCATTACCTACCAGTAGAAATATTGCTCTTAAATTGCTTTAGCCAAAGCTATGGTAACACATGTTTTCTTAAATGTGTATGGTTATGTTTCATCTTCCTCTAATCTGGGATTAGTTCTACTTAGACATATGTGAAAATTAGTTAGTTTCATAGACATCAGATTCCTTCCGATCCATTAGTGCCGAGTAGCGAGACTCCTCGGCCAGGATCGGTGCGCTCTTCATTTCAGGATGAGTCCCAAGGGAGCTAACCACTTCGTAGTTTGGTGGATTAAGTCCCTGGACCACACTCTCATCTCGAGATTTGCAGATGGGTAGGTGTCTGATGGCTTAAGAGACTGGAACATGCAGATGGAAAGTTGTCTGATGACATTCATGATATTTGTTTCATATGACCATATGGTCTTGTACATGATGTATATATATGTATTCCACTTATTATGTAAGGTGTACGACATGTTGGTCAACATCATATTATAATGAATAAATTATTTCTGATTTATGGACAGACTTGTATTTTTTTACACTGTGGTCGACTTCCATTTTGTACTTCTTTAAATTTTTGAATATTATGTGTCATTTAAGGAACAAATGATTAAAATGTCGTGTTTTCTTGTCGACTAGTCTATAGCAATTGATCGACTATGACTATTGAATTGACCATTATGCTAAATTTTAGCTTCTTTCTTTTGTGGTTTCTTTATGGGATTATTGGTCTTTACACAAGGTTCGACTTCTTTAAGCTTTTTGGAAACTTCGTTATGTTTGGAAACTCTGTAAAATATCTAATAGCAACCGAGAAAGAATGACAAAAAAATAAAAAGCAATTATAAAAACATCAACACTATTTTGAGAGTGGAAAACTTTAGAATATATTTAAGTCTTACAAAATACATGGCAACTTGAAAAACAAAATAGAGGTTGCATATTTATTGAAATCCCAACTCTAAAAATAAAATAAAAGGTAAACACATGATTTAAAGAACAAAGAAGACTTATATCTAAAAACTACAACCTTGCATGACAAGCATGCAAAACACTTTAAAAAATCATTATCCAATAAATCCTCAATTTTAGGAGCTGCAACATCAATTATCAACTTAATCCCCCTTGATGCTGCAAGGGCTTACAATCTGATTACGAAGTGGCAAAAAATGATTTTTCGCAACTGCCTTGGTGAAGATATTTGCTAGTTGATCTTGAGTGTTTATGTGCTTCAATTCAACTTCCTTCTTTTGTACCAAATCACAGATGAAATGATACTTCAAATCAAAATGCTTTGTTCTTCTGTGATGAATTGGATTCTTTGCTAACTTGATGACACTTACATTGTCACAAAAAATCATAGTAGGCTAAACTTGTTTTTCCCCAATTTCTTCAAGAACCTTTCGAAGCCAAAGATCTTGCCTACCTTCTGAAGTGATTGCCACATATTCTTCTTCTATGGATGAGAGAGAAACAATACTTTGTTTTTTTAAAATCCATGTTATCAAACCATAACCAAAAGAAAAACAATTACCAGATGTAGACTTACGGTCATCCAAACTACCTCCCCATTCTGAATCACTGAATCCAACAAGATTGAAACTCTTAGATTGGTAGTAATGAATACCAAAATTTAGACTTCCTTTCATATATCTCAATATTCTCTTAGCTTCCTTCATGTGTATTTCTGATGGATTTTTCATATACCTTGAAACTAATGAAACTTAATATGCAATATCAGGTCTTGTGTGGGTTAGAAACATCAAACTCCCAGCTATACTTATATAAGTTGTCTCATCAACAATTTTAGCACCATCATCTCTACATAACACAACTCCGCGAGGACTTGGAGTGGGGTATGGATTACAATCAGCCATATCAAATTTCTTGAGAATATCCTTTGCATACTTTGTTTGACAAATAAAAATTTCATCCCTACTTTGATAAACCTCCATTCCAAGAAAATATTTCACAAGAACTAGATTTTTCATCTCAAATTCTTTCATCATATTAGAAACTTTGAATTCACCTTTAATTTTAAAACTACTACCCATATATAATAGATCATCAACATACAACTTATGATGAGAATATCATTACCTTCTTGCTTGTAGTAAAGGGTAGGTTCACTCTTACTTCTCTTGAATCCATTCTCTTGAAAGTAGCCTTCAATTCTTGCATACCATGCTCTTGGCACTTGTTTGAGGCCATACACAACTTTTTTAATCTATAGAAATGATCTTCTTTTCCTTCCACTTCAAAACCTTGTGGCTGCTCCACATATACTTCCTCTGCTAAGTACCCATTCAAGAAGGCACTTTTCACATCCATATGATGTATGCTCCAATTCTTTTGAGCTGCTAATGAAATCAACATTCTAATAGTCTCTTGTCTTTCTACTTGTGGAAATTTATCTTCATAATCAGCGCCATACTTATGTGTGAAGCCTTTTGCAACTAGTATTTCTTTATGTATTTCAACACTCCCATTACTATTATACTTTGTCTTATACACCCATTTGGTGTCAATCTTCTTCTTGTCATGTAGAAGTTATGTAAGATCCCAAGTATCATTCTTATGAATGGAATCCAACTCTTCTTGCATAGCTTTCATCCAAACCTCATTAGTACATGCCTCTTCAAAACATGATGATTTGAAATCAGCCTTGGTGAATAAAGAAAAATTAATTGTCTCACCTCTTAGATTTTCTTCATGTGCATGATTTGTAGACCTTTGATAAATATCACTCATCCTTCTCATCTTCCTTGTAGACCTTGTAACCAAATCCATACTTATACTTGGACTTTAAGAAGTAGATTAAGAGCATCTTGGTGGATTTGAATCACTTGAAACTGAAACATTAGTGGGCTTCTCATGATCAATATCATTAATAATATCATCATGCAAAATAGATTTTGTTGAATCAACATAGCCTTTTTTATGACCATACACTCCCCCTTCATAAAAAATCACATCTCTTGACACAATAAGATTTTTAGTGAGAGGATTATACAATCTATATGCTTTAGTCTCCTCACTATAACCAACAAAAATGCAAGACTCACTCTTTGCATCTAACATTTTTCTATTTTGATCAAGTACATAGACATATGTCAAACAACCAAACACTTTAAAATGATTCACATTGGGTATTTTATCATACCATGCTTCAAATGGAGTCATCTTTTCAAGTGCACTTGTAGGACTCCTGTTAAGAATATACACAGTTGTAGCAACCACATCTCCCTAGTAAGAATTTCTCAGACCCTTGGTTTGTAACAAGATTCTTTCCATTTCTACAACATTACAGTTCTTCCTTTCAACCACTACATTCTATTGAGGGGTATAAGTGGTGGTGAGGTTCCTTTTGATGCCATTCATCTCACAAAAATTTTGAAAATTCCTTGAAAAATAAATCCTCCTCCACGATCAATCCTCAAACATTTGACTTTTCATCCTTTTTCATTCTCTACACAAGCTTTAAACCTCGTAAATGTATCAAGGGATTCATCCTTTGCCTTCAAAAAATAGACCCAACACGTGTGAGTAATCATTAATAAAAGTGAGAAAATATTATGACTTACCCAAACTCTTTGTTTGCATAGGGTCACATATATTTGAATGAATAAGTTTTAGTGGGTAGTGGGCCCTCCATGCATTGTGTTTTGGGAACGTCTCCCTTGCATGCTTTCCTTTTGTACATCCTTTACAAATCTCTTTATTCTCTTCAACTATAGGCAACCCAAGAACCAAATCTTGTGATGTAAAAAACTTCAAACTATTAAAATTCAAATACCCATATCTGAGGTGCCACAACCAACTTTTGTCCTCATAAGCCATATTGACAAGTTGATTACTATTCTCACCAAAATTCAAGGGGAACATCTTATTATTTTTCATAGGAACAATTGTAACCATTATATTTCCTTGATTCTTATAATAAATTATGCATTTCTTATTGTCAAATACAACTTTATAATTCTTTTCACGTAGCTGCCCAACACTTAACAAGTTATGATTCAACTTTGGGGTATAGTAAATATCTTGGACACTTTTCATACCTTCTTTTATCTAGACATCCAAGGCTCCTTTTGCTGCAACCTCCAATGTGTTGTTATTACCAAGCGTAATATTTGATTTAAAACCATCATTAAGATTAGAAAATAAATCATTTTTAACAGACATGTGGTTAGAACACCCCAAACCAAATACCAAACATCATTAACATCATTTTCATCTTTTCTAAAAGACAAAAATAAATTACTTGAAGAAGGCTCTTCATTTTGTTTTCGATTAAGGTTAAAATAGTTTTTTAAGGGAACTGTAACCCTACACAATTTAGAGAGAAAGATAGGAAGTAATCAAAGTAGAAAAACATAAAAAAACAACAAAAAGGAACAACTAGGGGAAATAGATGGAGACAATAGAAACCCCCTAGCACGAACTACCAGCAGAAAGAAACTAAGCAGACAAAAAACACACGAGCCCAAGGAACAACACAACTAGGTCGCTTTCTCCATAATCTCTACAGAGTCAACCATCAGTGAATTATATTGGTGGATGGCCTCCCTGAGATCCTTGATTTACTTTGTGTTAACAACTTTCATCTTTTTATCACTAGCCCTAGTACGAGATGGGGCCAGCAGTGCTGGGATCTTTAGTAACATCATCATCTATGACAATGGGAGTAGAGTTACCATCAAGCAAAGAGAGTAGAGCCCTCAAATTGTTGTTAGTCACCTTCATGCCCTCATAGTTGTTCTTCACGATTATGCTGAGGGTGTCTTCAATACCCTTTATACGACTGCAAGTAGTCTGTAGGAGGAAATTGACCACCGCATTTATCTTAAGTTCAAGCTTCTCTAGCAGCCTTTTTTCAACATCTTCAGCTTGAACCTCATCTTCATTTCTGCCCATCTTCCCAGGCTTAGTAAGCAACAGGGAAATTTTATTCACCCTGTCTTTGAGCTCAATATATTTACCATTTATGTCTCTGATTTCTTCAAACAACCATGAATTCATCTGGTAGTCCATCTCTGCCTGCTCTTTCACGGCCTGCATGAACCTACTAGTCTCTTGGCTCTTCTCTGTTTCATTTCCCTGGCTACCTCCAGAATCCTCTTTATCTTGTTTGTCACTGACCTCCTCTTTATTCACCCTAATCTTCTCAGAGGTAGCCCTAGAAATCGTGCCCTCTTTAGATGGAGAGTTAGCATAGTTCACCAGAATAGGTGTATTCTAGGGAGTAACCTCCGCTTGAGTCTTAGGATGAGACTCTTTAACATTCTTCACAGGGGAGATAGTATTAGGTGGGGACTCTTTATCCTTCTTCACAAGGGAGGTATCTCTCACATCACCTTGTATACTTGTGTCCTCATGAGCATTGTTATCTTCAGGGCCTTCCGTCTCCATATCCTCATAATTAACATTGCTGACATTGTCGCTTTCCATCTCTTGAGAGGAATCACTAATATCCTTTTCCTGTGTATCAGTATCATCTTCAGTTTCCATACTAGCTTCCTTAGAGAGGAATTTTTCCACTTCTTCCATGTCAACATTTTCAATATCCTCCTTGGCCTCAGTTTCATTATCCATGTCCATACCAGTCTCCTCTGTGAGAATTTTTGTAGTTTCGGCCAAATCATCTGTTGATTTTCCCTTACTCTTCTTTCTAGGAGTGTTACTATCATTTATAATGGGTCTTTTACCCTTCTTCTCCTTTATCTTACTAGAGAACTAGGTGCTATCCTGAATCTTTAATTTTACGTACTCGTAAATGAGAAGAATAAGCCCGTCGTGCAGAATCAGCTTCTCAGCACTCTTCATGTTTTCCATAATACTATTCCCAAGAGATTGAAGCAGGAGGTAGGGGAATGGGATTTTCCTCTTGTAAAGAAAATTATTTACAAGCATAAAATGGAAGTTATAAACCCTAGTATAATGACCCTCAAGCGTAAAATATTTCATTAGGGCTTTAACAAGTTTAGCCCATAAGAGCTTCATATGACAACGCATGAGATAATCACTAGACTGTTTCACAAGAAGACCTCTTTCGCCCAGAGTGTTAGGGTAAATTCTAGCCACATTCTGGGCCATAACCCCACCTTTGTAGTATTTCAACCCAGACATTTCAAGACCCGTAATTTCAGAAATAAGTTTCTCTAAAACACAGAAAGACTTACCACAAATAGTCACATTTTTGTTATCCCAGCTATCTGCAAACTCCTTGGAGATGTCTTTGTCATAGCCATGAAGTGTCTCCATGTAATCAGTGACCCCACCCTCCTTGAGTTTATCCCAGACTTTAGCCTCTTTCTTCCTTTTATAGACCGTAGGCTCTTTACATTTCAGTTTACCTCCCATTTTACCATCTAGCCAACCTTCAGAATGTCGCACAGGTGGAATGCCACAATAACATAAAATAATGTAGAGAAAGTGAATTATGATAGTGATCATCACTTTAAAGTGATTGATTTCTTCGTTACCACAATTGTATTTATTACTGCAATGACCTCAGAGTGTGCGAGGCACATGTTTAAGACAACTACATAAACTATCCTTTTTTATCATCATCAATAGTAGTTGATCTAGGATTTTTTTGGATTTGGTCATACCTTATAAGACTAAGGAATTCATTACTTAATACTTGATTTCCTTTCCAGCTTCTAACATCATCACTATACACTCCCACATTTGCCAGGCTATCAACCACAACATTTGATTCTCTGAACACATGAGTGACATGTGTAACATAGAATTCAGATAAAAGATTTTTAATATGTGATATGATGTGACTCGTATTCCATGATGGGTTATGAATACCATTAATGCAATTGATAGTATTCATGGAGTCACCTTCCAGCCGTATTCTGGAGCAATTCTAACTTTTGGCCAATTTACAAGCATAGAGAGCAACCATAGCTTCAACAACATGGCTAGTTTGGGAGCCAATGGGGATAACATAAGAAGCCATATAGATACCTTGAGAGTTTCTAACAATGCAGTCACATCCAGCAATGTCGGGGCTACCTTTTTTTGCTTCATCGAAGATAACTTTGTACTAGCCTGGAGGAGGGGAGCACCAAACTGCTCTCTAACGGATACTAGGAGTAGGCTTAGCAGTAGAGGAAAATTTCCAGTTCATAATAATATACTTATTAGAGATGCCATCCATGAGTTTAGGTTTAATTTCACAGGCCATTTTGATGTTTTCAACAATAATTCTTATAGATTTATAACCAATCAACAAGGAAGTAGAGTTTTTATCTTTGAATATCCTATGATTTCTTTCTTTTCATATCCCCCAAATAACATGGGGGGCAGTGTAGTTCCAAATAAGTTTTCCCAAATTATGAGAGAAGGGAGAACTCCATTGAGACATGAACTCCTTAATAGTGTTAGGGAAAACCCAGTTGATATTACAATGCTGCAACAGTACTCTCCAGATCTCCCTAGTGATTGATAGTGAAGCAACAGATGGGAAGAAGAGTCAGCATCTTTCATACAAAGATAGAATCTATTAGGTATCATCCAGCCTCTTTTAGTAAGATTCTCAGTAGTGAGGATTTTCTCTTGGGAAAACAACCAGAAGAAAAAGTTAATTTTGGGGGTAAGGGAAGGAAGCCAAACCTTGGTGCAATAGGGCTTTGAGCCATAGGAAGAAAGAAAAGAGTAAGTAGATGCCATCGAGAAGCTACCACTGGGATTTGGGGACCAAATGAGCTGGTCTTCATAGTTGGCTTTGATCTCCCAGGGGGATAGTTCAAGATTAACATTTTTCAGCAGAGGATTAATGTCACTGAGATTAACCCAATTATTATCTCTCCAATAATCTACCACTTTACTCCCTATTCTAGTAGAGCATATGTCTTCAAAGTGGGCTCGATCAGGGAACTAAATGAGGGGTTTATCCCTAAACTAAGGATCTTCCAAACAAATTGATTTTCAGACCGTTGCCAACTTTCCAATGAGCCCCTTTAGTAGCAAGAGGTTTAGCCTTCAACATACTATTCCAAATCACAAAGCCATGTACTGTGAGGGGGGAGGAAAGGAAATTCAAAATAGAGGGAGTAGAAAAAAGGTTTTTGGATTTAATAATTTTATTCCAACCCTTTTCTTCTCCAAAAATTCTCCAGATTTGTTTAGCCAGCAGGGAAAGATTGATATCCTTGATGTTTCTAATGCCGAGACCCCCATGTTTAATAGGTTTGCACACATTCTCCCATGCCACAAGATGTATTCTATTTTTTTCCTCTGTGCCCAACCACAAAAATCTTTTCTGTAATTTCTCAACAGTGTCAGCAACCTTGGCAGCAATTTTGAGGAGGCTCGGGGCATAAACTAGGAGATTCTACAGGGAGCTTTTGAGCAGAAGGATCTTCCCAGTATTTCTAAGAAGGGTCCCTTTCCAGCCAACAAGTTTTCTATTGAACTTATCCCCAATAGCATTCCAGAAAGAATATGGAGGTCTCAGACCTAGGGGAAGGCCTAAATAGCTAGAGGGAAGGGAGGAGATAGTACAACCAAGAATACCCGCCATTTTCTGTTGTCTTGCTAGAGGGGTGTTGAAAAAAAAGAGAGAGATTTTCTCCAATTGATAAGCTAACCCATAGTAGAAGAATAGGTGTCCATATCTTTCTTGATAGCTTTAGCTTCTTTAATCAAGGAAGATCTCATAAGCACAATATCATCAAAAAATTGCTTGTGAGAGTAGGGAGGACAAGCTGAAGAGGGGAGAAGACCTTGAACAGAATCATCAAGTAAACGCTTAGAGAATAGCCTCCCAAGGCTCTCAGCCATGATAGAATAAAGGATGGGGGAGATGGGATCCCCTTGACAAAGACCTTTAGAAGGAAAGAAAAGATTGGAAGCATAGCCATTAACCATCATCAAGATAGAAGGAGTGGAAATAAGTTGTTGGATAAGGTTAACCGCTTTCTCAGAGAAACCAAAGGCCAAAAGAACTTTACAAAGGAAATCCCAATCCACTCTTTCATAGGCCTTTGAGAGGTCAACCTTTATAAGAAACCCTTTCTTTTTTTAAGCCTCCAGTGAGTGGATATTCTCATGAATAGAGATAATAGAATCTAAGATCTACCACCTTGGAACAAATCCATTTTTTTGGGGGGAAATGAGATCTGGGAGGAACTTCAGAATACGCACCATGAGGAATTTAGAAATAATCTTATAGAATGTGTTACACAAGATAATCAGTCTGAAACTATCAGTAGTGTTTGCACTTGGTTTCTTAGGAATAAGAACAAAAAAGGTGGAATTAGCTTCCTTAAGGAGGGAACCAGAACCAAAGAAGTCTTTGACAGCATCTGAAATATCTTTCTCAACAATGTGCCAGAAATCTTGGAAGAAGAAAGGAGGGAAACCATCAAGACCAGGGGATTTTTCTCCCTCAAAAGAAAAGACCGCAACTTTGATCTCTCTAGATGAAGGAATTTTACACAGCAATTCATTATCTTCTCTAGATAGGATGCATGGAATAGAGTCAATCAATAGATGTTGATTAGCAACAGAGAGAGCAGGGTCAGCCTTGAGAAGAGAAGAAAAATATTCTGATAGTTCTTTTTTGATATCCTCCTCCTTACTTAACTTTCCTTGGTGGCCCATGATATGATCAATCCTTTTAGCTGCCTTGTGTTTTTGGGAAGTCAAATGGAAGAACCGAGTATTCTTATCCCCCGCACGAAGCCAGAGATCCCTGGATTGTTTACTCCAAAATAATTCCTCCTTAGAGACGATGTTGTGGTAATCATCTTGAATTATGTTTTCCTTTAGTTTATTCTCCTCAGTCAATCCCTCCAGCTGGATAGTCTGTTGAATTTCCTGGAGGTCAACTTGGATAGAGACTTTATTTTTGAAGATGTCCCCAAACTCCTCTTTATTCCAAACTTTAAATTTATTTTTGATCCTCTTAAGTTTTTGAACCACTCTATACATAGTTGTACCTTCCACTTGGATATTCCACCAATCTGCAATATTCCTAGCTAGGCTAGGATGGTGCATCCACATTTTCTCAAATATGAAAAGGGAGTTTGTCTTACCCGTAAGAGGATTCACCTGAATAGCAATAGGGGAATGATCAGACCCAACACGATGAAGGGTAGACAACGAGAAGTCATAAAAAATGATCCAATCCATAGAAATCAGAGTTTGGTCCATGTGAACATATATCAAGTCATCCCTAGTTCTTCTATTCGACCAAGTATAATTGCCACCTCTGAGATCAAGGTCCAAAAGGGAATAGTTGAACTAATAAAATCCATAAGAGCCACACCACTATAAATCTGAGAAGAGCTACCTCTAGATTTTTCAGAGTTACTAAGGGGAGTGTTGAAGTCTCCAACCACCATCCAGTAATCATTCTTGAAATTTCTCCTCTCAATTTCCAGTTTACGCCAAATCTATTTCTACCAGTTTTAGAGTTGGGCGCATAGATGTTTGAAAGAACCTAGGTGAAGCCATCCTGAATATGGTTAAACCAAATAAAGGAGATGTTGCCTTTTGATTTAATAATATCCCTTTGAATAATATTAAGGTTCCTGAAGGAGGCCGTCCCCCCAGAGGCCCCAACCGAGCTACAGCCCACAACACCACAATATTTAAATAATTTTAACTTTTCCACTTTATCTCTAGCCATTTTAGTTTCTTGAATGAGGATGATATCTGGCTTTTGATCCCTAAAAAAATTTCTCAAAAGGTCCTTCTTATGGGGGATATTTAATCCCCTCATGTTCCAAGAGATGATATTCATTTTTTTACCTTGGGAGCAGTCCTGGATGGTACGCTGTCACCCATCCACAATACTTTGTCTACTCTCATGTTCTCTTGTGAGTTTATTTGGTCTTCTCCCATGATAAAATTTAGGAGTTCCCACATCTGCTCTCATGGCTCTTGTTATAAATCCCCCTAGGGGCATCCCCAGATTAAGACTATTCAGTCTTTTCTTATTATGAGTGACCTCAGTCCAGAGTTCCTCTGAGAAGGCTAAGAAGGGGTTAGATTCTTCAAATGAGTCAGCCCAACTAGTTTTAACTCAAGGGGTTTCAGGACTTAAGATGCTTTCCTATATTTTATTTCCTTTATCATTTACCTCTATAGCAGGGGACTTAGATTTCTCAATACAAAGAGTTTCCATACTTGCAGGGTCGCCTCTAATCTCACCTTCTTCAAGTGGTCCATCTGGTTCAGATGAATCCATCATAGAATGCTTCGCACTGCTTCTTAGGTTGTTGTCAGCATGAAGGGGGCCATTCAAACTTTGGTTTGTAGTATTTTTGGAGAAGACAACAATGTCTGTCGAGCTAGTAGCATTAGTGTTAATCGATAGTTTTTCCCTCCAAATTTTGTTTGGTTCCTTGAGGGGGACAATTTTTGCTTTCTAAAATTTGAGAGGGAAATCCTTTTCTCTCTGGCCTAATTTTTTACAGGCAAAGAAAAAAAAGGGGAGGGATTCAAACCCAACTTCTTACGTCTAAGCACCTATCTTAGAGTTTATAACAATACTATTCAGCAGATCCACCGTCTGCAGGATGTTCACACAAAACCTAGCATACACCCTTCTCATTTTTGCAGCTGTCATAGGGTCAATAGTGAGAAGGTCTCCAAAGGAGCTAGCCAACCCACCTAGGACGTCTTCATGCCAATATTACAATGGGATTCCAAGGAATTTGACCCAGACCGGGGCCAAGACAAAAAAAAAGACTAGTCGTTCAGAACCAGATTGGGGGATCATTTTCGCAAAGCAAGAGGGTAACGACCAAGCATCCATGGACCACCACATAGGATATTATAAAGGTCTTCCATATTTGAAAACTCAAAGGAAAATAATCCTTTAGCCATAGCAAAAATATCAACTTGACCCTTAAGGAACCATTTCCTCTTCACAAACTGCCTGACCACTTCAATATTAGGTCTACCCCCCTGCAAACTTGCCTTTTAGGGTCATCTCCATAGAAGAGATCGAGAAATCAATCAGGGGATCAGGGATAAAAATAGAGAACTCTCCTTTAGTAGGGTTAGAGACCACATTGACTACAGGAAAGGAGGATTTCCCTGTTGGTTTAATATCATAGAGGGTCGACTACTTACCCTTAGAAACACATTTTTCAACATTAGTAGTAATAGGTCCTTCCTTGTGAGTTTCTTTGTCCTGACGAGACCCACCAGATTCTAGGGGCCTATTAGTTCCTTTTCTTGCTAACATAAAAATACTCTCAGAGAGCTTGCTCTATTGATCCTAGACACTAACCACACTCTCTGATGTTTCTTGAGAGTGATTCTTTGTGTTTTCTTTTCTATTCCTCATTTTTTCCAAAATGAAATCTCACACACTTGATCTGCTAGTGTTCCCCTTAAAAACACTATAACCAATAACTCAGAGTCACCACCCAACAACTTTGGGAATAAAATAATGAAAGTTCACCTTGACAATGATATTTGAGGATATAATTCAATAAAGTGCAATACACAACTTGTGATTTCAAAAAAAAAAAAAAATGGACTTCAAGGAATCTATATTATGGAATATTATCTCCAAACTAACCTTTCACGCATTCCTTGAAAAAAGTCCCCAGTAGAGTCACCATTTTCTGTAAGTTCCTTTTCTTGCTGACATAAAAATACTCTTAGAGAGCTTTCTCTATTGATCCCAGACATTGACCACACAAGATACAGAATGAAAAAAATAGGGTTTTAAGCCCTCTATACTTTGAGCTCCATAAACTCGGGGGGGATTACCCTTTTAACTCAGAACAATCAAATCACTAAATTATTCTAGTAGAATATGAATGGAATTAAAGGAATTAATCACTGTAACATCTATTGAACAAACCAAACATAAAAGTAAAGATCCATTTTAATAGGGATAGTCACCTAATTCAATGGAAAACATACCAGTGCTTAATCCTAGGGTATGGAGTCACTATTGTATAGCTTTAACCCTTTTATTCATAGACAATAATATTGAGACAACTATAGAATTTGACATAAACATAGACATACCTTATATATCTATCCTCATACACATAACAGATTAATTCATCAAATTCATTATAAAACCTGAATCCCACTGAAAATAATCCTAAGGCAATATTAATCTTTCCTTGAAAGAACCCTAAAACTATTTCAAAATCTTCCTAACAGATGCATAAATTGAATATTCCTCAAACATTCAATTTACATAAAATTTAGAAAACCATAATGAAGACAAAATACTCATCATATGTTTCAGAAACTATTGATGAATCTCCTTTGTATTCATGATTGAAATTGCTATTACAATCAATAGTATTTCAAAAACCCAAAGGAACTATTAGTCTTAAGCTAGAGTTTTTATATTAAAGTTGTACATCCAAATGAAAAATGGCTATATTTTTCCCAGTAGTCTTGGAATCCTTTTATAACAAAGGATGCAACAAGCTACCAACTCACTGGGAAAGATTTACAAAATCTTTTACACAAAAAAAATTGCAGTTAACATAAAACAAAAGCTGCAACAGAAAATATGTGGCAGAAGTTGGTGAAGTCTGAACAAGGTTTGTTGATGCAGTTTGACAGTATCTTCATCCTTTCAGCTTCACTTCCAACCTATTTACCTCCTTGGTGGTGGGCCAATTAAAAGTATTTACCTGTTCCAGTTTGGCAACATCTTCTGTCCACCTAGCATCAATAGTTGTTCTTGCCTTTGAGATGAACTTTTCCATATCTCTTTCAAACTTGAAGAGTTTGTCAATGAGTTCATTGCAGTATTTAGCATTTATATGCTTCTGTAGGCGCTGCTTCATCTCCTCTTTTTAAAATATTCCATCAAATCCATCTGTCCAATCAGAATGTGGCTTCAGAATACTAGCTTCATCATATATATTAGGAATTAGGGGAGGGCAATTGTCACCAAATAATTGCAACTTATTACTTATTAAATCAACTTTACCATTGAAGAAACCATATGTGTTATTCACCTCACTGATCATTTCGCTTGTATCAATGCTTTTATCAGGAAACTCATCACTATATAACATGGTTGTCTTCAATTTGTCCATCAACCTATCTCTTCCTGACAAGGTCTTAAAAGTGGGCTCCAAGAATGTCATAGCTTCAATAGCTACCTTTGATGCTTCTTGCAATGAGCCATATAGTGTATACACTATGTCAGTCTTCTACCTCAAAACATCAATTCGATGTTGAAGTATGGGCAATATGATAGACATGACATTTATTCTTTGTCCTTGTGACAATTCCTTGGACTGGCCTTCTGCCATTGCTGAGTCTTCTTTTGCCTCTATGGCAACATCTGTTTCAATTTTTTGTATTTCAAGAGGGACTGGAGTCTTCTGTCTTTTACTCTCCACTAATTCCTCTTTCAAATTAGCAATTTCTTCCTCCAATGTGTGGTTCTGAACCACCACCTCTTCATACTTTTTTTCTAAGGCCATCATTTGGCCAAAAGTTGTTTCATACCTCTTAGACAAGTCATCAACCTTTTCCAGGTTCATGAATGATACTTGACTCATTAACAGAGCTATCTTAGTGTGTGTAGTGTTCTGTAGATTCCAAATCATTCTGTCTGCTTTCTTTTCCTCTCTTATAGTCATGACTAGAGGCTTTTGTGTAGCAGGGGCCAATGACCATATAGCCAGAGTCTTGGATTTAGGATCAAATCCTGATTCTTTAAGAACTTCATCCATCTCAAACTCTATTTTCAACAGGGGATCTTCTTGTCTCCTGATCTGATCTATGATAAATGTGGACTACAAGTCCCAACCGGGCATCAACATTACTCCACTATTTTGTACCAACAATCTGGCCTGCTCCATAGTGATTAGTTCACTATTAGGGTCATAATCTTGGAGTGTCTTCACAATCTCTTCATTTTTGTCTGCATTTTCTTCACCTATGGTTAATCCTTGTCTCAAGTCCTTTTATTTCAGCTTGATCAAAAAAGTCTTAACTCTTCAGACTTTATGAATTCATCATCTTTCATGAACTCATTCGCTATCACGACTCTCTCATCATCCTTTTCAAATAAAACCATTTGATTGTCACCTTGGCCTTCAATTTGAGGCTCCTTTTGTAGTTGTATTTTTAGTTTCTAAAATATTTTCCATGTTTAGTAATCATAGCCTTAGCCATAATTTTCCTGTCATGCATAATCTTTTGTTCTTTCTTTTGTTTTTTCCTAGGTGGTTCTCTAGCAGAGGTAGCTTCCTCACCTGCCTCTTCTTCTTCTTGATGCTCTTCCTCTTGTTGTTCTTGATGTTCTAGGTCATGAAATGCAACAAGAATTGGGGACCCTCAAGATTTTGCATCCTCAACACTGAACTATGGTACCTGTGCCATTAATGTGTCATAGGATTTAAGCATTTCCTCTATCCTTTGTAAGTATGGGAGATCAGGGAAAAAACTAGAGAAAGTATTGTCTGACTCTTTCCATTCAGCTTCTACCCTAAGGAGGTCATTCTATTTCCTTCTCCTCTCCTAGGCTTCATGGTTATTTAACTTGTTCCTCAAAACATCTTCATCATCCAGTGGCTCATGATCTCTAATCTTTTGCCAAGGAGTCATTCTTCTCAGGGCTGTTTGTATAAACTATTCTAGACCACAGAACCTAGAAACTGCTATAGACATTCTATATTTCTTCAAGAATTCATTAATTAGGTCAAAAAATCTTTTCCCAATGGAGAAGTAAAAACCTACCCATAATCTAGGGATTAAAGTACCCTTTTTATGTCCCTCTAAAAATTCTTTATCAACCCAAGTGATTTTCCAAATAAATTCTAAAATACAATCCTAAGAGGAACAAACTTGGGGAGGATGTGAGTTGGTTGTGTACAACCATACACTCTGATGATAGTAATATAATCAAAGAAGAAAAAGTCACTGCAATTGTGAGTAATAGGCCAGTTTGGAACAAATTCCCAAGGTCTCAAGACTTTTGTAACCTCAAATGGAAGTCTATGCCTATTTGTTCACAATAAATCAAAAATTGGATCCACAATCCAATTACAAAATTATACAAAAGATGAGTTGACAGATGAACTATCCCATACCTGGGTCCGTCTTTGGATTGGTGCATCGACACCATACTCTAAAAAAAAAAATTCAAGCTCTTTATCCATAGATGCCCTGTTAAAATATAGAATCATATACATCAGATAAGAATAATTCTTCAAGGTAGGTATTGGGGCATCCGACTGTATCTCCCCTAATGCGGCATGAATAGCATCAAATATGCATCCTACATAGTCATAATCAGTATTGACCTCCGGGTGCTGAATGTTCATGGCTATCATGAGTACATCTTGAGGCAATGTAGAATCTCCATCAAAACCTAATACTCTGGTCAAGCCATATACCGTTCACTTTATGTAATGGTGAAATAGGGATAAGTCAAAAGGTGGTTTGAGATTGTCTGGGATTTTCACCAGGTGCCTATCTACCCTGGGCATGAATTTGGGTATTTCATATTTTTTGTAAAGAACTTGATCCCCCACGAGTGAGTGACCAACTAAAAAATTCCAACTAGCTCAGTCACAAATTGATAAATTGACTTCAAAAATACATTGCGACTGCGTGATTAAGATAGATTAACGACCAAGTTGCTCATTGTCACACCTAATTTGACTTGACAAGATATGACCGCGACTACATGATTAACACCCAAAGTGAGTCATTGCTCACTCACTCACTCAAAAGGAAACTTTAAAATATCAGCGCGGGTGTGCGACTAAAGCTTAGGACATGGATATTTGAACATTTAGCCACAAAATTGAATTTTGACATACGACCACCTAGATTTTGAATCAAAATACGCGGGAAGATTTTCCAAAACATGGGAATTTGAAATTTTTTATGTGCAATGCTAATAATCGCTCTGAATGGGGGAATTTAATTGCAAAATTGACATTAGAAGCCAAAAAAAAAACCAAAACAAAACTGTACATACACACACCAAAGCCACACTAGAGCAGGGAAATCTAAACTACTGTGCATGGAAGAAGAAAATTCATGAGAAATAGTGTTTTAGGAACTATCCATGCACTGGAAATTCCTATATATCACCACTTGGGTCTTCCAGAAAATAAGAATCTTGACCATGAAACTCTAGGCTTAAAAAGGGACCCATCCATAATGACTCAAATTTACCATGTTTGCCTTTTTCTTCTTTTCTATCATTCCACTGTAGCACCATATCATTTATCTGAAACTTTCTTTCAATTGTTATTTTGTCAAATAGGTACTTGGATTTCTATTGGAGTTTCATCTTTCTTTTATGTGCCTCTGCTCTTATTTCTTCTAGTTCCATCAGTTGGTCCATCCTCTCCATCATGGGTTCTTGTTCTTCAAACTCCTCTTCTTGGAGAAATTTATACACTGGTAACAAATTATTTAAAGGCAATCTTGCCTGAGTTCCATAGACCATTTCAAAAGGGGATACCCCTATTTCTCTTCACTCTTACCCTGTCAGCCCAAAGGGCTAATTTTAGTTTTGAATGCCAAGACTTTTTATTTTTCTCCAAAACTCTTTTAATGATTTTCATGATGCTTTTATTGCTGGACTCAGCTTGTCCATTTTCTTGAGGATGATATGGTGAGGAATAAGATATAATAATGCCATAACCTTCAGAGAAATCCTTAAACTCCTCATCCCTAAAAAGCATGGCATTTTCCATGACTAACTTAGTGGGTACACCAAATTTTGTCAGTATTATCCATTAAGAAATCCATCACTACCTTGCTAGTAGCTCTTTTTGATGGAATTGCCTCTATCCATTTTGTAAAATAGTCTGTAGCCATAAGAATAAAACTATGGCCTCCACTGGATTTTTCTGTAAATTCCCCAATAAAATCAAGACCCCATTGGGTAAAGGTGCTTCAATAGTCATAGGATTTAAAGGTAAAGCTCCTAAAAATTTCATCTTAGAGGAAAAACTTTGGCAAGGTTCACATCTTTGTACAAACATCTAAGTATCCTTGAAAAGACATGGCCAATAATATCTAGCTCTGATTATCTTGTGAGCTATGGTCTTGGCAGAATAATGCCCACCACACACACCACTATGCATTTCATTGAAAACTCTTTGAGATTGTGATTTATCCAGACAGAGCAATAAAATACCATCCTTATTCTTCCAAAATAAATCACCTCATATCAAGACATACCTTTGAGCCTACAAATTCAAAGTCCTTCTTTGGTTATCTGACATATGTTCTGGACATTTACCATTTTTTAGAAAAGATACTATATCAGTATACCATGGCTGCAATTCTATACTAGTCAAATTCATATTTATTGTTTGCACATCAATGACTTGAGCCAACTCCATGTTTGTGTCATTCATTAGCTTGTCCAAACCCAAACCCCTTACTAATTTGGTGACTTGAATTTCCAAATTAAATTCTTCTATCCGGTTGATCCATCTACACCTTTTTCCAGTAACTTTAGAATGAGACAATATATCTTTCACTGTAGCATGTGGCACATAAGCAATTATCTTTGCACAAAATAAATAAGGTCTGAAAGATTTGACTGCCTTGACCAATACATATGCTTGTTTTTCCATTGTCTCATAATTAAGTTATGTTGCTTGTAAAGACTTACTGAAAAATGCTATGGGATGATCAAAACCTTCATCATCCTTCTGCAAAAGTACTGCAGCAATTGTATGGAAAGAAGAAAAATATAATATAGAAAAAGGTTTTACATAATTCATAGATCTTAATATAGGTTCTTTCTGAATAACTATCTTTATCTCATGAAATGCTGACTGCGCATCCTTATCCCATTCAAATTTAGCATTTTTCTTCAATAATTTAACAATGGGCTTTACTATCTCAGTAAAGTTTACTATGAATCCCCTCAAAATATTTACTTTCCCAAGGCTAGACTGAACACCTTTGATATTTTTTGGGGGTAAAAGCTTGTTAATGGCTTCCACCTTTTCAGGATCAATCCTAACACCTTACTTGGACACTATATGCCCAAATAATTTACCTTCTGTAACAACAAAGTGACACTTCTTTGGATTTAATGAAATCCCATATTTCAAGGGTTTAGTAAAAATATTCTCCAAATGCTTACAATGATCCTTAGCCTTTTGGGAATATGCAGTTAAATCATCTTGGTAAACCACCATAATTATATTTACAAACTCCTTAAAAGCCACATCCATGGCTCTTTGGAAAGTAGCCCCTGCATTTCTCAAGCCAAAGGGCATTCTCATATAGACATATGTACCCCATGGGGTAGTGAAAGCTGTCCTTAATTACTCAGATTCTTGAACCAACACCTGGTTATAGCCAGAAAAACCATCCATCATAGATAGAAAATCACAGCCAGTAACCCTTTGTAGCATTGCCTCTATGTTTGGTAAAGAATAATTTTCTTTTAATGAAGCCACATTAAGGTTCTTGAAATCAACACATATCTTGATATCTCCATTTTCCTTTCTGATAGGGACTAAATTAGACACCCAAGAAGAATGCCTGAATGGTTTTATTATCCCAGGTTCTTTGAGTTTTTCCAATTCTCACTGCATTTTGGGCGCCAGAAAAGGATTGATTTGATGACATGTAACTGATTGAATGTTTGATAATGTTAAGTTGAAAATGATGCAAGACATTAAATCAGTTAATGTTTTGTATTGTCACTGATGTCAACTTGATATCATCTATACAGTCATATACATAATGCTAAAGACTTCAGAAAATCAATGGAATAGAGGTTATGCTTTCAACAATGCATAAAAGTCAAGTATTCACTAAGTGACAGACCACACCGGTGGAGTGCACACCATCAGTATATACAGAGATAAAGTCACAGTGATGCCCGACGAGTAGAAGACAGTGTTACTCGATGAAGCAGAATCACAAGATGCCCAACGAGCTGTAATCAGTGTTGCCCAATGAGAAAGATCCAATGATGCCCAACGGACGGAGATCCTAAAGCTAACTGAAGTTGGACCGACGGAACTAGCAGTTGTCACTAGCGACAAACTGTAGAATTGACCGACAGAACAGAGAGATCAAAAAATGACAAAAAATCTAACTGGAAGAGCTTAAGGATAGACTTAACTAGTTGTTTTATTTGTTTTATTCAACCATAGTTAAGTAAGTGATTTAAATATGATTTATACAGTTGGAAAGAAGATAACTACAAGATAAATTAGGAGTTAAATCCATAAATCAATTTGGCTGGATTTTTTTTTACGCCAAGAATCAAGAATCAAGAACAAAGAGTTAAGGAATATCATATCTATATAAGAGACAAGCATAATTCATATCCGTAAGCAATCAAATACACGGGGGAGTGAATTGAAAGAAGATGCTGAAGAGAAACTGGTGAAGGTTAAGCTTCATACAGTCCTGATCAATCAAGCTAAGGGATAGCTAAAGAATTCTGCAGACACTGATAAACAGTGAAGCACAACATCATAGAGAAGAAAGTGTGAAGTACAAAGGAATTGAATTGATACATTGATCAGAGAGGTATTGTAAGTAAATAGATCTGAATATTTAAAATTCAAGTTGCATTAGAAACAGGTCATTGTGTTTCAGTTTAACCATTGAAGCATTAAGTCTCTTAACAGAGCAGGACTTAACCGTCTTCTATAATTGAGGTATATCCTAACAGATTACCAAAAAGG
>MU228104.1:1064164-1095957 GCA_018584345.1 Thuja plicata
GAACAGATTGAAAAGAACAAGACATGGTCACTTGTGCCAAGACCAGATGACAAGAATGTCATCGGTACAAAATGGATATTCAGGAATAAACTGAACGAGAATGGAGAAGTCACAAGGAACAAAGCAATCCTAGTATGCAAGGGGTATGCACAAGAGGAAGGTATAGACTATGGAGAAACCTTTGCACCCATTGTTAGGCTAGAAGGAGTAAGAACTCTACTTGCTTATGCTGCATAAAAAGGATTCAAAGTATATCAAATAGACGTCAAGTCAGCATTCCTAAATGGAATACTTGAAGAAGAGGTATACATTGAGCAACCAGAAGGGTTTGTGGATCCAGACAAGAGGAACATGGTATGTAGAATTCACAAAGCCTTGTATGGATTGAAACAAGCTCCCAGAGCCTGGTATGAATGACTTCATTCCTATCTAATAAGTATTGGATTCATGAGGACTAGTGAAAATAGTAATCTTTATTTGAAAGAAGATACTAATGCTAACACTTTGATTGCTGAAATATTTGTTGATGACATCATATTTGGTGGCAATGATATGCTATGCAAGTCGTTTGCTAATGAGATGAGCAAATAATTTGAGATGTCTATGTTTGGAGAGATGAAGTTCTTTCTTGGTCTACAGATCATTCAACAAAGTGAAGGTATTTTTATTACACAGTCCAAATACATCAAAGAAGTTCTGAAAATATTCAAGATGGAAGATTCCAAACCTGTTGGAACACCAGTGGCTACTAGATGTAAATTAACAAAAGAAGACAAGACAACAGAGGTAAATATGACTCTATACAGATCAATGATAGGAAAACTCATGTATGTTGTACACACAAGAGTAGATATTGCACATGCAGTAGGAATTATTGCTAGATTTTCTGCTAACCCTAGGGAATCACATATAACTACTGTGAAAATAATTCTAAGATATCTGAAGAATACTGAGGAATTTGGATTATGGTATAAAAGAGAAGGCAAATTTGAACTAAAAGTGTTTACCGATGCTGATTGGGCTGGAAATCTTGATGACTGAAAGAGCACAACTAGAGGAGAATTCTTTATGGGTAACAAACTTGTCACATGGATTAGAAAAAAGCAAGGATGCATCTCCCAGTCTACTGCAGAAGCAGAATATGTTGCTGCTGCTACAAATTGCTCAAATATTGGATGGCTCAAACAGTTGCTGGAAGGTATGCATATGAAGATCAAAGAACCGGTAATTATCTATTGTGATAACACCAATGCAATAAATATTTCCAAGAATCTAGTCATGCATGCAAAGATTAAACACATTGCCATCAAGTATCATTATTTGAGAGAACAGGTTCAAGAAAAAGAGGTGATACTTGAATATGTGCAATCAAAAGAACAATTGGCTGATATCTTCACCGAGCCAATATCCAAGGATATATTTGAGTACCTTAGGAAAATACTAGGGGTCAAACCCATGTCTATCAGTCAGTAAAAGTACTGAAAGCTGCATCAGCCATATATTATCAGAATGTCATTCATGATTGATGCAAGCAGAAGCTGAACTTCAAAGCTACATCTATATACAGAAAGGTATATATATATTAGAACCAGAGAAAACTATTATATTGATGATGGATAAGGGAAATTCAAGGAATATATTATGGATAGAATAAAGTGTTTTACAGAATGTGAGATATTTGTGAAAATACTTGTTTGGAATTCATGTCAAAGGGAGAGAATGTATCCATATTATCATCAGAAACTATTCATTATCAGATTACTCCAAATAGGGAAAGATCATGTTCATAGGGAGAGTATTTGTATAAAAGTTGCAAATACAAGATAGAGACATAGAGGTCACAACATATCAGAAGAAGAAATAGAGAAAGCTGCAAGAATCAAATCTAAGCTAACACAGAGCTTACCGATGGTCAGACATTTTTATCAGTTATCAAAACAAACTATTTGGTAATTTGATGAATCTCAACAATTGTATTTCATGTTGTATTAGAAATAGTATAGTGTGATAATATAGTATGTTGCCATCAATGCCAAAGGGAGAGATTGATGACATGTAACTGATTGAATGTTTGATAATGTTAAGTTGAAAATGATGCAAGACATTAAATTAGTTAATGGTTTGTATTGTCACTGATGTCAACTTGATATCATCTGTACGGTCATATACATAATGCGAAAGACTTCAGAGAATCAATGGAACAGAGGTTATGCTTTTAGCAATGCATAAAATTCAAGTATTCACTAAGTGACAGACCACACCGGTAGAGTGCACACCATTGGTAAAGACAGAGATAAAGTCACAGTGATGCCCGACGAGCAGAAGACAGTGTTGCCTGATGAAGTAGATTCACAGGATGCCCGACAAGCTGAAATCAGTGTTGCCCGACAAGAAAGATCCAATGATGCCCGATGGACAGAGATCCCAAAGCTAACTTAAGTTGTACTGACGGAACTGGCAGTTGTCATCGGCAACAAACTGCAGAATTGACCGACAGAACAGAGAGATCAAAAAATAACAAAATATCTAGCTGGCAGAGCTTAAGGATAGACTTAAGTGGTTTTTTTATTTGTTTTATTCGACCATAGTTAAGTAAGTGATTTAAAGATGATTTATACAACTGGAAAGAAGATAACTATGAGATAAATCAGGAGTTAAAGTCGTAAATCATTTAGGCTGGATTGCTTTTCATGCTGAGAATCAAGAATCAAGAACCAAGATTTAAGGAATATCATGTCTATATAAGAGACAAGCATAATTCATTTCTGTAAACAATCAGATACACGGGGGAGTGAATTGAAAGAAGATGCTGAAGAGAAACTAGTGAAGGTTAAGCTTCATACAGTCCTGATCATTCAAGCTAAGGGAGAGCTAAATAATTCTGTAGACACCGAAAAATAGTGAAGCACAGCATCACAGAGCAGAAAGTGTGAAGTACAAAGGAACTAAATTGATACATTGATCAGAGAGGTATTGTAAGTAAATAGATCTGAATATCTGCAATTCAAGTTGCATTAGAAACAGGTCATTGGCTTTCAGTTTAACCATTGAAGCATTAAGTCTCTTAACAGAGCAGGACTTAACCATCTTCCATAATTGAGGTATATCCTAACAGATTACCAAAAAGGTTGATTCATGATAGTAGCATCGGTCTTACCTAAACCCTATTGATAGTATAAGAAGGAGGTTGATTCAAGGATGGTAGTAAGATTAGCATAAAGCCTATTGACAGTCTAGAGGCTGATTCAAGGATGGTTGCATAGATGCCAGATACTTAGTGACAATCTATGTATAAAAATCCACTAACAAGGTCGCACTTAATTTTGTAACCTTTAACAGGGTTGACTCCTAATAGGGCTCACTTTAGAAGAGTGAAAATTTGGGGTACCGGTCCTAGTGGTTTTTCCCTTAACAGGGTTTCCATGTTAAAATCCTTGTGTTATGTGTGTATGGTTTATTACTTTATTGTTTTAAATTTCACACATGCATTTATGGATTGATTGGTATACTCTGCATATTTACTGAGTATCGATAAATAAGTTTTACTGCTTATCGGTTATCAAGGAGAAGAAGGACAGACAAGTTAAATCGATAGACAATTATTTATTTCAAGTATTTCAAAGGCATACATCTTGTAGGGACTTAATAATCTAAGGTGTATTAATTGGTGGATTGAATTTTAAAGGATAAATGTTTGAGGCCACTGATTCACCCCCCCTCTTAGTTATTACTAACATGATTGGCCTCTGTTTTTTTCTAAAAGGCTTAATATCATTCTTTAATGGTAATTCATGTTGAAAGAGATCTTCCCTATAAGCCTTAAGATCTTCATAAGACCAAGAAAAAATATGTTTGAATCTTATCAGCATGTTAATCAAATTTTTCCTCACATGAGGAGCCAATTTCTTTCCAATATATACAATCCTAGGATCACACTCTGATCCCAAGTTTACCTCCTCAAATTCATCCAGCTTTATTGTAGATTTTTGGCACATATGACTATCATTGTCAATAAACAATCCCTCAAATTTAGTTAGTCCTTTGGGAACTTCACTTATCTGTAACTGCAGAATTTCATTGCCAAATATATTTTCTCTCCCATCAATAATCTCTATCAAATTATTACAGTCAATGATTTGCCCTTCATAATTATCCACACATTGAATAAAATTATGAATATCCTCATCAATTTTGAAAACTTGCCAATTATATATATTATCAGGAATGGCAGGCCTAGTTTTAGTCCCCACAATAGATACTCCTGCTAGCGTTAGATCATCATTTTTCAAGGCCACACTAGCCAAAAAATCTGCCATGATATTCTTAGATATCTCTATCCAATTTATGGAAAATGCATCAAAAAATTCAATGCTATCCCATACAGCATTCTTATATTGTTTCAACCTATCATTTTAGCAGCATATATTGATCTAATTTGGGAAATAACTAGCTCTGAATCACCAAAAACTCTTAATAACTTAATGCCATGCTTGATTGCTATTTCTAATCCCAGTAACAATGCCTCATACTCAGCTGTATTATTTGTACATTTAAATGAATACAAAACTTAGTATTTGAAAGTAATACTTGATGGAGAGACAAATAGTATACCAACTCCTGACCCTTCTCTAGAGCATGCTCCATCAAAATATATCTGCCATAGTCAGAGCTATTGTAATTCCAATTCTTCCACTATGGGATCTATTTTTTCAACTGTGGTTGAATTTTTCCCACCTTGAAATTATGTATATCTACATCCACAAAGCAATGTAACATGTTTGGTTTAACCTTCTCAGCATAAACAGGAGATCTGGGCTCCCTCAATAGTTTTGCTTCTTTCCCATTTACAAAAATGGTAGCAAAAGACTAATCTGATTGTACATATCCTCCAATGGTTGCAGCACACTGTCTTGATAAAAGCGTGCCATAATGGGGTGGTGAATCCACAACCACCACATCTATTTTAAAAGTGACCTCAGGGTATGCATCAAGTTTCACCTCTAATCCTTGTAGGGTCCCCACTATAGGTACTTCCTTTTTGTCCATGGCATAACATTTTCCAATAGTAGTATCCACTTGTAAGCCTAATTTTTTCATGTTAGTGTAAGTCATTACATTAGCAGCGGCTCCTGAGTCCATCATACAATTCTTTAATAGCATATTATTTGTGAGAAGTGTTAAATAAAAAGGGTCAATCTGATCTGACTCTTGGATAATTATATTTCCTAGATAGATTGGGATTCCACCTTTGTCTTCTTGCTCACCTTTTAACTCATTATTCAAGTTAGCATTATCATGCACACCAGGCAAATAAGATAACAATGAAAAGGGTGCTTCTTAGTGCTCTCTGATTTAAAACATCTCAAGAAAAGAGACAGAGACTTTCATCTGAGATAAGGCTTGCTTCATGTTAAAAGATGGGAAACTCATGACATTGTCAAAGGATATGTTACCCTTATTCTCCTTTAACTGTCTTGTTTTTTGTTCAAAAGTAGGGGTAACTTTATTTTCTTTAACCAGAGTGTCCTTTAGTTCACCCTATGTAGTTTCTTCATTTATGACTTCTATGATGATAGGTGAATTAGGTTGTTCCCCACTTTGATCAATCTTTCTATTTCTAAGCTGATATGAAATTCTTGCCTATGTCACAGCAACAATAGTTAGAAACCTTATCTCTTCATCATTAGGCATCCCAAATTGAAAATGATCTAACTTAGTGCTTGTATTATTTACTGTGATGGGCATGTTTCCTTGTGGCTCTTCCTCTGAGCTACCATTGTCATCTTCAACAGTAAGTGCACACATGTTTATTGAAGGTTTTTTCTCACTTTGACTTTCTTATTTTCCAATGTTTTCATGTTGCTCCACCATACTCTGAGCTACTGCCCATTGATAATGGGAATGAGGCATATTACAGGCCATGCACCAAGGAATATTTTCCACATTATGATCATTGTTGTTTTTCAATGGGTCAGGGATGTCTTTGTTCTTAAGATCAATTTTTTCTTCTGACATAGGTTTTCCATCCATCCACTGAGTCTTGTAGGGAAAATCTTGCAACCTGTAGGGTTTATCTTGTCTTTGGTATTGTGGCCTATTATTTTGAAACCCCTTCTCATTTTTGTCTACCTAAGTAGCAAGATCTTTCACTACACTTACCAATGTTTCCATCTTATCTTCTTCCTTGGGATTTTCATTTGATTGTGTTTTTGACTTTTTCCAGAGTCTAGTGTCATCCCGTTTACCAAGCTTTCCAGAAGCTCTTCTATTGCTTTCTATTTTTATGGCCAATTTATATGCATCTCTCATAGTTTGAGGATATTTATCTCTAAGCAAGTAAGTAGTCTTTCCATTCAAAGAATTACAATAGGTGGTGACACATAAATTTTCATCGAGTCTCAATACTTGGAACAACTTATACATAGCCTTTTGAAATCTTACATTAAATTCAACAATTCCTTCATTAGTGAATTTTTTCAAACTGTTGAATTCATTCAACATAAAACTAGAATTTATCTTGTCACCATACTGTTCTTTGAAACTCCTAAAAAATTCATCCCAAGAATAGATACTATGATCAGGAAAACCTTGGTACTAGTCTCTTGCATCCTCAGTTAAGGATTGCACAAATAATTTCATCACATCATCCTCATCTCCAATCTCATAATCATTCATTGTATTCGAAAATACTTTTAGATGTTCTTCACCAGTTACAACATTATTCCCACTAAATTTTGGAATCTTATCTCTGACCTCATTAGGAATAGGGTTTGGTTGGCCAGGGATACCATCAAAAAACATTTGCCTATATCTCTCCAAATGGATAGGTCTTCTTTGAAAATTAGTGCGCATATTTTGGCCAGCACTCTGGCCAATATTACCAATATTCTGGCCAATGCCTACATTTTGGTGGATACTATTTGTGTTGAGTCCACTTACTCCTGACTGTGATGCAACTCCTTGAGCCGCACCATATGTCTGGGTACTTGTGTTAGCATTATTGGTTTGAATATTAGAATTAAATATAGGCATAATTTGATTAGTTATAGTAGTATTATTTGTTACATTGGGATTAGTGGTGGGACTCAAAAAGGCAATCCTTCTTTTCATCTCTATAGCAGTAGCTTCTAACTCTGCTCTTCACAACTTTTTTTCAATATCATCTTTGGCCTTTCTAGCCCTTTCTAATTCCATATCCAATGAAAATATATCTTGAGATATACATTGTTCAATCTTAGGTTTAGAGAATTTAATACCTGTGAGATTTTGTTTCCCCTTTTCAACATCTATTTGTGTAACATTAACTGTTGATACCTTTGGTGTAGGTGTCTGAGACTTAGGGGGTTTTTGACTTTCATAATTGATGACTTGCCTCACCAAAGGGCCTATATCTTTGGGATCACTTTTCTTAAGTAGGTGTTCTCTTTCTTGGCATTCTTTTCTCAGGGTGTCTACATCTCTAAAAATTTCTTTATTCAAGCCATGAAATCCCTCATTAGCACCCTGAGCTACTAATTTTAATTAGGCAACCCATTTTTTCAAATTTTCTCTCTAAGTGATTGCATTCATAATTTGTTCCTCTCTAGCCTCATCAATTTTTTGCTTGATAAGAAAGAGTTCATCTAATTCCCTCTTTAAAAGGTCATTATCTCTGAGGACTCCCTCAATATCAGAACTGAAAGAGTCATAGATATTCATCAAGTTATCTCCCTTTTGGTCCTCAACCTGTTCATAAGGGATACCCTTGAAATATGATGATGTCTCACCCTTTTCTTGATATACATTCTTTGGCCTAGGGTTAAATATATCCTCAAATTAACCAGTAGTGTCAAACTTAGGATTCAGAGGTTCATTTATTTCCTTCTCAGGAATAGTACCTAAGGACTGATCGGGTCCTACAGATCTAGGCTTCCAAGAAGTGTTGTTATAAGATTCTCCTTTCCTAGAATGGTTTCTTCTGGAAATTTTATAAACATCACTCTTTGATGTTTCCTGAGAGTGATTCTTTGTGTTTTCTTTCGTATTCCTCATTTTGTCCAAAATGAAATTTTACATAATTGATCTGATAGTGTTCCCCTTGGAAACACTATAACCAATAACTCAGAGTCACCACCCAACAAATTTGGGAATAAAATAATGAAAGTTCACCTTGACAATGATATTTGAGGATATAATTCAATAAAGTGAAATACACAACTTGTGATTTCAAAAAAAAAAATAGAGTTCAAGGAATCTATATTATGGAATATTATCTTCACACTAGCCTTTCACGCATTCCTTGATAAAATTCCCCAGTAGAGTCACCATTTTCTATTAGTTCCTTTTCTTGCTGACATAAAAATACTCTCAAAGAGCTTACTCTATTGATCCCAGACATTGACCACACAGGATACAGAATGACAGAAATAGGGTTTTAAGCCCTCTACACTTCGAGCTCCATAAACTTGGGCCAGATTACCCTTCTAACTCAAAATAATCAAATCACTAAATAATTCTAGAAGAATATGAATGGAATTACAGGAATTAATCACTGTAACATTTATTGAACAGACCAAACATAAAAGTAAAGGTCCATTTGAATAGTGATAGTCACCTAATTCCATGGAGAACAGATCAGTGCTTAATCCTAGGGTATGTAGTCAATATTGTATACCTTTAACCCTTTTACTCATGGACAGTAATATTGAGACAACTATAGAATATGAAATAAACATAGACATACCTTATATATCTATCCTCATACACATAACAGATTAATTCATCAAATTCATTATAAAACCTGAATCCCACTAAAAATAATCCTAAGGCAATATTAATCTTTCCTTGAAAGAACCCTAAAACTATTTCAAAATCTGCCTAACAGATGCATAAATTGAATAATCCTCAAACTTTCAATTTACATAAAATTTAGAAAACCATAATGAATGCAAAATACTCATCATATGTTTCAGAAACTATCGATGGACTCCTTTGTACTCATGATTGAAATTGCTATTACAATCAATAGTATTTCAAATGCCCAAAGGAACTATTAGTCTTAAGCCAGAGTTTTTATATTAAACTTGTACATCCAAATGAAAAATAGCTATCTTTTTCCCAATAGTCTTGGAATTTTTTTTAACTAAGGATGCAACAAGCTACCAATACACTGGGAAAGATTAACAAAATCTTTTACACAACACAATTTATAGATAACATAAAATAAAATCTGCAACAGAAAATAGGTGGTAGAAGTTGGTGAACTCTGAAAAAGGTTTGATGATGCAGTTTGATAGTATCCTCTTCATCCTTTCATCTTTTCTTCCCACTTTTACACCTCCTTGGCGGTGGGTCAATCAAAATTCTTTACCTATTCCTGTTTGGCAACAACTTCTATCCACCTGGCCTCAATAGTTGTTTTTGCCTCTGAGACGAACTTTTCCATATCTCTTTCAACCTTGAAGAGGTTGTCAATGAGTTCATTTCAGTATTCAGCATTTATATCCTTCTCCAAGTGATGCTTAATCTCCTCATTTTCAAATATTCCATCAAATCCATCTGTCCAATCAGACTGTGGCTTCAAAATGCCAGCTTCATCATATATTTCAGGAATCAGAGGAGGGCATTGGTCACCAAATAGTTGCAACTTATTACTTATTAAATCAACTTTACCTTTGAAGAAACCATATGTGTTATTCTCCTCAATGATCATTTCGATTGTATTTTTTATTTTATCAGGAAAATCATCACTATATTACATGGCTATCTTCAATTTGTCCATCAACCTGTCTCTTCCTAACCAGGACTTAAAAGTGGTCTCCAAGAATGTAATAGCTTCAACAGCTACCTTTGATGCTTCTTGCAATGAGCCATATATTGTATACACTATGTCAGTCTTCTGCTTCAAAATATCAATTCGATGTTGAAGTATGGGCAATATGATAGACATGACATTTATGCTCTATCCTTGTGACAATTCCTTGGACTAGCCTTCTGCCATTGCTGAATCTTATTTTACCTCTATAGCAACATCTGTTTCAATTTTTTGTATTTCTAGAGGGACTGGAATCTTCTCTCTTTTACTCTCCACTAATTCCTCTTTTAACATAGAAATTTCTTCCTCCAATGTGTGGTTATGAACCACCACCTCTTCATACTTTTTTTCTAAGGCCATCATCTGGCCAAAAGTTGTTTCATACCTCTTAGACAAGTCATCAACCTTTGCCAGGTTCATGAATGATACTTGACTCATTAACTGAGCTATCTCAGTGTGTGTAGTGTTCTGTAGATTCCAAATCATTCTATCTGCTTTCTTTTCCTCTCTTATAGTCATGACTAGAGGCTTTTGTGTAGCAGGGGCCAATGACCATATAGCCAGAGTCTTGGATTTAGGATCAAATATTGATCCTTTTAGAACTTCATGTATCTCAAACTCTATTTTCAACATGGGCTCTTCTTGTCTCCTAATCTGATCAATGATAAATGTGGACTGCAAGTCCCAACCGGGCATCAACATTACTCCACTATTTTGTACCAACAATTTGGCCTGCTCCACAGTGATTAGTTCACTCTCAGGGTCATAATCTTGGAGTGTCTTCACAATCTCTTCATTTTTGTCTACATTTTATTCACCTGTGGTTAATCCTTGTCTCAATTCCTTTTGTTTCAGCTTGATTATAAAACTCTTGAACTCTTCAAAATTTATGAATTCATCATCTTTCATGAATTCATTGGCTATCATGACTCTCTCATCATCCTTTTCAAATAAAACCATTTGATTGTCACCTTGTCCTTTAATTTGAGGCTCCTTTTGTAGTTGTCTTTTTAGTTTTCTCAAATATTTGCCATGTTCAGTAATCATAGCCTTAGCCATACTTTTCCCATTCTGCATCATCTTGTGTTCTTTCTTTTGTTTTTTCCTAGGTGGTTCTCTAGCAGAGGTAGCTACCTCACCAACCTCTTCTTCTTCTTGATGCTCTTCCTCTTGTTTTTCTTGATGTTCTGGGTCATGCAATGCAACAGGAATTGGGGACCCTTGAGATTGTGCATCCTCAGCACTAAACTGTGGTACCTGTGCCATTAAGGTGTCATAGGATTTAAGCATTTCCTCTATCCTTTGTAAGTATGGGAGATTAGGGAAAAAACTAGAGAAAGTATTGTCTGACTCTTTCCATTCAGCTTCTGCCCTAAGGAGGTCATTCCATTTCCTTCTCCTCTCCTAGAATTCATGCTTATTTAACTTTTTCCTCACAACATCTTCATCATCTAGTGGCTCATGATCTCTAATCTTTTGCCAAGGAGTCATTATTCTCAGGTCTATTTGTATAAACTATTCTATATCACAGAACCTGGCAACTGCCGTAAACATTCTATATTGCTTCAAGAAGTCATTAATCAGGTCAAAAACTCTTTTCCCCATGGAGGAGTCAAAACCTATCCATAATCTAGGGATAAAAGTACCCTTTTTATGTCCCTCTAAAAATTCTTCATCACCCCAAGTGATTTGCCAAATAAATTCTAAAAATGCAATCCTAAGAGGAACAAACTTGGGGAGGATGTGAGGTGCTTGTGTACAACCATACACTCTGATGATAATAATATAATCAAAGAAGAAAAATTCACCCCAATTGTGAGTAATAGGATAGTTTGGAACAAATTCCCAAGGTCTCAAGACTTTTGTAACCTCAAATGGAATTCTATGCCTATTTGTTCACAATAAATCAAAAATTGGATCCACAATCCAATTACAAAAGCATACAAAAGATGAGTTGACGGATGAACTATCCCATACCTGGGTCCATCTTTAGATTGGTGCATCGACACCATACTCTGAAACAAATAATTCAAGCTCTTTATCCATAGATGCCTTGTTAAAATATAGAATCATATACATCAAATGAATAGAAACTAATGCAACATGAATAACATTAGTATCTCCACTAATGCAACATGAATATCATCAACTATGTATCCCACATAGTCATAATCAGTATTGACCTCTAGGTGTTGAATGTTCATGGCCATCATGAGTACATCTTGAGGCACTGTAGAATCTCCATCAAAACCTAATACTCTGGTCAAGCCATATACCATGCACTTTATGTAATGGTGAAATAGGGATAAGTCAAAAGGCGATTTGAGATTGTCTGGGATTTTCACTAGGTGCCTATCTACCTTGGGCATGAATTTGGGCGTTTCATATTTCTTAATCAAATGTTCTCTCTTGATATAATCTACCTAAATCTTCTTTAAATCAATATCTGTGCACAATGCACCAGTGATCCTAAAAAATTCTGCCACTGACCTCCTATCTATGGAAACTAAGGTCTCTTTATTTTTCTTCCTGATTACGCTAGTTACTGGGCAGTAGTTCTTAGAAAGTTCCCTAATAAGGCCTATGTCAACATAAACATTAGGCCCAATTAATTTTGATTTATTCAAATCCTAGGGATTGCAAATGGGAACTTCTTTAACCCTATTAATCCAAAAATAATGGAACAAGGTATTACCGGAGTAATTAGGAGTGACCGGTTTTCTGCATTGGCACCATCTGTCTTTCCATTCATCCCAATTTTCACTATTAGTATTCAAATTCCTGGGCAGCAACTCAAAAAATTCTTCCACATACTTTTTTGGTGTAACCTCCTTCTCAGACCCATGCAAAGCAACGCTAACAATAGCTTGACTCATTCTTCCTCTTCAAATTGCTATCTCAGACAAACTATTTTAGACAAATAAGCTCTATCGCTCTTTACTGAAAATCTTAGGATGCAGAATTGAGAATAGTACAAAATCAAGCTCAATCATTTAGAATTATAATCAGTGTCCTGTCCAATTGAATGCAAAATTTTCATACTTGCAATATCATGCAATCATCTCTTTGTAACTAATGCTGCTATTAATTCACACTGTATGATCCCTGATGGAAAAGAGTACATACCTTTTTTATTTTTTGCACTCGTAAGCCTTAAATGAGCCACATGTCAATTTTTCACCAACCCACTATACCTTGCTTACATTCAAATTTGTCCTCATGAGTAAGCGACAAGACCTTTCCTTCTATTAGTCGCGCACTCACACTCTATCTTTGCTTTGGCTCATATGCTTTGCGACTGGGCAATGACCTAACTGGAAACTTCATCATTTTATAATCATGCACTCGCTATCTATTCATGCTTTATATTTACATTTGAATGAGTGAGCGACATCACTTTTCTTTTCATCAATCATGGACTCACTACTCAGAACTTTACTTTCATTGAAACTCTGCGAGTGAACGACATGATCTTTATTACTCAGTCACTTCTTAGTCACACACTCATTGACCTCCACTTATCATGCTTTGGGCTTGAGCGAGTGAGTGGGTTTTCAAAATAATCATACATTACTTTCTGGTCACACAATCCCCATGGCTTTCTGATTTGTCTTTATACCTCTGCGGGTGAGCGATGACTATTTTCATTTTTTATTTTTACCTAGTTGCTCACTTGCACTGCAAGATATTCCTGTTCATAAGCATTAGCCAGTGACTGATAACCTTTCTTTATTATAATCGCTTACTCACAGCTAAAATTTCTTCATGAATGAATCCTTTGTGACTGAGCGAGTGCCTTTACCACACCTTCTCAATATATTAATCGCTCACTCGCTGATCTCTCTTGACTTAACTTTTTTCTCGTGCGACTGAGCGACAACTTTCCCTTTTTCTTTATCGCGCACTCGCGAGCTTAAAATTTGAAATAGAGAATCATTGGCAATTGAGCGAGAGAAAAACTAAACATTTAGTCATGCACTCATGCACTTTATTAATATTTTATATCTCCTGTATGACTAAGTGACAAGGACCATCTAATAATGAATACATATTACATCGCGTACTTGCATTGCACAAAATACAATAGTTAAGACTTGCACGAGTGAGTGCTATTAAAATATGACTTCGTCGTGCAATCATGGTTTCAAATGATACACATAATAACTAAACCTGAGTGCGCGACAAACCTTAACTTATAGAACTCGCTCAGTCACAGACCAAAAAGTATAAGACCTAAAACCACCGTGATTGCACGATACATAAAAATTTCAACTCATCGCTAGCTCGCTGAACCTTTCATTAAAGAGCTTGATCCCCCACGAGTGAGAAACCAGCTAAAAAATTCCAACTCACTCAGTCACGGATTTATAACTTGACTTCAAAAATACATTGCGACTGTGTGATTAAGACAGATTAACGACCAAGTCGCTCACTCTCACACCTAAGTTGACTTGATAAGATATGACCGTGACTACATGATTAACACCCAAAATGAGTCATCGCTCACTTTCTCACTCAAAAGGACACTTTAAAATATCAGCACCAGTGTGCGACTAAAGCTTAGGACATCACAATTTGAACATTTAGCCACAAAATTGACTTTTGACATACAACCACCTGGATTTTGAATCAAAATACGCGGGAAGTTTTGCCAAAACATGGGAATTTGAAAAATTTGATGTGCAATGGTAACAATGGCTCTAACCAGGGGAAGTTAATTGAAAAATTGATATTAGAAGCCAAAACTTGGGAGACAGACCACAAACTGAAACAAAATTGTACATACACACACCAAAGCAACACTAAAGTAGGGAAATCTAAACTACTGTGCATGGAAGAAGAAACTTCATGAGAAATAATGTTTCAGGAACTATCCATGCACTGGAAACTCCTATATCTCACCACTTGGGTCTTCTATAAAATAAGAATCTTGACCATGAAACTCCTAGATTACAAAGGGACCCATCCATAATGACTCGAATTTACCATGTTTGCCTTTTTCTTCTTTTCTAGCATTCCACTGTAGCACCATATCATTTATCTGAAACTTTTTTTCAGTTGTTCTTTTGTCAAACATGTACTTGGATTATTGTTGGAGTTTCATGTTTCTTTTATGTGCCTCTACTCTTATTTCTTCTAGTTCCATCAGTTGGTCCATCCTCTCCATCATGGGTTCTTGTTCTTTGAACTCCTCTTCTTGGAGAAATTTATACACTGGTAACATATTATTTAAAGGTAATCTTTCATGATTTCCATAGAAAATTTCAAAAGGGGACACCCCTATTGCTCTCTTCACTATTACCTTGTCATCCCAAAGGGTTAATTTTAGTTTTGAATGCCAAGACTTTTTATTTTTCTCCAAAAATCTTTTAATGATTTTCATGATGCTTTTATTGCTGGACTCAGCTTGTCCATTTGCTTGAGGATGATATGGTGAGGAATAAGATATAATAATGCCATAATATTCAGAGAAATCCTTAAACTCCTCAACCCTAAAACACATGGCATTGTCCATGACTAACTTAGTGGGTACACCAAATTTTGTCAGAATATTATCCATTAACAAATCCATCACTACCTTGCTAGTATCCCTTTTTGATGGAATTCCCTCTATCCATTTTGTAAAATAGTCTGTAGCCACAAGAATCCAACTATGGCCTCCACTGGATTTTTCTATAAATTCCCCAATAAAATCAAGACCCCATTGTGTAAAAGGTGCTTCAATAGTCATAGGATTTAAAGGTAAAGCTCCTAAAAATTTCATCTTAGATGGAAACCTTTGGCAAGGTCCACATCTTTGTACAAAAATCTGAGTAACCTTGAAAAGACATGGCCAATAATATCCAGCTCTGATTATCTTGTGAGCTGTGGTCTTGGCAGAATAATGCCCACCACACACACCACTATGCATTTCATTCAAAACTCTTTCAGATTGTGATTTTTCCAGACAAAGAAACAAAATTCCATCCTTATTCTTCCAAAATAAATCACCTCATATCAAGACATACCTTTGAGCCTACAACTTCAAAGTCCTTCTTTGATTATCTGACATATGTTCTGGATATTTACCATTTTTTAGAAAAGATACTATATCAGTATACCATGGCTGCAATTCTATACTAGTCAAATTCATTTTTATAGTTTGCACATCATTGACTTGAGCCAAATCCATGTTTGTATCAGTCATTAGCTTGGACAAACCCAAACCCCTTACTAATTTGGTGACTTGAATTTTGATATTAAATTCTTGTATCCGGTTGATCCATCTACACCCTTTTCCAGTAACTTCAGATTGAGACAATATATCTTTCACTGTAGCATGTGGCACATAAGCAATTATCTTTACACAAACTAAGGTCTGAAAACTTTGACTGCCTTGACCAATGCATATGCTTGTTTTTCCATTGTCTCATAATTAAGTTCTGCTGCTTGCAAAGACTTACTAAAAAATGCTATGGGACGATCAAAACCTTCATCATCCTTCTGCAAAAGTACTACAACAATTGTATGGAAAGAAGAAAAAGAGAATATAGAAAAAGGTTTTACATAATTTGGAGATCTTAATATAGGTGCTTGCTGAATAGCTATCTTTATCTCATGAAAAGCTGATTGAGCATCCTTATCCCATTCAAATTTAGCATTTTTCTTTAATAATTTAACAATGGGCTTTACTATCTCAGCAAAGTTTGCTATGAATCTACTCACAAAATTTACTTTCCCAAGGAAAGACTGAATACCTTTGATATTTTTTGGGGGTAAGAGCTTGTTAATGGCTTCCACCCTTTTAGGATCAATCCTAACACCTTCTTTGGACACTATATACCCCAATAATTTACCCTTTTTCATAGAAAAGTGACACTTCTTTGGATTTAATGAAATCCCATATTCCAAGGCTTTAGGAAAAATCCTCCCCAAATTCTTACAATGATCCTCAGCCTTTAGGGAATATGTAGTTAAATCATCTTGGTACACCACCATAATTATATTTACAAACTCCTTAACAACCACATCCATGGCTCTTTGGAAAGTAGCCCCTGCATTTCTCAAGCCAAAGGACATTCTCACATAGACATATGTACCCCATGGGGTAGTGAAATTTGTCTTGAATTGCTCAGATTATTGAACCAGCACCTGGTTATAACTAGAAAAACCATCCATCATAGATATCAAGTCATATCTAGTAACCCTTTGTAGCATTGCCTCCATGTTTGGTAAAGAATAATTATCTTTTAATGAAGCCACATTAAGGTACCTGAAATCAACACATAGCCTGATATCTCCATTTTTCTTTCTGACAGGGACTAAATTAGACACCCAAGAAGAATGCCTGATTGGTTTTATTATCCCAGCCTCTCTGAGTTTTGCCAATTCTTGCTTCATTTTGGGGGCCAGCAAAGGATTGATTGGCCTCTGTTTTTGTCTAAAAGGCTTAATATCATTCTTTAATAGGATTTCATGTTGAAAGAGATCTTCCCTATAAGCCTTAAGATCTTCATAAGACCAAGAAAAAACATGTTTGAATCTTTTCAGCAAGTTAATCAAATTTTTCCTCGCATGAGGAGACAATTTATTTCCAATATATACAATCCTAGGGTCACACTCTGATCCCAAGTTTACCTCCTCAAATTCATCCAACTTGACTCTAGATTTTTGACACATATGACTATCATTGTCAGTAAACAATCCCTCCAATTGAGTTAGTCCTTTGGGGATTTCATTTGTCTATAACTGCAGAATTTCATTGCCAAATATAGTTTCTTTCCCATCAATAATCTCTATCAAATTATTATAGTCAATGATTTGCCCTTCATAATTATCCACACATTGAATAAAATTAAGAATACCTCATCACTTTCAAAAACTTGCCAATTATATATATTATCAGGAATGGAAGGCCTGGTTTTAGTCTCCACAATAGATACTCCTGCTAGCGTTAGATCATCATTTTTCAAGGCCACGCTAGCCAAAAAATTTGCCATGATATTCTTAGATCTCTCTATCCAATTTATGGAAAATGCATAAAAAAAATTCAATGCTATCCCATACAACATGCTTATATTGTTTCAACCTATCATTTTTAGCAGCATATATTGATCTAATTTGGGAAATAGATAGCACTGAATCACCAAAAACTCTTAATAACTTAATGCCATGCTTGTTTGCTATTTCTAATCCCAGTAACAATGCCTCATACTTAGCTGTATTGTTTGTACATTGAAATGATAGAAAAAATGAGTATTTGAAAGTAATACCTGATGGAGAGACAAATAGTATGCCTACTCCTAAGTCTTCTCTAGAGCATGCTCCATCAAGATACATCTGCCATAGTCCAAGCTGTTGCAATTCTAATTCTTCCACTATCGGATCTATGTTTTTCAACTGTGGTTGAATTTTTTCCACCTTGAAATTATGTATATCTACATCCACAAAGCAATTTAGCATGTTTGGTTCAACCTTTTCAACATAAATAGGAGATCTGGTCTCCCTCAATAGTTTTTCTTCTTTCCCATTTACAAAAATGGTAGCAAAAGACAAATCCAATTGTACATATCCTCCAATGGCTATAGCACACTATCTTGATAAAAGCATTCCATAATGGGGTGGTGAATCCACAACTACCACATCTATTTTAAAAGTGACCTCAGGGTATGCATCAAGTTTCACCTCTAATCCTTGCAGGGTCCCCACTATAGGTACTTCACTGTTGTCCATGGCATAATATTTTCCAACAGTAGTATCCACTTGTAAGACTAATTGTTTCATGACAGTGTAAGTCATTACATTAGCAACAGCTCCCAAGCCCATCATACAGTTCTTTAATAACATATTATTTGTGAGAAGTGTTACATAAAAATGGTCAATCTAATCTGGCTCTTGGATAATTATATTTCCTAGATAGATTGGGATTCCACCTTTGTCTTCTTGCTCACCTTTTAACTCATTATTCAAGTCAGGATTATCATGCACACTAGGTAAATCAGATAACAATGAATAGGCTGCTTCTCGATGCTCTCTGATTTTAAACATCTCAAGCAAAGGGACATAGACTTTCATCTGAGATAAGGCTTCCTTCATGTTAAAAGATGGGAAATTCATGACATTGTCAAAGGATATGTTACCCTTACTCTTCTTTAACTGTCTTGTTTTTTGTTCATAAGTAAGGGTAACTTTATTTTCTTTAACCAGAGTTTCCTTCAGTTCACCCTATGTAGTTTCTTCAGTTATGACTTCTGTGATGATAGGTGAATCAGGTTGTTCCCCACTTTGATCAATCTTTCTATTTCTAAGCTGATATGAACTTCTTGCCTACGTCACAACAACAATAGTTAGAAACCTTATCTCTTCATCATTAGGCATCCCAAATTGAAAATGATCTAACTTAGTGCTTGTATTATTTACTGTGATAGGCATGTTTTCTTATGGCTCTTCCTCTGAGATACCATTGTCATCTTCAATAGTAAGTGCACACATGTTTATTGCAGATTTTTTTCTCACTTTGACTTTCTTGTGTTCCAATGTTTTCATGTTGCTCCACCATACTCTGAGCTACTGCACATTGATAAGGGGAATGAGGAATATTACAGGCCATGCACCAAGGAACATTTTCCACATTATGAGCATTGTTGTTTTTCAATGGGTCAGGGATGTCTTTGTTCTTAAGATCAGTTTGTTCTTCTGACACAGGTTTTCCATCCTTCCACTGAGTCTTGTAGGGAAAATCTTGCAACCTGTAGGGTTTATCTTGCCTTTGGTATTGTGGCCTATTATTTTTAAACCCCTTCTCATTCTTGTCTAGCTTAGCAGCAAGATCTTTCACTACAATTACCAATGTTTCCATCTTATCTTCTTCCTTGGGATTTTCATTTGATTATGTTTTTGACTCTTTCCAGAGTCTACTGTCATCCTGTTTACCAAGCTTTCCAGAAGCTCTTTTGTTGCTTTCTATGTTTATGGTAAATTTATATGCATCTCTCATAGTTTGAGGATCTTCATATCTAAGAAAGTAATCAATTTTTCTATCCAAAGCATTACAATAGGTGGTGATACATATATTTTCATCCAGTCTCAATACTTGGAAAAACTTATACATAGCCTTTTGAAATCTTACATTAAATTCAGCAATGCCTTCATTAGTGAATTTTTTCAAACTGTTGAATTCATTCAACATAAAACCAGAATTTATCTTGTCAGCATACTGTTCTTTGAAAATTCTAACAAATTCATCCCTAGAATAGATACTATGATAAGGAAAACCTCAGTACCAATCTCTTGCATCCTCAAGTAAGGATTGCACAAATAATTTCATCACAACATCCTCATCTCGAATCTCATAGTCATTCATTGTATCCGAAAATACTTTAAGATGTTCTTCACCAGTTACAACATTATTCCCACTGAATGTGGTAATCTTATCTCTGACCTCATTAGGAATAGGGTTTGGTTGGCCAGGGATACCATCAAAAAACAATTGGCTATATCTCTCCAAATGAATAGGTCTTCTTTGAAAATTAGTGCCCATATTTTGGCCAACACTCTGGCCAATATTACCAATGTTCTGGCCAATGCCTACATTTTGGTGGCTAATATTTCTGTTGAGTCCACTTACTCCTGACTATGATGCAACTCCTTGAGCTGAACCATATGTCTAGGTACTTGTGTTAGCATTATTGGTCTTAATATTAGAATTACATACATGCATAGTTTGATTAGTTACAGTAGTATTATTTGTTACATTGGGATTAGTCGCGGGACTCAAAAAGGCAATCCTTCTTTTCATCTCTGCAGCAATAGCTTCTAACTCTTCTCTTTCCAACTATTTTGTAATATCATCTTTGGCCTTTCTAGCCCTTTCTAATTCCATATCCAGTGAAAACATATCTTGAGATATACACTGTTCAATGTTAGGTACAGAGAATTTAATACCTGTGAGCTTTTGTTTTCCCTTTTCAACATATGTTTGTGTAACATTAACTGTTGATATGTTTGGTGTAGGTGTTTGAGACTTAGGGGGTTTTTGACTTTTATAATTAATGACTTTCCTCACAATAGGACCTGTATCTTTGGGATCACTTTTCTTAAGGAGGTGTTCTCTTTCTTGGCATTCTTTTCTCAGGGTGTCTACATCTCCAAAAAGTTCTTTATTCAAGCCATGAAATCCCTCATTAGCACCCTAAGCTGCTAATTTTAATTGGGCAACCCATTTTTTCAAATTTTCTCTCTCAGTGATTACATTTATAATTTGTTCCTCTCTAGCGTCATCATTTTTTCTGCTTGATAAGCAAGAGTTCATCTAATTCCCTCTTTAAAAGGTCATTATCTTTGAGGAGTCCCTCAATATTAGAATTGGAAGAGTCATAGATATTAATCAAGTTATCTCCCTTTTGGTCCTCAACCTGTTCATAAGGATACCCTTGAAATATGATGATGTCTCACCCTTTTCTTAATATACATTCTTTGGCCTAGGGTTAAATATAACCTTAAAGTAAGCAGTAGTTTTAGACTCAGGATTCAGAGGATATATTTATTTCCTTCTCAGGAATAGTACCTAAGGACTGACAGGGGCCAAAAAATCTAGGCTTCAAAGAAGTGTTGTTATAAGATTCTCCTTTCCTAGAATGGTTTCTTCTAGAAATTTCAGAAACATCACTCTCTGATGTTGCCTGAGAGTGATTCTTTGTGTTTGCTTTTGTATTCCTCATTTTTTCCAAAATGAAATTTCACACACTTGATCTGCTAGTGTTCCCCTTAGAAACACTATAACCAATAACTTGGAGTCGCCACCCAACAACTTTGGGAATAAAATAATGAAATTTCACCTTGACAATGATATTTGAGGATATAATTCAATAAATTGTAATACACAACTTGTGATTTCAAAAAAAAAAAAAAAACTGGACTTCAAGGAATCTATATTATGGAATATTATCTTCAGACTAACCTTTCACGCATTCCTTGATAAAAGTCCCTAGTAGAGTCGCCATTTTCTGTTAGTTCTTTTTCTTGATGACATAAAATACTCTCAGAGAGCTGCTCTATTTATCCTAGACACTGACCACACAAGATACAGACTGACAGAAATAGGGTTTTAAGCCCTCTACACTTTGAGCTCCATAAACTCAGGCAGGACTACCCTTCTAACTCAGAACAATCAAATCGCTAAATTATTCTAGTAGAATATGAATGGAATTACAAGAATTAATCACTATAACATTTATTGAATAGACCAAACATAAAAGTAAAGATCCATTTTAATAGTGATAGTCACCTAATTCAATGGAGAACATACTAGTGCTTATTCCTAGGGTATGGAGTCACTATTGTATAGCTTTAACCCTTTTACTCATGGACTATAATATTGAGACAACTATAGAATCTGACATAAACATAGACATGCCTTATATATCTATCCTCATACACATAATAGATTAATTCATCAAAATCATTATAAAGCTTGAATCCCACTAAAAATAATCCTAAAGCAATATTAATCTTTCCTTGAAAGAACCCTAAAACTATTTCAAAATCTGCATAACAGATGCATAAATTGAATATTCTTCAAACATTCAATTTACATAAAATTTAGAAAACCATAATGAAGACAAAATACTCATCATATGTTTCAGAAACTATTGATGGAACTCCTTTGTATTCATGATTAAAATTGCTATTACAATCAACAGTATTTCAAAAACCCAAAGGAACTATTAGTCTTAAGCCAGAGTTTTTATATTAAACTTGTACATCCAAATGAAAAATGGCTATCTTTTTCCCAGTAATCTTGGAATCCTTTAATAAATAAGGATGCAACAAGCTACCGACTCACTGGGAAAGATTTACAAAATCTTTTACACAACAGAATTTACAGTTAACATAAAACAAAAGCTGCAACAGAAAATAGGTGGCAGAAGTTGGTGAAGTCTGAACAAGGTTGTTGATGCAGTTTGACAGTATCCTCTTCATCCTTCCAGCTCCACTTCCCACCTTTTTACCTCCTTGGTGGTGGGCCAATCAAAATTCTTTACCTTTTCCAGTTTGGTAACAACTTCTGTCCACTTGGCGTCAATAGTTGTTCTTTCCTCTGAGATGAAATTTGCCATATCTCTTGCAACCTTGAAGAGGTTGTCAATGAGTTCATTGCAGTATTCAACATTTATATCCTTCTCTAGGCACTGCTTCATCTCCTCATTTTCAAATATTCCATCAAATCCATTTGTCCAATCAGACTGTGGCTTCAGAATACCAGCTTCATCATATATTTTAGGAATCAGGTGAGGCATTGGTCACCAAATAATTGCAACTTATTACTTATTAAATCAACTTTACCATTGAATAAACCATATGTTCTATTCACCTCACCGGTCATTTCAATTGTATCTATGATTTTATCTGAAAAATCATCACTCTATAACATGGTTGTCTTCAATTTGTCCATCAACCTATCTCTTCCTGAATAGGTCTTAAAAGTGGGCTCCAAGAATGTCATAGCTTCAACACCTTTGATGCTCCTTGCAATGAGCCATATAGTGTATACACTATGTTAGTCTTCTACTTCAAAACATCAATTCAATGTTGAAGTATGGGCAATATGATAGACATGACATTTATGCTCTGTCCTTGTGACAATTCCTTGGAATGGCCTTCTGCCATTGTTGACTCTTCTTTTGCATCTATAGCAACATTTTTTTCAATTTTTTGTATTTCTAGAGGGACTGGAGTCTTCTCTCTTTTACTCTCCACTAATTCCTCTTTCAACTTAGCAATTTCTTCCTCCAATGTGTGGTTCTGAACCACGACCTCTTCATGCTTTTTTTCTAAGGCCATCATCTAGCCAAAAGTTGTTTCATACCTCTTAGAAAGGTCATCAACCTTTTCCAGGTTCATGAATGTTACTTGATTTATTAACTGAGCTATCTCAGTGTCTATAGTGTTCTACAGATTCCAAATCATTTTGTCTACTTTCCTTTCCTCTCTTATATTCATGATTAGAGGCTTTTGTGTAGCAAGGGCCAATGACCATATAGCCAGAGTCTTGGATTTAGGATCAAATCCTGATCCTTTCAGAACTTCATCCATCTCAAACTTTGTTTTCAACAATGGATCTTCTTGTCTCCTGATTTGATCGATGATAAATGTGGACTGCAAGTCCCAACCAGGCATCAACATTACTCCACTATTTTATTCCAGCAATATGGCCTGATCCAAAGTGATTAGTTCACTCTCAGGGTCATAATCCTGGAGTGTCTTCACAATCTCTTCATTTTTGTCTACATTTTATTCACCTATGGTTAATCCTTGTCTCAAGTCCTTTGTTTTAGCTTGATCAGGAAAGTCTTGAACTCTTTAGACTTTATGAATTCATCATATTTCATGAAGTCATTGGCTATCATGACTCTCTCATCATCCTTTTCAAATAAAACCATTTGATTGTCACCTTGGCCTTCAATTTGAGTCTCCTTTTACAGTTGTCTTTTTAGTTTTCTAAAATATTTTCCATGTTCAGTAACCATAGCCTTAGCCATACTTTTCCTGTCCTGCATCATCTTGTGTTCTTTCTTTTTTTTTTCCTAGGTGGTTCTCTAGCAGAGGTAGCTTCCTCACCAGCCTCTTCTTCTTCTTGATGCTATTCCTCTTGTTGTTCTTGATGTTCTAGGTCATGCAATGCAACAGGAATTGGGGACCCTTGAGATTGTGCATCCTCAACACTGAACTATGGTACCTATGCCATTAAAGTGTCATAGGATTTAATCATTTCCTCTATCCTTTGTAAGTATGGGAGATCAGGAGAAAACCTAGAGAAAGCATTGTCTCACTCTTTCCACTCAACTTCTGCCCTAAGGAGGTCATTCCATTTCCTTCTCCTCTCTGGGACTCCATGCTTATCTAACTTGTTCCTCACAAAATCTTCATCATCTAGTGGCTAATGATCTCTAATCTTTTGCTAAGGAGTCATTCTTCTCAGGGTTGTTTGTATAAACTGTTCCAGATCATAGAGCCTAGCAACTGCTGTAGACATTCTATATTGCTTCAAGAAGTCATCAATTAGGTCAAAAAATCTTTTCCCAATGGAGAAGTCAAAACCTACCCATAATCTAGGGATAAAAGTACCCTTTTAATGTCCCTATAAAAATTCTTTATCAACCCAAGTGATTTGCTAAATAAATTCTCAAAATACAATCCTAAGATGAACAAACTTAGGGAGGATGTGAGGTGGTTGTGTACAACCATACACTCTGATGATAGTAATATAATCAAAGAAGAAAAATTCACCCCAATTGTGAGTAATAGGCTAGTTTGGAACAAATTCCCAAGGTCTCAAGACTTTTCTAACCTCAAATGGAAGTATATGCCTATTTTTTTTCAATAAATCAAAAATTGGGTCCACAATCCAATTACAAAAGCATACAAAAGATGAGTTGACAGATGAACTATCCCATACCTGGGTCCATCTTTGAACTGGTGCATCGACACCATACTCTGAAATAAACAATTCAAGATCTTTATCCATAGATGCCCTGTTAAAATATAGAATCATATACATTAGATGATAAGAATTCTTAAAGGTAGGTACTGGGGCATCCGACTGTATCTCCACTAATGAAACATGAATAACATCAACTATGTATCCCACATAGTCATAATCAGTATTGATCTTTGGGTGCTGAATGTTCATGGCCATCATGAGTGCATCTTGAGGCACTATAGAATCTCCATTAAAACCTAATACTCTGGTCAAGCCATATACTGTGCACTTTATGTAATGGTGAAATAGGGATAAGTCAAAAGGAGGTTTGAGATTGTCTGGGATTTTCACTAGGTGCCTATCTACCCTTGGCATGAATTTGGGAATTTCATATTTCTTAATCAAATGTTCTCTCTTGATATAATCTGCCTGAATCTTATTTAAATCAATATCTATGCACAATGCACCATTGATCCTGAAAACTTCTACCACTGACCTCCTATCTATGGTAACTAAGGTCTCTTTATTTTTCTTCTTGATTACCCTAGCTACTGGGCAGTAGTTCTTAGCTAGTTCCCTAATAAGGCCTATGTCAACATAAACATCAGGCACAATTAATTTTTCCATATTCAAATCCCAGGGATTGCAAATGGGAATTGCTTTAACCCTATTATTCCAAAAATAATGGAACAAGGTATTACCAGAGTAATTAGGAGTGACCAAGTTTCTGCATTGGCACCATCTTTCTGTTAGTAATAACTTAGAGGGGGGGTGAATCAGTGGCCTCAAAAATTTGTCCAATTTAATCCACCAATCAATACTTCTCCAATTATTAAGTCCCTACAAGATGCATGCCTTTGAAATACTTGAAACAAATAACTGTCTGTTAGTTTACCTTGTCTATCCTTATTCTCCTTGATAACTGATAAGTAGTAAACTGTATTTACCGATACTCAGTAAATATGCAGAGTATACCAATCAATCCATAAATGATTATGTGAAATGTAAAACAATAAAGTAATGAACCATACACACATAACACAAGGATTTTAATGTGTAAACCCTATTAAGGGAAAAACCACTAGGACCGGTACCCGAAATTTTCACTCTTCTGAAGTGAGCCCTGTTAGGAGCCAACCCTATTAAAGGTTACAAAAACACAATTTAGTGTGACCTTGTTAGAGGAATTTTTATACATAGGTTGTCACTTAGTATCTGGCATCTACGCTACCATCCTTGAATCAGTCTCATGACTATCAATAGGATTTATGTAAATATTACTACTATCCTTGAATCAACCTCCTTCTTAGAGTGTCAATAGGGTTTAGGTAAGACCGGTGCTACTATCATGAATCAACCTTCTGGTAATCTGTTAGGATATACCTCAATTACAAAAGACTGTTAAGTCCTGCTCTGTTAAGAGACTTAATGCTTCAATGGTTAAACTGAAACAAAATGACCTATTTCTAATGCAACTGAATTGCATATTTTCAGATCTATTTACTTACAATATCTTTATGATCAATGTATCCATAAAATTCCTTTGTACTTAACTCTTTCTACTATGTGATGCTGTGCTTTTCTGTTCGTCGATGTTTGTAGAATTCTTTAGCTCTCCCTCAACTTGATTGATCAGGACTGCATGAAGTTAATCCTTCATCAGTTTCTCTTCAGCATCTTCTATCAGTTCACTCCCCCTTGTATCTGATTGCATATGGACCACACAGAGAATGAATAATGCTTGTCTCTTAAATAGACATGATATTCCTTAATTCTTGGTTCTTGATTCTTGGCATGAAAAACAATCTAGCCAAATTGATTTGCGGCTTTAACTCTTGATTTATCTCGTAGTTATCTTCTTGCCAACTATACAAATCACTTACTTAACTATGGTTGAATAAAAAAAATAAAACAACCAGTTAAGTCTATCCTTTAGCTCTGCCAGCTAGATATTTTGTCATTTTCTGATCTCTCTGTTCTGTCGGTCAACTATGCAGTTTGTCGCTAGTGACAACTGCCAGTTCCATCGGTGTTGCTTCAGTTAGCTTCAGGATCTCCATCCGTTAGGCATCATTGGATCTTTCTCATCGGGCAACACTGTGTTTTTCTCATTAGGCATCCTTTGATTCTACTTTGTTGGGCAACACTGTCTTCTGCTCGTTGGGCATCACTGTGATTTTATCTCTATCTTTACCGATGGTGTGCACTCCGCTGGTGTATTCTGTGACTTAGTGAATACTTTAATTTTATGCATTGCTGACAGCATAACCTTTATTCCATTGATTCTATGAAGTCTTTGGCATTATGTATATGACCATACAGATGATATCAAGTTGACATCAATGACAATACAAACCATTAACTAATTTAATGTCTTGCATCATCTTCAACTTAATATAGTGAACCATTTAATCAGTTACATGTCATCAATCTCTCCCTTTGGCATTGATGGAAACATACTATATTATCACACTATACTATTTATAATACAATATGAAATACAATTGTTGTGATTCATCAAATTATCAAATAGTTTGTTTTGATAACCGATAAAATGTCTGACTGCCGGTGAGTTCTCTATTAGCTTAGATTTGATTCTAATGTGTTGTGTCCTTTTTGACTGTTCTGCTTCTTTGATGTCTCTATCTTTTGTTCTATTTCTTCTTCTGATGTGTTGTGTCCTTTTTGACTGTTCTGCTTCTTTGATGTCTCTGTCTTTTGTTTGCAACTTTTATATCAATTCTATAAATTCTCTCCCTTTCGATATGATCTCTCCCTGTTTGGAGTAATCTGATAATGAATAGTTTTCTAATGATAATATGGATACATGTATTCTCTCCCTTTGACAACAATGCCAAACACATATTTTTACAAGTATCTGACACTTTGTCAACCAATTTCTTCTTTCCATAATATATTCCTTGAATTTCCCTTATCCATTATCAATATAACAATTTGCTCTGGTGCTTGGTTCTGATATATACCTTTCTGTATATAGATGTAGCATTGAAGTTCAGGTTCTACTTGCATCAATCATGAATGATATTCTGATAATATATGGTTGATGTAACATGCAATCCTTTTAGTGACTGTTAGACATGGGTTTGACCCCTAGTATTTTTCTCAGGTACTCAAATGTATCCTTGGGCAGTGGCTTGGTGAAGATATTAGCCAATTGTTCTTTTGATTGCACATATTCAAGTATCACCTATTTTTCTTGAACTTGTTCTCTTAAATAATGATACTTGATGGCAATGTGTTTAGTCTTTGCATGCATGACTGTATTTTTGGAAATATTTATTGCACTAGTATTATCACAATAAATAACTACTAGTTCTTTGATCTTCATATGCATACCTTCCAGCAACTATTTGATCCATGCGATATTTGAGCAGTTTGCAGCAGCAACAACATATTCTGCTTCTGCAGTAGACTGAGAGATGCATCCTTGCTTCTTGCTAATCCATGTGACAAGTCTATCACCCATAAAGAATGCTCCTCTAGTGGTTCTCTTCCGGTCATCAAGATTTCCATCCCAATCAGCATTGGTAAACACTTTCAATTCAAATTTGCCTTCTCTTTTATACCATAAGCCAAATTCCTCAGTATTCTTCAAATATCTTAGAATAATTTTCACAGTAGTTATATGTGATTCCCTGTGGTTAGCAGAAAATCTAGCAACAATTCCTATTGCATGTGCAATATCTGGTCTAGTGTGTACAACATACATGAGTTTTCCTATCATGGATCTGTACAGAGTTTGATTTACATCTGCTGTCTTGTCTTCCTTTGTTAATTCGCATCCAGTAGGCATCGGTGTTCCAACAGGTTTGGAATCTTCCATCTTGAATATTTTCAGAACTTATTTGATGTATTTGGACCGTGTAATGAAAATAACTTCACTTTGTTGAATGATCTATAGACCAAGAAAGAACTTGATCTCTCCAAACATAGACATCTCAAATTCCTTGCTCATTTCATTAGCAAATGATTTGCATAGCATATCATTGCCTCCAAATATGATGTCATCAATAAATATTTCAGCAATCAATTAAAGTGTTAGCATTAGTATCTTCATTCAAATAAAGATTACTATTCTCACTAGTCCTTATGAATCCAATACTTATTAGATAGGAATGAATTTGGTCATACCAGGCTCTGGGAGCTTGTTTTAATCCGTATAAGGCTTTATGAAGTCTACATACCATGTTCCACTTGTCTGGATCTACAAACCCTTCTGGTTGTTCAATGTATACCTCTTCTTCAAGTATTCCATTTAGGAATGCTGACTTGATGTCCATTTGATATACTTTGAATCCTTTGTATGCAACATAAGCAAGTATAATTCTTACTCCTTCTAGCCTAGCAACGGGTGCAAAGGTTTCTCCATAGTCTATAACTTCCTCTTGTGCATACCCCTTGTATACTAGTCTTGCTTTGTTCCTTGTGACTTCTCCATTCTCATTTAGTTTATTCCTAAATATCCATTTTTTACCGATGACATTTTTGTCATCTGGTCTTGGCACAAATGACCATGTCTTGTTTTTCTCAATCTGTTCAATCTCATCATTCATAGCACTTATCCATTCTTCATTATCTAGTGCAACATTGACGGACTTTGGTTCAAACTCACAAATTAAGCAATTTGAGTTTAAAGAATTACTTCTTGTTCTTGTACCAGCTTTCTTATCTCCTATGATTTGGTCCTCTGGATGGTTCCTTCTTACATTTTTTGCAAGTATAGGTACAACTCTTTTCATATCAGCTTGATCTTCATTACCTTGCACATTATTTTGATCATTATCCTAACCGTCGGTAACAACATTCTGACCGTCGGTTGCAATATTCTATTGTTCTAGATTTATGTACTGTTGCTCGGGTAGAGTTATGGGTTCTTCACAATATACAAACTTGTTGTAGTCTTCTGGTTCTTTTGTGCTTTCTAGGTCATTCTTTTCTACAAATTCATCAATCTTTATATTTGCACTTTCAACTATTTTGTTAGAAGCCTTGATTAGACATTTAAAAGCTTTTCTTTTGGTAGAATACCCCAGAAAAATACCTTCATCACTTTTGGCATCTAGCTTTCCATTTCTTTTATCTTTTAAGACATAGCATTGACTGCCAAAATTTTTGAAGTAACTTACATTGGGTGTTTTACCATACCATAGCTCATAAGGAGTCTTCTTTGAGTCCTTTTTCAATTGTACTATGTTAAGTGTGTAGATAGTAGTGCTAATAGCTTCTCTCCAGAAGATCTAGGTGATGTACTTCTCTATCATCAGTGTTCTTGCACAATCAACTATTGATATGTTCCTTCTCTCAACAATCCCATTTTGCTATGGTGTTCTTGGTGCAAAAACCTATCTTTTTATACCATGCTCATTACAAAAATTAGTGAATTCATTTAATATAAATTCTCCTCCTCTATCTGATCTCAAACATTTTAGATCCTTACCACTTTGTTTCTCTACCATAGCCTTATACCATTTAAACATCTTGTATGCTTTAGATTTTTCTTTTAAAAACACGACTGTCATCATTCTAGAGTAATCATCAACAAAGAGAATAAAATATCTATCTCCATAATAGCTCTTTTTCCTCATAGGTCCACATAAATTAGTATGGACTAATTCTAGAATATCATCAGATGTATGGGTTTTGCTTTTGAAACTAGAATTTTTCATTTTACCTTTTTGATAATTTTTGCACATGTTGTTGTTTGGCTTTGTCATCATCGGTAAGCCTCTTACACTTCTTTTGCTGCTTATCTTCATCATGTTGTCAAAGTTCACATGACACAACCTTTTGTACCACAGCCATATGTCTTTGTTTCTAGTCGTCAATAAAGTGGGGTTATTATCATTCAAATAGAATAAGTTACCTTTGTTCTGTTCACCAGTACCAATCAGTGTTCCTGATTCATTGAAGATTTTTGCCTTCTTATTCTCAAATGCTACTTTATGACCTAAATTATTCAGTTGAGAAACACTCAACATATTATAATTCAATCCTTTTACCCAATAATCAGTTTCACATTTAATTAGGTTATTCAACATTACTATTCCTTTACCTTCAATTTGACAAGGAGAATCATTTCCCATTCTTACTGTACCACCTTTATAGTATTCAAAAGTGTTAAACTTTTCCTTGTCACCAGTCATATGGTGAGTGCAGCCACTATCTATAATCTAGATATCATTTTTACTAATCTTAGATATGAGTGCAATTTCTTCATACCTTTCATCTTGATCTGAATCATCCTTCACAGCTACAAACGCTATCTCAACATCATCATCTAGTTCGGTGTCAGTATCTTCATCTTTGCAAGTAGCTAGATAGCTAGCCTTCTTTCCTTTGTCCTTGTAATCTTGGGTATCACTTCTTTCTGATCATCGGTAACCTTTGTAATCTTTGTTATCACCTCTGTCAGATTTCTTCTCAAAAGATCTATTATCACTTCTATCATCTTTTCTTTTAGGACATCTTGCAGCAAAGTGTCCAATCTCTTTACAATTAAAACATACAAGTGGTAACTTA
>MU228104.1:1096490-1113757 GCA_018584345.1 Thuja plicata
CATGTACAAGTTTCAACTTGTCCCACATTGTCTTTGCATTTTTGCAATCTTTGACATCCTCAAATTCAGCATCAAAGAGTGAGGCTGAAAGCTCTATAACCATGCAATTATGTTCATGCTTTACTCTTAATTGATCCACTGTCAATGGTCCTATAGGCAACATAATTCAGTATCTAAGTATTGAGTAATATCATTGCCAATACCTGATAAGTGAAGCTTTATCCTGCTTTTCCATGAAGAAAAGTTGTCCTTGTTCAACTTGGGCACATCTCGTCTGTTCATCTTGTGATATTTTACTTAGGTCTTGAAACCTTCCTTCTAAGCACACAAGCTCTAATACCAATTGTTAGTAATAACTGAGAGTGGAGGTGAATCAGTGGCCTAAAAAATTTATCCAATTTAATCCACCAATCAATACTTCTCCAATTATTAAGTCCCTACAAGATGCATGTCTTTGAAATACTTGAAACCAATAACTATCTGTCGGTTTACCTTGTCTGTCCTTATTCTCCTTGATAACCGATAAGTAGTAAACTGTATTTACCAATACTCAGTAAATATGCAGAGTATACCAATCAATCCATAAATGCTTATGTGAAATGTAAAACAATAAAGTAATGAACCATACACACATAACACAAGGATTTTAATGTGGAAACCCTGTTAAGGAAAAACCCACTAGGACCGGTACCCCAAATTTTCACTCTTCTGAAGTGAGCCCTGTTAGGAGCCAACCCTGTTAAAGGTTACAAACACACGGTTAAGTGTGACCTTGTTAGAGGATTTTTTATACATAGGTTGTCACTTAGTATCTGGCATCTACACTAACATCCTTGAATTAGTCTCATGATTGTCAATAGGCTTTATGAAAATCTTACTACCATCCTTGAATCAGCCTCCTTCTTAAACTGTCAATAGGATTTAGGTAAGACCAATGCTACTATCATGAGTTAACCTTCTAGTAATCTGTTAGGATATACTTCAATTACAAAAGACTGTTAAGTCCTGCTCTGTTAAGAGACTTAATGCTTCAATGGTTAAACTGAAACAAAATGACCTGTTTCTAATGCAACTGAATTGCATATTTTTAGATCTATTTACTTACAACATCTTTCTAATCAATTTATCCATACAATTCATTTATACTTAACTCTTTCTACTCTGTGATGCTATGTTTTTGTGTTTGTCAGTGTCTGTAGAATTCTTTAGCTCTCCCTCAGCTTGATTGATCAGGACTGCATGAAGTTAATCCTTCATCAGTTTCTCTTCAGCATCTTCTATCAGTTCACTCCCCCATGTATCTAATAGCATATAGACCACACAGAGAATGAATAATGCTTGTCTCTTAAATAGACATGATATTCTTTAATTCTTGGTTCTTGATTCTTGGCGTGAAAAACAATCCAACCAAATTGATTTTCAGCTTTAACTCTTGATTTATCTCGTAGTTATCTTCTTTCCAACTGTACAAATCACTTACTTAACTATGGTCGAATAAAACAAATAAAAAAACTAGTTAAGTCTATCCTTTAGCTCTGCCAGCTAGATATTTTGTCATTTTCTGATCTCTTTGTTCTGTCGGTCAACTCTGTAGTTCGTCGCTGGTGACAACTGCCAGTTATGTCAGTGTCACTTCAGTTAGCTTCAGGATCTCCGTCTGTCGGTCATCATTGGATCTTTCTCGTCAGACAGCACTGTGTTCTTCTTGTCGGGCATCCTTTGATTCTACTTTGTTGGGCAACACTGTCTTCTGCTCGTCGGGCATCATTGTGATTTTATCTCTGTCTTTACCGATGGTGTGCACTTTGCCGGTGTAGTGTGTCACTTAGTGAATACTTGACTTTTATGCATTGCTGACATCATAACCTTTATTCCATTGATTCTCTGAATTCTTTGGCATTATGTATATGACCATACAGATGATATCAAGTTGACATCAATGACAATATAACAAACCATTAACTGATTTAATATCTTGCATCATCTTCAACTTAATATAGTGAACCATTTAATCAGTTACATGTCATCACTATCTTTCCATTCATCCCAATTTGCACTTTTTGTATTCTAAGTCACAGGAAGCAACTCAACAAATTCTTCCACATAATTTTTTGGTGTAACCTCCTTCTTCTCAGATCCATGCAAAGTAGTGCTAACAATATCTTGACTCATTATTCCTCTTCAATTGCTATCTCATACAAACTATTTCAGACAAACAAGCTCTATCACTCTTTACAGAAAATCTTAGGATGCAAAATTGAGAACAGTACAAAATCAATCTCAATCATTCAGACTTATAGTCATCAAATTGGTGTCTTGTCCAATTGAATGCCAAATTATTGCACTTGCAGTATCATGCAATCATCTCTCTGTAACTAATGCTTTCATTAATTCACACTGTATGATCCCTACTGGAAAAAAGTACATACCTTTTTTCTTTTTTGCACTCATAAGCCTTAAATGAGCCACATATAAATTTGTCACCAACCCGCTGTACCTTGCTTACATTCAAATTCATCCTCACGAGTGAGTGACAAGACCTTTCCTTCTATTAGTCGTGCACTCGCACTCTATCTTTTCTTTGGCTCATATGCTTCGCGACTAGGTGATGACCTAACTGGAAACTTCATCATTTTATAATTGCGCACTCACTATCTATTCATGCTTTATATTTACACTTGAGCGAGTGAGCAACATCAATTTTCTTTTCATCAATCATGGACTCGCCACTCATAACTTTACTTTCATTGAAACTTTGCGAGTGAGAAACATGATCGTTATTACTCAATCACTTCTTAGTGGCACACTCGCTGACCTCCACTTATCATGCTTTGCACTTGAGTGAGTGAGCGGGCTTTCAAAATAAACATACATTACTTTCTAGTCATGCAGTCTCCACAACTTTCTAATTTTTCTTTATCCATCTGTGAGTGAGCGATGACTATTTTCATTATATATTTTTACCTAGTCGCTCACTCGTGCTGCAAGATATTCCAGTTCATAAGCATTAGCGAGTGAGCGATGACAATTCTTTATTATAATCACTTACTCACTGCTGAAATTTCTTCATGAATGAATCCTTCACAACTGAGCGAGTGCCTTTACCACACTTTCTCACTTTCTCAATATATTAATCGCTCACTCACTGATCTCTCTTGACTTAAATTTTTTTTCGTGTGACTGAGCGACAACTTTCCCTTTTTCTTTATCGCGCACTCGCGAGCTTAAAATTTGAAATAGTGAATCATTGGTGATTGAGTGAGAGAAAAAATGAACATTTAGTCATGCACTTGTGCACTTTATTAACACTATATATTTCCTGTGTGACTGAGCGACAAGGACCATCTGATAATGAATACATATTGCATCGCATACTCACACTGCACAAAATAAAATAGTTAGACTTGCGTGAGTGAGCGCTACTAAAATATGACTTCATCACGCACTCGTGGTTTCAAATGATACACATAATAACTAAGCCCAAGTGCATGACCAACCTTAACTTATAGAACTCGCTCAGTCGTAGACCAAAAAGTATAAGACCTAAAACCACCGCGATTGTGCGATACATAAAAAATTCAACTCATCGCTAGGTCACTAAACCTTTTAATAAAGAACTTGATTGCCCGTGAGTGAGCGACCAACTAGACAATTCCAACTCTCTCAGTTGTGGATTGATAACTTGACTTAAAAAATATATTGCGACTACGTAATTAAGACATATTAACGACCAAGTCGCTCACTCTCACACCTAACTTGACTTGATAATATATGATCACGACTACGCGATTAACACCCAAAATGAGTCATTGCTCACTCGCTCACTCAAAAGGACACTTTAAAATATCAGCGCTGGTGTGCGACTAAAGCTTAGGACATGGCAATTTGAACATTTAGCCACAAAATTGACTTTTGACATACGACCACCTGGATTTTGAATCAAAATACGCGGGAAGTTTTGCCAAAACATGGGAATTTGAAAAATTTGATGTGTAGTGCTAATAGGGGCCATCTCCAAAATTTCTCTCAAATTCAGCAACCTTTGTTGACTTCTGACCGTTCTGATTAGGTTCATCCTCTTCCCCTTTCTACAGGGGTCGCCCTCTAGTAGAACTGTCCGCCTGAGGAAAGTCCTGATCCAAATCTACACTAGCAGTAGTAGTACCACCATTGACAGGCCTGCCATTCAAAAAAAATTTCCCGCCCAAACTATCTCCTGAGGTAGCACCACCTGAAGTCTCTGCCATTTTTGTTAGATAAAGGTGTAATGGCTCTTCATTTTGTTGAACATAATTGGCATTCGTATTGTGATTACCTGATTTCAATCTACATTCTTTCTCAAAATGTCCATACTTATTAAAATAATAGCACTAAATATTCCTTTTATCAAATCTACCTCTGCCTCGTCCTCCATAACCGCCTATTCTTCCTCTATTTCCTCTTGAATAATTTTAATTCTAATTATTATTCTGATTCTGACCTCTTCCTTGACCTTTATTATTGTTAAAGTTGTTGTTTGAACCTTTATTCTTTGAAATTTTCATTTGAGAAGAAAAATCCTTCTCATTGATATCTATAGAGGAATCTCTTAGTCTATTCCTATGTTACATGAGAGACCCAACAAGCTGATCATACTCAAGAGTGGACAAATATTTTCTCTCCTTAATGATGATTGCTACATTATTCTATCTTTGTGTTAAAGATCTCAATACCCTTTTTACAATAACTTCTTTTTTTATACTTTCACCAGAGGTGACTATTTTGTTAACCACATCTTTTACTCTTGCACAATAATCTCCCACATTCTCAATTTCTTGCATTTTCAAAATTTTAAACTCCCTTTTCAAGGTTTGTAGGTTGACAACCTTTATTTGATCATTACCCTAGTAAGCATCTTTTAGAGTCTTCCAAGCCTCCTTAGCTATCTTTGCATCAACAATTCTAGGAAACAAGCTCCTATCAAGAGCCATCTAAATGTGATATAAGGCCATTGCATTTTTCCTCTCAGCTTTATTTTTATTCCTTTTTTCATTAGCTTGAATGCCATCCCAATCTTTAGGCTCCTCATACCCTGATTCAACAATATCCCATAAAACTTTTTTTGTCAAAAAAGTCGTCAGTTTTATTACCCAATATCCATAATCAATCCCATTAAATTCTAGGATTGGCAAAGTATTTGCCATGATCCTGTATCTCTGATAGCAAATGTAAAATCTCTAATAACAACCCAAAAAGAATGAGAAAAAAAACAGAAATTATAAAAACATCAACACTATTTTAAGAGAGGAAAACTTCATAATTTTATTAAAGTCTTACAAAATACATGGCATCTTGAAAAACAAAACACAGTCTGCATATTTATTGAAATCCTAGCTCTCAAAAGAAAACTACTAAAAAAACAAATTGTAGACACCTAAATTTTGTCAAGCAAAATAAAACAAAAAGTGAAGTGAGCAAATCAAGCAAAATCTGAATTAATTGAATTATCAAAGTTATTGGATTAATTAAATAGAAAATATCAATTAATTATGTAATTAATATTAATTAATTAGTTGTATAGTTATATCAAATTAATTCCAACCCATTCAAGGGTGCACATAGCCAAAGAAATCAAACAAATAAATAAATTAATTCCTTTTATTCCTCACCCATCACATGGGGCAAATCAAATTCAACCAATGAGGATTTAGGATTAAGCTCACATGGATCAAGCCCAAATTGATTCTCCATCACACATCTTGGAATTGCATCTTGACCACTCTTTTTGTCTCTCTATTTGAAAAAAACATTTAACTTGTCTCACCATTTAAAACCCTTAACTCAAGTCAACCCTAATCATGATCAAATCAACTCTACCCCTACCCTTGGGAAATCATTTAAATAGAGGCCATTTTGAGAGCAAAAAGAAGAACACACATTCATGAGAAAAACATCATCACTAGAGGCATTTTGACCTTGAGTTCATAACATTTTTTTAATCAAAAGTGGGTGAACCACTAGTATTTAATATTATTAATATAAAATTGGTTTTAGGGCTCAATTGGGAAAGAACCAATACGAAAACCCAATATCCTTTCCTGATTAGATAATATATGGATATGACAAGAGTTACAAAAAGCAAAAAAGTCCTCTAAACATAGTACTACTACCAAGAGCAACTGATACATACAATTGGAATCATTTGTAGTGTGGAAAAAATACATTGTGTCCCACATATTGAAGTATCCGATCAAAACCACTATGCCATAAAAATTGGAATCTAGCAAGATTTTCAATACATTAAAATTCCAGTGTAGAAACCTAGAAAGATTGCAATCAATCCTCCATTACCGAGGGTTTGACATTTGTAGATTAATAATTATTATCCTGAGAATGCATACATGGAGGCATAGGCATCACACTTAGCCAACCCAGTGCTCGTTCATCCTAGGGTAGTGATCGGTCATGCTGATGAAGCATGAGCATCTCACTCATCCATCCTAGAGCTTGGTCATGTTGGGGCAGTGCTCGGTCAAGATGGGGAGCAACAGGCATCTCATGTGGCCATCCAGGTGCTCGGTCATGCTGGGGAGGCACGGGTATCTTAGTTGTCCATCCCAGTGCTCATTCATGCTGGGGATACATAGATGGTAACACAAGCATCTCACTTGGCCAACCCAGAGCTCGGTCATGTTGGGGCAGTGCTTGGTCATGCTCATGAAGCACAGGCATTTCACTTGGCCCTCCTAGTGCTTGGTCATGCTGGGGAGGCATGGGCATCTCACTCAACCATCCCAGAGCTTGGTCATGTTGGGGAGGGGTGGGAAAATCACATTGCCATCTGAGTGCCCGGTCATGCTCCTCCCTTAGAGTTGTCTGCAAAATATTCCACCCAACCTAGTAAACTTGACTATCTACTTCTATATTCCCCCAACCGAAAGAGGGGTTCTCAACTATTGGGTTGATGTTGAGGTCTAAAGGTGGGGTCAAAGCTGAGTGTTGTGTATAGACATTGTCCAAAATTTGTACATGTAAATGTAAAGCTTCCTGTTAGAGTACCTCTGGTGTGTTTTCAACCTCCAATATGTCGAGAAAAGAAACAACTCAGATGTGAATTCTTTCTACAATGACCGCATCAAAGTCTCTGCCATGAGCGTTGATGGAATTTTGCAAATGCCTATAACTCTGCCTGTCTAGGCCCCGTTTGATGCCCTCATAAATCAATGTGTAGGCATGACTATTTTGTATGTATTTCCTTGGGAATAAACCCCCAAGAGGACCATGTCCATGCAAAAGATTATAGTCTCGGACTGCCCTATCAAACTTTTCCAATTGTAGAAAATTCTTGTCTATAATTTTATTGTAAATGATATGCAGTAATTGGGTGCTTTGCAAGATGTCCATAGCATTTGACAATAAAATTGACATCACTTGGGTTAGAAATAAACACCTTTTTTCCCTAGGAGCTCTAATGTCTTCACCTTAAGAGTCCTTGATTTTTTGGCGAATGCATGTACTACGGAGCACGAACATACAATCCAGAACATAATCATCAATGTGTGCAGATATGGCATTTTTCATTGTCTTCAACTTTCACCAGGATTCTATCGTTCCAAGACATATACTCCCAGTGAGTTTTCCTAGACTCTTTATAATTCATATTAGTTTTCAAATCCATGGTTGCACGCTAAGTAATGGAAAAATTATCAAGTTCTTATAGAGTTCAGTAATATGTAATTAAACTGAGAGTAATCTACAATCTATAGCCTTGTGGAATTTAAATGCTTAGAGTGTGAAAAAGGGATAGTCTCGGGCGTATAGATGTATTATAATATTTAACATTGGGGATAAAATAAATGAAGTTCATTGCACAATAATATGAACATCCCCTCACAATAGTTTCACATTAATTTGAGTGAGCAATATGAGGTGTGCAGTATCAACCGTACTGGGCTGTGATGATAAGCGTTGGCATAATCCCCTTTGGCTTGATTAATGAGTAATATTACTAGCATCATCAACATTTATATCTTTTCCGTCTGAGTTGTCCTTGCATCTCCATCTAAGTGATGTTACAATAAATATTGTTGGATATCACATTAATTAGTGTTGGGATTAGGATATGTCTTCGTCATTTAAATATTTGTTTAAGCATAAATTTTTATAACCCCATCCTCGACTAGACATTTGGAGTGAGGGTGAATATTTACAATTTGAATCAGGTTATGAGTTTCAATATGATGGCCATCATAACCATAGTTTGATAACCAATTTACTAATTTATTGCCTTCTCAAAAGGTGTGTGAAATTTTTTATTGTGTAAAGAAATGGAGGAGAGGCCATATCTATTTTAAAATGTAGGCTAAGTTCCAGTTTTGAATTGACTTGTTAATACATGCATTGATTATGAATAGTGAGTCTCCCTCAATATGGATGTTATGAAAGCCTTTGTGCTTTTCTAAAACTAGACCTACAAGAAGAGCTTGTGATTTTTCTACATTGCTTGTCCCTTGGTATATAGGAGACACTTTTATTGCAATGAGGTTTCCTTGCCAATTCTAGATATAAACATCTATTCCAGACATTCCTGGATTTCCTCTTGATGCCCCATCAAAGTTTATCTTTATAGTATCTTTACATGGGGACTGCCATTTAATTAAAGCTCTATCTTTCATGTGGATTGATCTCCAATTTGGAGTCATGCCTAGTGGAATTTGAATGTCCTCCCATTCTTTTTCAATCCATCCATCCCAAGCCGAGAAGTAGTGATTGCACTTAATAGTTTATAGGTTGGATTTTGTTATTTCTGATATTGAGAGCTCTATTTGATCTTTAATAGTTTTGATTGGAGTCACTATTTTTCTGAACCCATATGACTATAGTAGGAACACATTTCCATAAGCAAGAGCATACCAGAGGCCATGTTTCAAATAGATCCCATAGTTTATTTGGAAATGACAGTGACAGGCTCAGTTTTTTAATAACATTTATCCAATAGTGGTTTGCAAAGTCACAATTTAGTGGAAGGTGATCCACTAATTCAAATTCTTTCTCATATAGGACACACTTGAATGGTTCAACAATCCCCAATTTAGAGAGTTTGTCACTAGTGAGATTCTTGTTTTGGATAGCTAACCATGCAAAGCATCCTTCTTTGGGGAGAGAAGAGGAGTTCTAGCAAAAGAAGTAGGCTCTTCTCTTAATTTTTTTTATTTTCTAGATGTTTTAGTTCTTTGTATCCCTCTTTGATTGTATATTTTCCCTCTCTAGATGGAACCCACAATATTTTGTTCTATTTCTTTGACATGAAGATGGTGCATGGATGGAATATGGATCTAGTAGGAGAGAGCTCTTATGGTCATTCATGTACAACAATCTTGGGTCTTTCCATATTACTTTTCTTGAATATATCTCTATGGCCAGGACAAAATCCAAGGGATTAGGACCGCAAATATTGATGGAGATGTTCATAATTTTGTTAGGAATAAGGTGTCTCAACCTTGTATATTTCCTTACATTTGGTATTATTTGTTTTGTAATTAAATGTTTGCAAATAATGTATTTAAGTTTGATATCTATTCTATCATTTAGTTGAGTGGACATGTTGTGTTTTCACTCCATTTGGAAGATGACAAGGATGATCAAACTTGGTCTAGGTGGAGCTAGGCATCCCTTTTTGTGGTAGAGGTTATTTGCAAAATGTTGGCACTTTGGACAATGTGTAAGGTAATCATGATTGAAATGGTTATGAAAAATTTCTATGACAATCATTAATATTTGTAAGAGCTAATTGTGAAAGATTCGATGATGGGTGAAGACATGCAAGACATGTGGCGATTGATCATGTTGAGTACTATACACTCTTCTACAATTCGTGAGGTTTGGGGTTCCTATTTTTCTAGAGAATGGTAAAACTCTAATACGATTGTCTTTGGAAGTTTCCCTAAAAAGGGGAGCACATAATATAAGCATTTTAGGATTACAAATCACAGAGTGAGAAGCTAGTGTATTTTTGGCATGATATTATGCTGCTGGATTTGTCTTCAAGTGTCGATTATCTCCTGAGAGAACTTGAATTGCAAGTGTATTGTAAACATCAACAATTTTGATTAATACATTGTGCAGGTTTTGGAGTGTTAGGGTTTCTTACCGAAAGGTTTTCCCCAGGGTAAATCATTGTGCCATTCTCATTTTTCTATGTATGCATGTTATCACAGAAACATCTAAGTTAATTATATTATCATTCTGTAATTGATAAGGGTTAAATCTGGATTTGCATGATCCTCTTCTTGGGAGTTTAGCGTAGGGAACTATTTTCTTCACACTTAGTTTCCTTTCAGTTGGTATTAGAGCCTAGCCAATTTTGGTTCTATTTGTTAGGGTATAGGTTTTTTGAGCTAATATCTAGTTCAGTGGGAGTATTGTTGCAGAGTATTCATAACCTTACTGTAGGAAGAGATGATAATTTCTTCATACAGTAGAATGGAGGTGGAAAAGTTTAGTGGCACAAACTTTGAGTTGTGGAAAGTCAAGATGGAAGACATGCTTGTAGACTGTGAGGTATGGGAGGTAGTTGCAAATGATATCGAACCAGTAAACATGCCTCAAGAAGATTGGAATCTCAAGGATTAGAAAGCTAAGGGTCTCATTAGACTCTATCTAGAAGATTATGTTCTCCTGAATATTCTTGAGGAGAAGACCACAAACAAATTGTGGACATGGCTTGGGTCTGTGTATCGACCCAAGTCCTTGGTGAACAGATTGTTCCTGAGAAAGAAGATGTATTCTCTGAGAATGGAGGAAGGGGGATCCATTGAAGATCACCTAAATGCATTTAACATGTTGATTGCACAGTTGACATCAACCAGTGTCAAGTTGGAGGAGGAGGATCGATGTATGACCTTGCTATGTTCCTTGCTGGATTCATGGGACCATCTTGTGATGGCCCTTGGGAGTACTATTGTCACTTTCCAAATGGATGATGTGGTGTCTTCACTGTTATCTAAGGAGATGCAAAGAAAGACCTCAAATTCAACCAAGGAGGCCCTTGCTGTTTGTGGTAGATCCAAAGACAGAGGAAATAAAAATGATAAGAATTTTGAAAAGGGTAGATCCAAATCTTGTGGGAAATCTAAGACTCATGGAAAGTCTAAGGAAATATTTTGGAACTATGGTAAGTCTAGGCACTTTCATAAGGACTGCAAAGAACCAAAGAAGAAGAAAAGCCCAGATTTAGATTCTAAAAAATCTCAAGAAGATGGCGACGCTTTTGTCACAACCTTGGCCACCCATGCCTCTGATGATGTGTGGCTAATTGACTTAGGTGCTTATTTTCACATGACCTCTCATCAAAGTTGGTTCTCAAAGTACGAGGAGTTAAATGGTGGAAAGGTGTACTTGGGTGATGATTCTCACCTAGAGATAGTTGGATGAGGAAGAGTCACTATCAGATTCCCTGATGGACAAGTAAAGGGGATCAACAGGGTAATGTACATCCTGGGTTTGGTACAAAACATGTTATCTATAAGTATGCTAAATGATGCAGGTGTGCAAGTTTTTTTGAAAGATAGATGCAAGATAATTAGAGGAGCTATGTTGCTCACAAAATGTACTAGGAGAGGTATCCTATTTCAGTTGGATGCTTGCACTTCATAGTGAAATAGTTCTTCTATCTCAAGGAAGAGAGAAGCAGTCACTTCATCTCCACCATTTGAACCAGCAGTGAAGAAGTCTATGGTAATGGGGTTCAATGGTAGTGCAGCAAGTGTACCTAAGGGTGCTAACACTTTGGAAGGAGAACTTCCTATAGAAAAGAAAATGTTGTGGCATATGAAATTTGGCCACATTGGTGAGAAGGGTCTCAGAACCGTGAAAAATAAAAACCTCATTGAGGGGATAAATGATTGTAATGTCGAGTTTGACTTCTGTGAACACTGTGTTTATGGTAAGCAAATTCATGTTCAGTTTTACTCCAGTTCTCACAAGTCTTCTAGTATTTTGGATCTTATCCATTCAGATGTGTTTGGTCCTGTTAAAGTTCCTTCACTCTCCAAATCTATATATTTTGTACCTTTTATAGATGATTATAGTAGAAGGAAATGGAATTATTTCCTTAAAATCAAGACACAAGTTTTCAGTCGATTCAAGGAATTTAAAGCTCTCATAGAGAGTCAGACTAATAAAAGAATTAAGTGTGTGAGAACTAACAATGGTGGTGAGTTTTGTTCGGCAGAGTTTGAATAGTTCTGTAAAGAATGAGGGATCGAGAGGCATAAGACAACTCCTTATACCCCACACCAAAATGGAGCTGCCAAAAGAATGAATAGGACACTGATGGAGAAGGCTAGGAGTATGCTTAGTGGAGCTGGCCTCAAACAAAGGTTTTTGGATGAAGTTGTGACCACTGTTTTCTATCTGGTTAAAAAACCTCCTACATTAGCTCTTGTTGGTAAGACACCCATGGAGGTGTGGTCTGGTAAGAAGCCTTCAGTTAGACATCTTTGTGTTTTTGGTTGTGAAGTTTATGCACATGTGCCTAAGGAGAGAAGATCTAAGTTGGAAAAAAAGGACGTAAAATGTATCTTCATTGGCTATAGTGTTGGTGTGAAAGGATACAAACTTTGGGATCCTATGATTGGTAAGGTGTTGTATAGCAGAAATGTTATTTTTAGAGAGCTAACACTTTCTCCTATTGTGCTACAGCCAGATGAAAAAGAAAAGAAAGAAGATGTTGTTCAGTTGCCTCCTACCCTTGAGAAGACTAAACAGAGAGACTGTGATGGATATGATGATGAGGAGTGCTCTAGTAGCTCTAAAGATTTAGAAGAGGTAGAACAAACTCAACCTCAGCCCTTGAGGAGATCCATGAGAGAAAGAAAGCAGCCAGAGAGGTTTGGATTTTCTATGTTAGATTCCAGTTGTGCTTATGCCTTGGTTACAAACACCGATGATCCTAGATCTATGAAAGAGGATATAGGTATGGAAGATGTAGGTTCCTGGATTGAGGCCATGGATAATGAGATGGATTCATTGGAGAAGAACAAAACTTGGGACCTGATACCTTTTCCTAAAGGACGGAAACCTGTTGGAAGAAAATGGGTGTTTAAGAAGAAATTTTGCGCAGATGGCAATGTTGAGAGGTACAAGGCCAGATTGGTTGCAAAGGGGTATTCACAAGTGGAGGGAATTGATTATGGTGAAATATTCTGTCCTGTTGCAAATCTTACATCCATTAGATTTCTGTTATCTCTAGCAGCATCGTATGATTTAGAGGTAGAACAGATAGATGTGAAGGCAAATTTTCTTCATGGTGATTTGGAGGAAGAGATCTATATGTCACAACCCGAGCACTATATTCAGAAAGGTAAAGAATATTTGGTTTGTAGATTAAAGAAGTCTTTGTATGGTTTTTAACAATCTCCTAGGATGTGGTACCTTAAATTTGATTCCTTTGTGTTGTCTATTAGTTTTCTGAGATCGAAATCATATCATTGTGTTTATTTCAAAGTTGACAATGATCGCCTTATTATTATTGCATTATATGTTGATGATATGTTGTTGATTGGGAAGGGTATGGGTATGATTTCTGATTTGAAGTCTCAGTTGTTAGCATAGTTTGAGATGAAAGATCTAGGGCAGCCAGGTATATTTTGGGAATGGAAATCAGCAGAGATTGAACTAACAGAAAACTTTGGTTGAGTCAGAGTAAGTATGTGAAGTCTATGTTGGACAGGTTTAGCATGGTAGATTGTAGACCATTGTGTGTTCCTATTTCTATGGGAACAAAGTTATCTGTGGATGATTGTCCAAAATATCCTAGTGAGGTGGAGGACATGAGAAAAGTACCTTATGCGAGTGCAGTTGGAAGCCTTATGTATGCTATGGTCTGTACTAGACCAGACATTTCCCAAGCAGTGGGAGTCGTGAGTCAGTTTATGGCTAAACTTGGATGGGTACATTGGGATGAAGTTAAGAGAGTGTTCATATATTTGAAGGTTACATCAGAGTATTCCATATTCTATCATGGAAACTCTTCTGGAGCTCCGCATTCAGTTTGTATTTGTGGGTTTGTGGATTTAGATTGGGCAGGTGACATTGACAGTAGGAGATCCACCAGTACCTATGTGCTCATTATGTTTGGTGGTGCCATCAGTTGGATGAGTAAGCAACAACCTATGGTCGCTTTGTCCATGACAAAAGTAGAGTACATGGCAGCTACTCATGCTTGTAAGGAATCCATTTGGCTTAGGAGACTATGTTCAGATGTTGGTGTTGATGCAGGACAAATTACAATTTGTTTCAATAGTCAGAGTGCTATTTTCCTTGCAAAGAATCCAACTTTCCATGCCAGAATGAAGCACATTGATGTGCTGTTTCACTTTGTGAGAGATATGGTAGAGGATGGAAAGGTAAGTTTGGAGAAGGTAGATACAGTAAAGAATGTTACAGATGCATTGACAAAACCTATGGGCATAGAGAAATTCAAATGGTGTTCAGAGTCTATGGGCCTCTCAGCCTATAGCAGTTAAATCTTGTTATTTCCTTTGGCTCTTACAAGTTAATCAACAAGTGGGAGAATGTTAGGAATAAGGTGTCTCAACCTTGTATATTTCCTTACATTTGATATTATTTGTTTTTTAATTAACTCTTTGCAAATAATGTATTTATGTTTGATATACGTTCTGTCATTTAGTTGAGTGGACATGTGTTTTCAATCCACTTGGAAGATGACAAGGATGATCAAACTTGGTCTAGGTGGATCTAGGCATCTCTTTCTATGGTAGAGGTTATTTGCCAAATGTCGGTGCTTTCAAAAATTTCAACCATTAATTAAATCAATTTAGGTTGGTCGGATTATAGAAGGAATTTTTTTTTTTTTTTTAATCCATGCCCATGTTAGTTGCAATTTTGACCAACATGATGACATGTAACTGATTGAATGTTTGACAATGTTAAGTTGAAGATGATGCAAGACATTAAATCAGTTAATGGTTTGTATTGTCATTGATGTCAACTTGATATCATCTGTATGGTCATATACATAATGCCAAAGACTTCAAAGAATCAATAGAATAGAGGTTATGCTTTCAAAAATGCATAAAAGTCAAGTATTCACCAAGTAATAGACTACACCGGCAGAGTGCACACCATCGGTAGAGACAGAGATAAAGTCACAGTGATACCTGACAAGCAGAAGATAGTGTTTCCTGACGAAGCATAATCACAGGATGCCCGATGAGATAAAAATAGTGTTTCCTGATGAACAATATCCAATGATGCCCGACAAATGGAGATCCCGAAGCTAACTAAAGTTGCACTGACAGAACTGGCAGTTGTAATCGGTGATGAACTGCATATTTGACTGATAGAATAGAGAGATTAGAAAATGACAAAATATCTAGCTGGCAGAGGTTAAGGATAGACTTAACTAGTTGTTTAATTTGTTTTATTCAACCATAGTTAAGTAAGTGATTTAAATATGATTTATACAGCTGGCAAGAAGATAACTACGAGATAAATCAGGAGTTAAAGCCGTAAATCAATTTGGCTGGATTGTTTTTTATGCCAAGAATCAAGAATCAAGAACCAAGAACAAAGGAATATCATGTCTATATAAGAGACAAGCATAATTCATTTCCATAAGCAATCATATACACAAGGGAGTGAATTGATAGAAGATGCTAAAGAGAAACTAATGAAGGTTAAACTTCATACAGTCCTAATCAATCAAGCTAAGGGAGAGCTAAAGAATTCTGCAGACACTAACACACAGTGAAGCATAGCATCACAGAGAAAAAATAATGAAGAACAAAGGAATAGAATTGATACATTGATCAGAAAGGTATTATACGTAAATAGATCTGAATATCTGCAATTCAAAGTTGCATTAGAAATAGGTCATTGTGTTTTAGTTTAACCATTGAAGCATTAAGTCTCTTAATAGAGTAGGACTTAATAGTCTTTTATATTTGAGGTATATCCTAACAGATTACCAAAAAGGTTGACTCATGATAGTAGCACCGATCTTACCTAAAGCCTATTGACAGTCTAAGAAGGAGGCTGATTCAAGGATGGTAGTAAGATTAGCATAAAGTCTATTGACAGTCATGAGACTGATTCAAGGATGGTAGCGTAGATTCCAGATACTTAGTGACAATCTATGTATAAAAATTCTTTAACAAGGTTGCACTTAACAGTGTTTTTGTAACCTTTAACAGGGTTGGCTCCTAATAGGGCTCACTTCAGAAGAGTGAAAATTTGGGGTACCGGTCCCAGTGGTTTTTCCCTTAATAGGGTTTCCATGTTAAAATCCTTGTGTTATGTGTGTATGGTTTATTACTTTATTGTTTTACATTTCACATATGCATTTATGGATTGACTGGTATACTCTACATATTTACTGAGTATTGGTAAATAAGTTTTACTACTTATCGGTTATTAAGGAGAAGAAGGACAGACAAGGTAAACCGACAGACAGTTATTTATTTCAAGTATTTAAAAGGCATACATCTTGTAGGGACTTAATAATCTGAGGTGTATTAATTGGTGGATTGAAGTTTAGAAGGATAAATTTGAGGCCACTGATTCACCCCCCCTCTTAGTTATTACTAATAATTGGTATCAGAGCTTGTGTGCTTAGAAGAAAGGTTTCAATACCTAAGTAAAGATCACAAGATGAATAGATGAGATGTGCCCAAGATGAACAAGGACAACTTTGCTTCATGGAAAAGAAGGATAAAGCTTCACTTATCATGTATTGGCAATGATATTACTCAATACTTAGATAATTCATATGTGTTGCCTATAGGACCATTGGCAGTAGATCAATTGAGAGTAAAGCATGAACATAACTGCATGGTTATAGAGCTTTCAGCCTCACTCTCTGATGTTGAATTTGAGGATGATGGAGGTGATGCAAACATTCTGAGAGCCAAGGCAGAAAGCCTTAGAGGAAAGTTTGATGATCTCAGAATGAAAGAAGGTGAAAACATCACACAATACAACACAAGAATAAAAGAAGTAGTGAATGCTATACGAGGTGTTGGAGGTACACTAGAAGATGAGACATTGGTAAGTAAAATCCTAAGAACCCTATTGCCTATATATGCTATTAGAGTCTCTGCTATTCAAAAAATGAGAGCAGTAGAAAATAATACAGTCTCTCTTGATAGCCTGATTGGTAGACTGATTTCATTTGAGATGAATAACTTTGATAATAGTGTCTTACCAAGCTTAGAGTCTGCATTCAAGTCTTCTATGAGAATAAGAAAATCTAGTTAGAGACACTC
>MU228104.1:1144286-1159096 GCA_018584345.1 Thuja plicata
TTATAGTGGAGACCTGTTAAGATCTACTTCGTTTGAAGCTTTAGCAACACTGTTAAGTGTGCACTTTGTTAAGAGATTTGGAAAGAACGGTTAAGTCCACCTTCTACAAAAGGATTTTAGATGTGATACACTTGTTAGAATGAAACTACATAAGTCTTTGATCTAATGATAAATGCAATCTTTAATTGCTGATAACAGATCCTATAAAGCTTCGTACATATTAGTAATCATCCTTCCATGATTGAATAATACCTTTATCTGCTTATCGGTAGCCTCTGTGTGTTCTTGATAACTAATGTATTCTGTTTCTAAACTTTGCATGAATTCTGCCTTTTTCTCCTTAGATGCTCTTGGTGGCTATCAACAATAATGAATTCATGTACTCACAATTAAGTTTGAACATCTATTTATACTAAATTAGACTCAGTTCTTGATTCATGCATCGCAAGTTAACTCTAGATCCAAGGTTTACAACTTGACCTTGATCTTTAGTTAGATATGTTTTAGATCCATTAGGATGCGTTAAAACATTTACATAAAGCTTGCTTGACCCTCAAGTTATGATTTAAAACAAATAAAAAGTCTATAAATAGAATTACATTGCTTTATCCGTCGTGTAAAAATCAGATCCACAATTTGCGGGTTCTTTAATTGATTGTCGGTTCTGACGATTGGTTTTCTTGATTGTCAGTGTTCCTTTCTTGAACTTGTCATTGGGTATGCATTTTCTATTCCTGTCGGGTTAGTTCTAAAAATTGTGTCACTGGTGATGCTTTTTGATTCTATACTTAGCATTTTTCTTGTGACCTTTGTATTCTGTCGGGTATGCTTGCTGTTTGTCGGTAATGCCTTAGTCTACCGGTAATTCTTGTAGTCTGGCGGTAATGCTTTAGTCTTCCGGTGATTTCTATCAATGTTTTTCATTAAGTGTACTAATAGAAAAATAATGTCATCAAAATTTTGGTTGTTCTATAGATGACAATCTGTAGGAAGGTGCGTAAATCAAGTTATTACAAGAAATTGGAAGAAAGGAGGGCAATGAAAAGGTGTAATGAGGTGAAATTGGCTAAAACTTGTTATCAAAATTTCTTAGAGAAAGAGAGTATGCATAGATATTGGAGAATTGTTAGTTTGTATCAAGGATTCTTCAACTTGTAGATATTCAAATCTATTGTTAGTCCAATAATACCTCTTTGATCAATATGCTCTTCAGTTCCTTTTCTCTCTTTCTTTCTTCCTTCTGCTTGGTGAATGCTCTGTCCTTTGTTGCTTGGTGTCTTCAGAATTTCTTTGGCTATGTTCTTTAGCCTGTATGATTAGATTTTCATGAAGACTTCTATCTTCACCATAATTATATTCAACATTTCTCTTTTCATAATGAATTCCTGGTCTCTTTATATAGACATGATTAGCCACTCAATCTTCTTATTTTTCTTGTTTTTTTTGTAGATCACTTCTTGATCCGCAAATTTTTCCATGATTTTCTTTAATCCATAAAGCTCTACTTTAGTTTTATTTTGTAAATCTCTCCTTGTTAACTGTGAATAAAACTAGCATTACATCTCCTTCTTTTCTTTAGCTTAACTGATCGTTGATAATAAATAGATCAATTAGTTAACTCTAGATATAGCTCTGCCAGCTAAGTAATTTTGTCATTCTTTAACTTCATATCTAATCATTCATCAACTTTAGTTATCTTGATCATTGACTTTAGTTATGCTCAGTAACTCTTACTCTGGTAATGTTGTGCTCGGGTACCATTGTGCTCGTCGGTGTACACTGTGAATTGCTCACGGTTCACTATTCGTCGATGTATACAATTTTTTTATGTTTTACTGATAACATAAAATTTGTCTCTTCATATCTTCAAGTATTATAACAATATGTGTATGAATAGTTATACCATATCAAGTTGACATCAATGACAATATAAATCGTTAACTAATTTAATGTCTTGTATTCACTTTTTACAGCTCGGTGATCATCAACTTGTCATCTTCAATCATTCAATTAGTTATAGTTCATGAAATCCAACCCACTATAAAATAAAATGTATTCATCCTTAATTGAGTGAGTGACGGAAAGGATTGAGAATCAAACCTCCTCTAGTAGTCCTTTGAGATTGTGCAAAATCATGTTTTTATGCATGTGGGAGGCCTTTGTAATGGGGATAGACTCAAAATTTTTCAAACAGAATCTTGATTAAAACCTAGTTAATTTAGCAATTGCCTACCTTTATAGATCCATTTACAAGCCAAATTTGTCTATAGGTAGCTTGCTTGGAAGATTTTCTTGTTAAAAACTCATGGAAATGATTGGAAACATACACTTCATGTTAGATTTAGGGGTTAAAAACAAGGATTTGTTGTGTGTGTTGGGGTTTTTGATCTATCTTAAAAACATAAAAAATCCATATAGATCTGATCACACTTTAAAATTTTAAAAAAATTAATCAAAACGGTGATTAAAATACTAACACACTTCTTTTTGGAAGTCTTTTCAAGCATACCAACATTTCTGCAACACTTTTAAATATAAAAGTAGTGTGTGTAAACATAATTTTATCGCATGTGAATAGTGAAGTAACAGTTATAAATGTGTTTTAATGCTTACCAGCTATCAAGTAGCACCCATGGATAGTCAACCAGCACGTTGTTGTTTTTCCAGTGAGTGCGTACACATAAGTGAAGTAGCGCGTACTATCTCTGAAGTAGTGCACACAGACTGAGACACTCAAACAATGGGTATCTTGTGGGGTTTTGGAAAATTTCAAAATCCTATTTGGGTACCCTTTTTAGAATACATCCTGTCTAGTACAATAGATAGATCAAATTCTTCCAAATATCTTATATAATCATGAATCTATTTCAAGAACTAATGATGGCGAAGAACAATAAAAATTATGATCAAGATCAAAATTGTAATAAGGAAAACCAAGATCAAAATATACATAGGCATCAAGATGAAGAAGTAACTGAAGAGGAAGTTGAGGAGGCATCCCAAGATCCCATATTCCTTGAAGTCATGGAAAAACTTTTGGTAAGTGATAAAGAAACATATTTCTTAAACTTAGCTCGATTAGGAGTTAAGCTTCCTCATAACTATGGCACATCAACCTTAAATAAGAATGAGGAAAAAGAAAAAGGATACATCATCTCATAATTCCTCATTAAGGTCACTTCTTCCTTTTCTCTTTAATCATGAGACATCCATATCTCCATTTTCTTCAAACAAAGAGGTATCTAAGCACAACAAACCTGCCTTTGATCAAGAACAACTTCATGACCATCCTATTTTTGATCAAGAGAATGAAGATGAAGTTACATCAAACTTCACTAAGATTCTTTTCTATAAATCATATGACAGCAAAAAATCAAATCGTCATGATCTTGAATCCAACATCTCTTTGGCAAATACAAGTGGATTTAAATTTCCATGGGATAGAGCATTTAATCCTTTGGGACAATCTTACAAATCCATTTTGGAAGAAATCCTTGAAAATAATCTCATCATGTTTCCTAAAATCACTTCATGTGGTTTTATATTCTTGAGAAACTATTGTGCATATCATAAACATAATGAACATGAAACTTTAGTTTGCATGGAGTTGAAGCATAAACTTCAGGATCTCATTAATTGTGACATAATTGAAGTGCAAAATTCTAATGAGTCATCTAATTAATAACAAGATACTACTCTCAAGAAAAATCTAAACCATGAACCTATGTCTAGTAATGGTCCTCATGCAACTTCTAATTTTTCCACCATTCCTCCATCTCCTAAAGCTTCACACTGAGAGACACCATCTTCATCAAACAATAAACCTAAGGATGATTCTTTTCACATTGACTATGTCCTTGTGCTTTGTACAAATTTCTACCCTCAAGGGTTTCCTCTAAAAGAAACCCAAGCTAATTTACATCTTGTTGCAAGTATTTTCCACGCTTTAAATATCTTAGACCCTAAGGTATCATGTGCCTCAATACCTATTATATCCATTCAAAAGGATCCCACATCATTCCTCAAAGAATCCCCCATGCATATCCAAACTCATACCTTGTCCCTAGAAGTGGCTCCATGTCAAGACGATAATCCAAAGTGTGAAGAAACAAGCATTAATAAAGATCCAGATCAGGGTTCTATCTATTCCTATCCAATATTTGATAAAGGTCTCATATCCATAGAATCCCATGATGATCCGGCCCTTTCACCCTTTCACTTCTTCCAAGATGATACCTTTCCATCTCAAGACAAAAGTATTCTTCCAAGATCCATATATTGTCCACTTCCCAAGCAAGATCAAGATATCTCTTCCACCATTTCCAAGGAACATATTGAAAATCAAGATCAAATTACTCTCTCTACACCATCCAAAGATCCTTGTCAAGATCAAATTATCCCATCAAATCCTTGTCATACTCCTCCATATTCACCTCAATAAACCATCATTCTCCCAAATCCCTTACATGATAATAAATCCCCTCAATCTTGAGTTGTTCCTATCAAATTTTCTCCTATAAAAGATACTCATGAGCCTATTGGTATAAAGATAACTCTTTAAGATGAGAGCCTTTGCAATGCAACTCACAATAAATATGTTTATATCCCTTTCACACCTTATCTCCCACCATTCAAACATAAGCATCAGCCATCACCATCCTCCAAATCTATTTTGGTATCCTATGTCCCAAAGCTACAGTCTTCATCCCTTCCATCCATATTGGGTCCCTATATTCCTCCATCAACCATGTCTACCATCCCTATCTCTTCATTTACTTACCCTACAATGTATCAAGATCAACAAAGGCACATAGACTTGAAGAATGTCAAAACACCAATCCATATGAACCCTCCATATTATTCTTATTCACCCACAATTACCAATTCTCTTGGAAGCAATTTGGATGTGCAACATAAAAATAAGAAATCCAAGAATCCACATGTGTACAAGGATCAATATGTCCAATCTAATCGACATGTGAATTCAAAGAAAAAAATATATATTAAAAAGAGACCACCAAGGTCCATCAAGCAAAAATAAAATCAAAGAAAATATGGGTTCCTAAATCCCTCATTTAAGAAATGCATTCAAAAGAATCACAAAAGAAAGAAAAATCAACAATTATGTGGATTTTGAAGTCACTATTGAAAGACTTGTACACAAAGGAAAAATCCAATTTGACATTCAAGATTACAAAGGCTTTCACTTCATGTTGTTCCATACATTTTCCACTTTCAAAGCCTACTTTGGGTTCCTATATCCCAAAATCCACTACCTTATATGCATCCTCACCTCCTTCATCCATTATTCCTCCATCATTCCATCACCCTTCGAGGTATGTTCCAAATTTTATCTTTCCAACATTTCCATCCACAACATACCTGCTTCTTATTGTCATATCCACTATCCAACACTTACTTTCCATCTTTCCATCCCTCTTATCCAATATATGGCATAAAAATTTAACCACCATCTACCTCTATCCTTCATATATGTCCTTTACAATCACCTTATCAATATCTTTGAGAATCCTTTCCATAACCATGGTTCATTATAGCATATCTTTCAGGAGAGCATTATCCAAAGATCGAGATGTTGGAAATATTGAAAAAAAAGACAAAAAAAAAAAAAAAAAAAAGAGAAAAAGTGCCTTGGTGAAAACCTAGTAGACAAGAACCTTGGTAGAAAAGGTAAAGAGAAATAAATTCATCCTATGGTGAAAGCCACTTCTTGTGGTGCCTTGGACAAGTACCATGATGAAATCCTGGCTAACAGGTGTCATGTGTAATTCCTCCCTCTTGCACTCTACACTTGGGGGAAATTTTTATCCATGCTATCCTCCATATTCCTATCATTTATTGCACTAGAATCCATATTACCTCTTTGACATTTGCTCTTTACAAGGTTGAACATATCCATGAGCATCAGGTATCTTGACATTTTATGTCCTTTCCATTAAATTATTCACTTATTGCACCATACAACCCTATCATGATCTTGCTTATCCCAAATCCACCTTCATTATTCCTAGGCAGTCTTGCAATAATCCTAAACCGTCCTCTCATAGCCTCCATCACCCCTTTATCCACATCACATACAATTGACCCTTTGGTCTTGGTTGAAATGAAGGACATAAAATGAAAAACAAGTTCTCAAAAAATTCTTGACGTGACCACTCACTTTCATGACATTAGGTCATTACCCTATATGCTATCTAGAACTACATCATTGACTTATGTTAATTATCCAAAACATGCTTCACATTTCTATATCCTTTTTCCTTAGCTTGGGTAATCTTGAGGAGATGGTCCTATGGGTCACATTCACTACACACGCTTCATCCATCATGGCCTTTCCATTTCTAAATCCATCAGCTTGCTCATCCATCCATCATGTCCTATACCTTGCTATACATTGGGGGCAAAAATAATGTGATCTTTTTTGAGAGCTCGTAACCTCTAAAAAATATAAAAATTGAAAAATCCAAAACCTCAAAAAAAAATTAAAAATCTTTGAAAAATGAAAAATTCATAAAAATAGAAAATCCAAAAATCATGCCTAAAATCTCAAAGCTACATTTGCATAATCATAAAATATTTCATCATAATTTGGAAATTTTCCTAAGTCCAACATTTTTTTAAACTGGGGGCATTAATCCATATCAACGGATTTCATCAGAATGACACCAATTCACATGAATCAATGCATCAAACTACAAAAAATAGACACTCAAACCTTTGGTTTACATAATTGTTCTATTCACCTCTGATCTTGACAAAAATGTAATCCTTAACCTTCATTAACTTATTATTATTAGGATTAAAAATAAACAAGCCCAAAAGATCGAAATGGATGAAGTTCTATATGAAATATGGATAAAACAATAGCACTAAGGTTTGTTGATAAGGTATTGAATTTTCTTGAGTCATCTATTTCAGGATAATACATGATTTTTTGACTAGATTAGCAAGGATAAAATCATGACATCTTTTGTTGATTTCAATGTGACTATTTTTAATATTGTTTCATTGAAGTATGTAACCTAGTCTAAAGACATGATCATCAAAGAATCATCGAGGACATTTGCATATGGAGGGGATACAACCTTTTTCTATTTACACAAAAGGATACCTTGTTCATTTAGATATTTCATATCTTAATGCCAACATCCACTTGCAACATTGAATCTGATGAAGGCAGTATTCATACTCCCATGGTGGCACTAGTGAGAGTTGTACCGACTTCATTGTTGAAATCTGAGGATAGCAATACTCATATCATCATGGTTTTTAAAGCTCACCAGTGGTGGTTGTATGTGCTAGAGGTACCAAAAAGATCAATGAATAAAAATAATCCATGCATTCTTTGCAAAAGTGATAGTTAGCTGGATTCATATAGATTAAGCTGGCATTTTAGTTGTCATCTAGGGGCAACATGACTTTGTCCATCACCTATACCTATATCTGCACCTGAATCATATCAAATATCCATAGCTATGAGCCTCCCACCATCAATGTTCTAGAGGAAAGCTTATTTTTCAATCAAATCAAATATCAATCAGTCAAATCATCCAATTGATCACTTAATGTCAATCATTTATCCTATCATCTCTGTGCTCATCTTGAGCGCATTGATTTGTTTGTCTCTCTAGATATTGAGAGAGAATTATCCATTTATCAAATCAATTCATCAACCTACCTATCCTATCAGATTGACATCAATACAACATCAACCAAGTGATTTTGACTGACATCAAGCGGCATCAAAACATCATCAACCTATCCAAAACATCAACAACATTTCATCAATCATAGTTGCTCTCATCAACTTCTCTCATGAATGGGGCATTTTCAAATTGACTTTATTGGGAAACAAATCAAAATTTCCCACACTCAACCAAATCATCCCAAATAGTTTTGATTCATTTCCCAAGGGGGCATGCCATCATATCATCATCAATATAAAATCAAGGGAAATATCATATAATCAATCAAATCTGCATAAAATTGACCAATCAAATCTGGGGCATCAAAATTTCAAATCATCATCAGTGGGGCATCTCAATCAGGTTATTTTTCACATCAGGACATCAAATCAGATTTTTTTTATTGGAAATCAATTGCATCAACAAATCAGTCATTGAGACCAGACCAGTCAATCAAACATCAGACATTCTTTGGACCAATGCACTTCACACATTGATTCAAAGAGGTGCATTTTTAGACACGTAAATTTGGTCAAGAAAAATCAAATAGAAAGTGAAGTGAGAAAATAAAGCAAAACCCTAAATTAATTGAATTATCACAACTATTCAATTAATTAAATAAAAAAGATCAATTGATTATGTAATTGATATTAATCAATAGTGTATAGTTAAATCAAACTAATTCCAACCCATTCAAGGGTGTACATGGCTAAAGAAATCAAATAAATAAATAAATTAATTCCTTTTATTCCCCACCCATCACATGGGGCAAATCAAATTCAACCAATGAGGATTAAGGATTAATCTCACATGGATCAAGCCTAAATTGATTCTCCATCACACATCTTGGAATTGCATCTTGACCACTCATTTTGTATCTCTATTTGAAACCAACATTTAAATTGTCTCACCATTTGAAACCCTTAACTCAACTCAACCCTAATAGTGATCAAATCAACTCTACCCCCTACCCTTGGGAAATCCTTTAAATAGAGGCCATTTTGAGAGAAAAAAGAAGAACACACATTCATGAGCAAAGCATCATCACTATAGGCATTTTGATCTTGATTTCATAGAATTTTCATTGTAGAATTTGATTAATCTTGAAGCATTTTGGTGCAATTTGAGATAAATAGAGTATAATGCATCATTTCGATCATCATTTCTCAACCTAGGGTTGTCATTAATGGATGTTCAAATCTAAGAGCATACTATTTTCTTTCCTAGATAGAGATCCATGAGATGCTAATTGCTCATGTTTTCAATTCAAATAGTGTAAATTGTTGTATTTCAAAGTTGAATTGATAATTAGTGATACTAATCTCATGAAGATATATTTCATATATACACAAATAAAAGATAAAAACACACTTTAAAGAATAAAGAAGACTTATCTAAAAACTACAACCTTGCATGAAAAACATGCTTTATTTTGAAATAAACAACTACAACCTAAATAAACCTTTAAAAACTAATTATCCAATAAATCCTCAATTTTAGGAGTTGCAGCATCAATTATCAACAAACTCCTCGGAATGCCCGTCAACAAAACAAAGCTTGGAAAATTTAGGCTTGTCAAAAACTTTGGATATTATGGTGACTATTGTGAAAGGCCAATATGTGGTCATTATAACTACCCAAGAAACTAAGAAAATGTATTGTCTTTATTCAAAGGAGATGGAGGTTTCACAAAAACTAATAGACATCTATCTATTGGTAGGTGATGCTTAGGTCTTGATCACCATCGTTAAACTACGAGTTGTACCATCATGCATATCGTTCAATCCAGTCACACATGATCCTTGTTTTTGCAAATAACTTTTGGTTCATGCATATTCTAATTTTTTTTTGCCTAACATCAGTTTAATCAACATTTAATTAATTTGATTTATGTATGCACTGAATAAAGCATTAATTCCATGCTTAATTTATTTTATTATTAAAATCTATGATCTACCAGTTTTCTAGTTTGTTGAATTTTGCATATCTTATACATGAAGGAGAACACATCCATTTACTAGCTATGTATAGAGAAGAAATTCTTTATAGAGAACTACATTCATTGTATTTGAGTAGAATGTGCAAGAGAGCTACATTATATAATTGGAGCTTGAAGATCAATAAAGATTTCATTGGTGTTCTTAGTATCTTTTTTAATCTCTGTATTTTACCCTATTTTTTTAGCTTTTACAATGGGTATCAGAGATTTAGAGAAGATTCTAGGCATGAGACTATTTGATGGCGTTGGTGCAATTTTTTTGAGGAGTATTTGAGGGTAGAAAAGGAACCAAATCAATATTTCAAATAAATCAGCCAAAGTTAACAACAACATTTAACTCAATTGATGAGAAGTTGGCATATAAGAAAAAGAATGCCGCAAGCAATGATATAATGATTACGCTGAATTGAATGGTGACGAATGATACCATTGGGAATGAATCACTCTCTTTTGTGCTTCTACTCAGTGTTAAAACCATTGCTATGGTTGTTAATGCAATTCCCACAAATATGGTTGTGAGAAGGTGGATCTCCGAATTAATTTTCTCTCGTCTTTTCCTCGCTACAACATCCACAATAACTCGCTATTGCACCTGCTCCATATTTCCTTCTGTTCCTAATTTCAACCTTGAATTTGCACTGATTCTCTTCAATGTTTCATTCCTCTGCTATAGCTGGGAAATACAAAAATAGGCTGAATGCCGACGGGAAACAAAATTCTGGGACCCATCACTATCCAACAAACAAAAAAAACTCACATCTATAACCTAAGAAAACAAACTAACTACTAACAGCCTGCTTCTAAAAATTGTCACTGTTGGATTTTGCACGCATTTTATTTTTCCCGATCACTGTTACTATTTTTCAAATTTCCCACCTCCACTTCTCGCAGCTCGCTATCTGTCATCTTGAAAAAGATGAGTCACTTTCAAGTTTTTTATAGTGCCAAAATTTAATTAAATTTAATTTTTGTATGAACTGTAATGAAAAGGGCAAGTGTTTTAAGGATGCCAAGTGGTAAGCATGATAGTTTTTTATGCCTGCGTATATTCCTTTGAGTTGTTTTAAAGATGAGTCACTCTCAAGTTTGTTATAGTGCAAAAATTTAATTTAATTTAATTTTTGTATGAATTGTAATGAAAAGGGCAAGTGTTTTAAGGATGTCAAGTGGTAAGTATGACAGTTTTTGGGCCTGCGTATATTCCTTTGAGTTGTTTTCAAGATGAGTCACTTTCAAGTTTGTTATAGCACCAAAATTTAATTTAATTTAATTTTTGTACGAACTGTAATGAAAAGGGAAAGTGTTTTAAGGATGCCAAGTGGTAAGCATGACAGTTTTTGGGCCTGCGTATATTCTTTTGAGTTGTTTTCAAGATGAGTCACTTTCAAGTTTGTTATAGCGCCAAAATTTAATTTAATTTAATTTTTGTACAAACTATAATGAAAAGGGGAAGTGTTTTAAGGATGCCAAGTGGTAAGCATGATAATTTTTTGGCCTGTGCATATTCCTTTGAGTTGTTTTCAAGATGAGTCACTTTCAAGTTTGTTATAGTGCCAAAATTTAATTTAATTTAATTTTTGTACAAACTGTAACGAAAAGGAAAAGTGCTTTAAGGATGCCAAGTGGTAAGCATGACATTTTTTTGGCCTGCATATATTCCTTTGAGTTGTTTTCAAGATGAGTCACTTTAAAATTTGTTATAGCACCAAAAATTAATTTAATTTAACTTTTGTACGAACTATAACGAAAAGGGCAAGTGTTTAAAAGATGCCAAGTGGTAAGCATGATAGTTTTTGGGCCTATGTATATTCCTTTGAGTTGTTTTTAAGATGAGTCACTTTCAAATTTTTTATAACACCAAAATTTAATTTAATTTAATTTTTGTACAAATTGTAACGAAAAGGGCAAGTGTTTTAAGGATGCCAAGTGGTAAGCTTGACAATTTTTGGGCATGCGTATATTTTTTTGAGTTGTTTTCAAGATGAGTCACTTTCAAGTTTGTTATAGTGCCAAAATTTAATTTAATTTAATTTTTGTATGAACTGTAATGAAAAGGGAAAATGTTTTTAGGCAGCCAAGTGGTTAGCATGAAATTTTTTGGGCATGCGTATATTCCTTTGAGTTGTTTTCAAGATGAGTCACTTTCAAGTTTGTTATAGCACCAAAATTTAATTTAATTTAATTTTTGTATGAACTATAACGAAAAGGGCAAGTGTTTTAAGGATGCCAAGTGGTAAGCATTATAGTTTTTTGGGCCTGCATATATTCATTTGAGTTGTTTTCAAGATGAGTCACTTTCAAGTTTGTTGTAGCGCCAAAATTTAATTTAATTTAATTTTTGTACGAACTGAAATGAAAAGGAAAAGTCTTTTAAGGATCCAAAGTGGTAAGCATGACAGTTTTTGGGTATGCGTATATTCTTTTGAGTTGTTTATAAGATGAGTTACTTTCAAATTTGTTATAGCGCCAAAGTTTAATTTAATTTAATTTTTGTATGAACTATAACGAAAAGGACAAATGTTATAAGGATGCCAAGTGGTAAGCATGATAGTTTTTGGGCCTGCGTATATTCCTTTGAGTTGTTTTCAAGATGAGTCACTTTCAAGTTTGTTATAGTACAAAAATTTAATTTAATTTAATTTTTGTATGAACTGTAACGAAAAGGGAAAGTGTTATAAGGATGCCAAGTGGTAAGCATGACAATTTTGTGGCTTGCGTATATTCATTTGATTTGTTTTCAAAATGAGTCACTTTCAAGTTTCTTATAGTGCCAAAATTTAATTTAATTTAATTTTTGTAAGAACTATAACGAAAAGGGCAAGTATTTTAAGGATGCCAAGTGGTAAGCATGACCATTTTTTGGCCTGTGTATATTCCTTTGAGTTGTTTTCAAGATGAGTCACTTTCAAGTTTGTTATGGCGCCAAAATTTAATTTAATTTAATTTTTATACGAACTATAATGAAGAGGGCAAGTGTTTTAAGGATGTCAAGTGGTAAGCATGATAGTTTTTGGGCCTACGTATATTCCTTTGAGTTGTTTTCAAGATGAGCCACTTTCAAGTTTGTTATAACACCAAAATTTAAATTAATTTAATTTTTGTATGAACTATGACAAAAATGGCATGTTTTTTAAGGATGCCAAGTGGTAAGCATGATAGTTTTTGGCCTGCGTATATTCCTTTGAGTTGTTTTCAAGATGAGTCACTTTAAAGCTTGATATAGCACCAAAATTTAATTTAATTTAATTTTTAGATTACGATTAGAGTTATTAATATAATTTAGGTATTACAGTTAGGATTACGATCATGCTTAGTAAAATTATTAGGGTTACAATTAAAGTTTTAGTTAACGCAAATTATGGTAATCATGATAATAGCATGTAGGGTCACTTAAAGTTAGTAATATGGTATGTTTAATTCAAGTTGAAAATTTGCATTCATGTTATTCAAATAATGGTTACACGTAGAATGCATATTATCATTTGTATTAGAATTATTCTTAGAATTAGCATATGTGATTTATACATAATTTAATGCCTAACATGTGAGTGAGATGTATTTTATAAACATTCATTCACATTTATTTAGGACATCCATTGAAGGCATCGATTAATATTAGAACACAAAGTTGAACAAAATATGTTGCAAAATATTGTGACTATACTCATAAACATCACTTAAATAGTGAAAATAGTATATTATTCACTTGTGCATAAAAATTACATAGATGAAAAGGGAAATATAAGTCCAATTGCAACTATTTATTAGAAGAAAGTTACTATAAAAACCCAAGATAATAATGTACTGTATAAAAAACATTTCTCCGTAATGATGTAAGTACATTACATATTCTTCAACCATTAAATTGGTATTGTGACCTTTATTTGAAAAATGATCAATGTAGACTTCTTTCATCATGGACGGAAACGCGTCTATTTTTGTAGATGTGTCACATACAAATCTCGCAACATCTTCCATTTGCATTATTTCCAGTTCTTCTACAAATTCAACTGACAAAACTACGTTCTCCATGACTTTGATTATATTTCTGCATGACTCTTTAAATATTCGTGCACACTTGTCATATTTAGTCTCAAAGATATGATTTGAGGCCACCAAAGTAGCTAGGCTTGTATCAATAATGTTTGACTCTTTGTCAGAGACAACCATATCTAAAATGGTATGCTGCAAAGTTTTTAACAAACATTAGTATATACAAATAATCAGATTAAAAGTATACTTAATTAGAGGGAAATAAATAAATAAATCAATAATTATGTAACCATGTTTTATTTAATGAAAATATGGGTATCAAAATATAATATCATTATGATCATTCATAGACATTGAAGCAAAAGTGAAAATAATTTCTAAATATATTCTAGTCATTTATTGCTTAATAATAATTTAGCACAAATTTGACATAAATCTGGAGAATAATCAATAATGCATTTCTTAATAGCAATTTGAAAATACATATTGAAATCAAATTATCTAAATGAAATATTGAAATGACTATTTCAATAAAATGAATAATTCCAATATTTAAATCAAATAATCTAGATGCAATATTGAAATCACTAAATGCAATATTGAAATCACTAAATACAATATTTAAATCAAATTATCTATAACTAATTATTTTAATATAATATTTTAATCAAATTATAAAAATGTAACATAGAAATCATTTTTTAAAATCTAAGCAAGAATTTAATTCACTAATACAAAATAATTTTACTACCAAAATTATTATAACAAAGATTAATATATTAAGTTATTTAAAAATATATGACATTTCCTTCTAATTAATATGACGATATTGCCCTCCATCTATTAAAATTTATTTCAAACATTAGTAGTTCGATATTTTTGAAATGAAAAATTAAAATATTTAAGAATAATATGCAAATCAAAATGGTAATATTTAAATACTAAATCTTGTACATTGAAATATTGGAAACTATGGTGGCATTTATGTCCATATATTAAAACTATATTTCAAATAAAAGAGTAATATTATTTTTAAATTAAAATATTTAAATATTACCCTATAAATGTAATATATTAAAATTTTAGAAAATATGACGACATTGCCATCCATA
>MU228104.1:1165472-1190145 GCA_018584345.1 Thuja plicata
TATATTAAAACTATATTTCAAATAAAAGAGTAATATTATTTTTAAATTAAAATATTTAAATATTACCTTATAAATGTAATATATTAAAATTTTAGAAAATATGACGACATTGCCATCCATAGAAAAATATTATATACTAAAACTAATACATTATATAGTAAATTTTAACTATAAATCTAAAACATTAAAAAGTAAATCTAAAACTAATATATAAAATATATCTAAAACATTATAAACTAAATCTAAAAATCTAAATGACAACATTGCCTTCTATATTTTAAAATACTAAAAAGTAAATATAAATATTAAACCTAAATCTAAATCTAAATATTAAATTTAAATCTAAATATTTAAATTATATACAAAACCAAAGTAATTAAAAAAAAAAATATGAAAGGCTTTTCAAATTCCTCTTTGCATGCTTGTCTCTCCAAATTCCTCTCCAAATCTGAAAAAGCATGCAATTTTTTTAAAATTAATTTTCTTCTCCTTTATTTTCAGCCTCCTTTATTTTCGACCTTTTATGGTCTTATATTTCTATTTTTATTTTAATTTCAAATTTTTCTAATAACATTTGACATTTTTTAAGTTTACAAAATCAAAGTAAATAAATAAATAAATATGAAAGGCTTTTCAAATTCCTCTTTGCATGCTTGTCTCCCCAAATTCCTCTCCAAATCCGAAAAAGCATGCAAATTTTTTTAAAAAATTAATTTTCTTCAAATGCCATTTGGCACTCCTTTATTATTTTTCCTTTTATGACTTTATATTTCATTTTTGTTAATTTTATTTTCAGATTTTTCTACTACCATTTGGCATTTTTGAAGTTTTTTAAAAAATAAAAATATTAAAAAATATATTTAAATCAAAATGAAAATATTTAAATAATAAATATAATATATTGAAAATTTTGAAAATATGGCAGCATATAAAAACATTATAAATTAAAATTAATCATTATAAAGTAAATCTAAAATATTAAAAAGTAAATCTAAAATTTATTTATAAAATATATCTAAAACATTAAAAAATAAATAAAAATATTAAAATATTATAGACTAAATTTAAATCTAAATGACAATATTGCGCTCCATATTTTAAAATACTAAAAAGTAAATGTAAATATTAAACCTAAATTTAAATCTAAATATTAAATCTAAATCTAAATATTTAAACTATATACAAAAACCAAAGTAATTAAAGAAATAAATATTTCATCTTTAAATCTCCTCCAAAACTATCTCTTTAATTAATTAAATAAATAAATATTTCAACTTTAAATCTCCTCCAAAACTATCTCTTCAATTCTCCTCCAAAGCTCTCATGCTCTTCTCTACAAAACAACAAATTAAATGAGGAAAAAACTCTTTTATAATTTGAGAACATCTCCTCATCTTCACTAAAGGACGCCTCTTTGCATGCCAGATAACATTAAAAAGTAAATCTAAAATTAATATATAAAATATATCTAAAATATTAAAGCATTATAGACTAAATCTAAATCTAAATGGATATATTATAAATATTAAACCTAAATCTAAATCTAAATAATTAAACTATATACAAAAACAAAGTAATTAAACAAATAAATATTTCACCTTTAAATCTTCTCCAAAACTATCTCTTCAATTTTCCTCCAAAGCTCTCACTACTCTGCAAAACAAAAAATTAAATGAGGGAAGAACTCTTTTATAATTTGAGAGCATCTCCTCTTCTTCTCCAAAAGATGCCTCTTTGCATGCCTTGTCTCTTCAAATTCCTTTTTGCATGCTTGTCTCTCCAAATGCGAAAAAACATGCAATTTAAAAAAGAAAAAAATTAGTTTTCTTCAAAAGTCATTTGGCACTCCTCTATTTTCGGCCTTTTATAACCTTATATTTTTATTTTTATTTTATTTTCGGATTTTTCTAATGCAATTTGGCATTTTTGAAGTTTTTTCTTTTTGTAATTTATCTTTTTGTAACTCCCACCAAATCTTTTTTTATATTTTTTTTATTTTCGGTTTTTATCAATGTCATTTGACATTTTTGGTTTTTATTACATAACTCCCAGGAATGCCAACCACTTGTTTTTTATGTACACAGAATATTCTTGAGAATATGCTTGTGCTGGGAATTCAGTTTATGCTCCCATTGTAAGAACGCAAGTTTAGGAGTTGCAGCATCAATTATCAACAAACTCCTCGGAATGCTCGTCAACAAAACAAAGCTTGGAAAATTTAGGCTTGTCAAAAACTTTGGCCATTATGGTGACTATTGTGAAAGGCCAATAGGTGGTCATTATAACTACCCAAGAAACTAAGAAAATGTATTGTCTTTATTCAAAGGAGATGGAGGTTTTGCAAAAACTAATAGACATCTATCTATTGGTAGGTGATGCTTAGGTCTTGATCACCATCGTTAAACTACGAGTTGTACCATCATGCATACCGTTCAATCCAGTCACACATGATCCTTGTTTTTGAAAAACACTTTTGATTCATGCATATTCTAATTTTTTTTTACCTAACATTAGTTTAATCAACATTTAATTAATTTGATTTATGTATGCACTGAATAAAACATTAATTCCATGCTTAATTTATTTTATTATTAAAATCTATGATCTACCAGTTTTCTATTTGGTTGAATTTTGCATATCTTATACATGAAGGGGAACACATCCATTTACTGGCTATGTTTAGGAAGAAATTCTTTATAGAGAACTACATTCATTGTATTTGAGTAGAATGTGTAAGAGAGATACATTATGTAATTGGAGCTTGAAGATCAATAAAGATTTCATTGGTGTTCTTAGTATATATTTTTATCTCTATATTTTACCCTATCTTTTTAGCTTTTACAATGGGTATCAGAGATTTAGACAAGATTCTAGGCATGAGACTATTTGATGTCATTGGTACAATTTTTTTGAGGAGTATTTGAGGGTAGAAAAGGAGCCAAATCAAAATTTCAAAGAAATCAACCAAAGTTAACAACATCATTTAACCCAATCGATGAGAAGTTGGCATATAAGACAAAGAATGCTGCAAGCAATGATATAATGATTACGCTGAATTGAATGGTGACGAATGCTGCCATTGGGAATGAATCACTCTCTTTTGTGCTGCTACTTAGTGTTAAAACCATTGCTATGGTTGTTAATGCGAGTCCCACAAATACGGTTGTGAGAAAGTGGATCTCCAAATTAATTTGCTCCCATCTTTGCCTCACTACAACATCCACAATAACTCGTTGTTGCACCTGCTCCATATTTCCTTCTGCTCTTGCTTTCAGCCCCGAATTTGTACTGATTCTCTTCAACGTTTCGTTCCTCTGCTATAGCTGGGAAATACACAAATAGCCTGAATGCCGATGGGAAACAAAATTCTAGGACCCATCACTATCCAGCAAACAAAAAAACTCCCATCTATAACCTAAGAAAACAAACTAACTACTAACAGCCTACTTCTGAAAATTGTCACCATTGGATTTTGCACGCGTTTGCTTTTTCCCAATCACTGTTACCATTTTTCAAATTTCCCACCTCCGATTCTCGCAGCTCACTGTCTTTGTCATCTTGAATAAGATGAGTCACTTTCAAGTTTTTTATAGCGCCAAAATTTAATTAAATTTAATTTTTGTACGAATTGTTACAAAAAGGGCAAGTGTTTTAAGGATGCCAAGTGGTAAGCATGATAGTTTTTGGGCCTGCATATATTCCTTTGAGTTGTTTTCAAGATGAGTCACTCTCAAATTTGTTATAGCGCAAAAATTTAATTTAATTTAATTTTTCTACGAACTGTAATGAAAAGGGAAAGTGTTTTAAGGATGTCAAGTGGTAAGTATGACAGTTTTTGGGCTTGCATATATTCTTTTGAGTTGTTTTCAAGATGAGTCACTTTCAAGTTTGTTATAGCGCCAAAATTTAATTTAATTTAATTTTTGTATGAACTGTAACGAAAAGGGAAAGTGTTTTAAGGATGCCAAGTGGTAAGCATGATAGTTTTTGGGCCTGCGTATATTCTTTTGAGTTGTTTTCAAGATGAGTCACTTTCAAGTTTGTTATAGTGCAAAAAATTAATTTAATTTAATTTTTGTACAAACTGTAATGAAAAGGGGAAGTGTTTTAAGGATGCCAAGTGGTAAGCATGATAATTTTAGGGCCTGTGTATATTCCTTTGAGTTGTTTTCAAGATGAGTCACTTTCAAGTTTGTTAGAGTGCCAAAATTTAATTTAATTTAATTTTTGTACGAACTATAACGAAAAGGAGAAGTGCTTTAAGGATGCCAAGTGGTAAGCATGAAAGCTTTTAGGCCTGCATATATTCCTTTGAGTTGTTTTCAAGATGAGTCACTTTCAAATTTATTATAGCACCAAAATTTAATTTAATTTAATTTTTGTACGAACTATAACGAAAAGGGCAAGTGTTTAAAGGATGCCAAGTGGTAAGCATGACAGCTTTTGTGCCTACATATATTCCTTTGAGTTATTTTTAAGATGAGTCACTTTCAAGTTTGTTATAACACCAAAATTTAATTTAATTTAATTTTTGTATAAATTGTAATGAAAAGGGCAAGTGTTTTAAGGATGCCAAGTGGTAAGCTTGACAATTTTTGGGCATGCATATTTTCCTTTGAGTTGTTTTCAAGATGAGTCACTTTCAAGTTTGTTATAGCGCCAAAATTTAATTTAATCTATTTTTTGTACGAACATAATTTCTAAATATATTCTAGTCCAAATGCGAAAAAGCATGCAATTTTTTTAAAAAAATAGTTTTCTTCAAAAGTCATTTGGCACTCCTCTATTTTTGGCCTTTTATAACCTTATATTTTAATTTTAATTTTATTTTCGGATTTTCCTAATGTCATTTGGCATTTTTGAAGTTTTTTCTTTTTGTAAATTATCTTTTTGTAACTCCCACCAAATCTATTTTTTTTAATTTTTATTTTCAGTTTTTATCAATGTCATTTGACATTTTTGGTTTTTATTGTAACTCACAGGAATGCCAACTACTTTTTTTTTATGTACACGGAATATTCTTGAAAATATGCCCGTGTTGGGAATTTAGTTTATGCTCCCATTGTAAGAATGCCTCTCGGTGTAATTAAATTAAATTTATATACGAACTGTAAGGAAAATGACAAGTGTTATAAGGATGTTAAGTGCTAAGCATGAGAGTTTTTGGGCCTATGTATATTCGTTTGAGTTGTTTTCAAGATGAGCCACTTTGAAATTTGTTATAGCACCAAAATTTAATTTAATTTAATTTTTATACAAACTGTAACGAAAAAGGAAAGTGTTTTAAGGATTCCAAGTGGTAAGCATGACAGTTTTTGGGCCTACGTATATTCCTTTGAGTTGTTTTCAAGATGAGTCACTTTCAAATTTGTTATAGCGCCAAAATTTAATTTAATTTAATTTTTTGTATGAACTGTAATGAAAAGGGAAAGTGTTTTAAGGATGCCAAGTCGTAAGCATGACAATTTTTTCGGCCTGTGTATATTCCTTTGAGTTGTTTACAAGAGGAGTCACTTTCAAGTTTGTTATAGCGCCAAAATTTAATTTAATTTAATTTTTGTATGAACTGTAATGAAAAGGGAAAGTGTTTTCAGGATGCCCATTGGTAAGCATGACAATTTTTGGGACTGCGTATATTCCTTTGAGTTGTTTTCAAGACGAGTCACTTTCAAAATTGTTATAGCACCAAAATTTAATTTAATTTAAATTTTGTACGAACTATAACAAAAAGGGCAAATGTTTTAAAAATGACATGTGGTAAGCATGACAGTTTTTGGGCCTGTGTATATTCATTTGAGTTGTTTTCAAGATGAGTCACTTTCAAGATTGTTATAGTGCCAAGATTTAATTTAATTTAATTTTTTTACGAACTGTAATGAAAAGGGCAAGTGTTTTAAGGATACCAAGTGGTAAGCATGACATTTTTTGGGCCTGCGCTTATTCCTTTTAGTTGTTTTCAGGATGAGTCACTTTCAAGTTTGTTATAGCGCCAAAATTTAATTTAATTTTTGTATGAACTGTAACGAAAAGGGCAAGTGTTTTAAGGATACCAAGTGGTAAGCATGATAGTTTATGGGCCTGCGTATATTCCTTTGAGTTGTTTTCAAGATGAGTCACTTTCAAGTTTATTATAGCGCTAAAATTAAATTAAATTAAATTTTTGTACGAACTGTAACAAAAAGGGCAAGTGTTTTAAGGATGTCGGGTGGTAAACATGATAGTTTTTGGGCCTACGTATATTCCTTTGAGTTGATTTCAAGATGAGTCACTTTCAAGTTTGTTATAGTGCCAAAATTTAATTTAATTTAATTTTTGTAAAAACTATGATGAAAAGGGCAAGTGTTTTAAGGATGCCAGGTGCTAAGCATGATAGTTTTTGGGCCTGCGTATATTCCTTTGAGTTTTTTAAAGATGAGTCACTTTCAAGTTTGTTATAATGCCAAAATTTAATATAATTTTTGTACAAACTATAACAAAAAGGGAAAGTGTTTTAAGGATGCCAAGTGATAAGCATGACAGTTTTTGGGCCTGCGTATATTCTTTTGAGTTGTTTTTAATATGAGTCACTTTCAAGTTTGTTATAGCACCAAAATTTAATTTAATTTAATTTTTGTATGAACTGTAATGAAAAGGGCAAGTGTTTTAAGGATGCTAAGTAAAAAGCATAAATTTTTTTTGGCCTGCATATATTCCTTTGAGTTGTTTTCAACATGAGTCACTTTCAAGTTAGTTATAGTGCCAAAATTTAATTTAATTTAATCTTTGTACAAACTGTAACAAAAAGGGCTAGTGTTTTAAGGATGCCAAATGGTAAGCATGATAGTTTTGGGGCCTGCATATATTCCTTTGAGTTGTCTTCAAGATGAGTCACTTTCAATTTTGTTATAGTGCCAAAATTAAATTAAATTAAATTTTTGTATGAACTGTAATGAAAAGAGCAAGTGTTTTAAGGATGCCAAGTGGTAAGCATGATAGTTTTTGGGCCTGCGTATATTCCTTTGAGTTGTTTTCAAGATGAGTCACTTTCAAGTTTGTTATAGCGCCAAAATTTAATTTAATCTATTTTTGTACGAACTGTAACGAAAAAGGCAAGTGTTTTAAGTATGCCAAGTGGTAAGCATGACAGTTTCTAGGCCTGCGTATATTCCTTTGAGTTGTTTTCAAGATGAGTCACTTTCAAGTTTGTTATAGCACCAAAATTTAATTTAAATTTTATATGAACTGTAACGAAAAGGGAAAGTGTTTTAAGGTTGCGTAGTGGTAAGCATGACAGTTTTTGGGCCTGCATATATTCATTTGAGTTGTTTTCAAGATGAGTCACTTTTAAGTTTTTTATAGCGCCATAATTTAATTTAATTTAATTTTTGTATGAATTGTAATGAAAAGGGCAAGTGTTTTAAGGATGCCAAGTGGTAAGCATGATAGTTTTTGGGCCTACGTATATTCCTTTGAGTTGTTTTCAAGATGAGTCACTTTCAAGTTTGTTATAGCGCCAAAATTTAATTTAATTTAATTTAATTTTTGTACGAACTGTAATGAAAAGGGCAAGTATTTTAAGGATCTGAAGTGGTAAGCATGATAGTTTTTGGGCCTGTGTATATTCTTTTGAGTTATTTTCAAGATGAGTCACTTTTAAGTTTGTTATAGTGCCAAAATTTAATTTATTTTAATTTTTGTATGAACTGTAACGGAAAGGGAAAGTGTTTTAAGGGAGCCAAGTGGTAAGCATGACAATTTCTCAGCCTGCGTATATTCCTTTGAGTTGTTTTCAAGATGAATCACTTTCGAGTTTTTAATAGCAGTAAAAATTAATTTTATTGTATTTTTGTATGAACTGTAACGAAAAGGGCAAGTGTTTTAAGGATGCCAAGTGGTAAGCATGACAGTATATGGGCTTGCATATATTCCTTTGAGTTGTTTTCAAGATGAGTCACTTTCAAATTTGTTATAGCGCCAAAATTTAATTTAATTTAATTTTTGTACAAAGTGTAACGAAAAGGGAAAGTGCTTTAAGGATGCCAAGTGGTAAGCATGATAGTTTTTGGGCCTACGTATATTCCTTTGAGTTGTTTTCAAGGTGAGTCACTTTCATGTTTGTTATAGCGCCAAAATTTAATTTTATTTAATTTTTGTACAAACTGTAACGAAAAGGGCAAGTGTTTTAAGGATGCCAAGTGGTAAGTATGGCAGTTTTTGGGCCTGCCTATGTTCCTTTGAGTTGTTTTCAAGATGAGCCTCTTTCAAGTTATTTATAGCGCCAAAATTTAATTTAATTTAATTTTTGTATGAATTGTAATGAAAAGGGCAAGTGTTTTAAGGATGCCAAGTGGTAAGCATGACAGTTTTTGAGCATGCGTATATTTCTTTGAGTTGTTTTCAAGATGAGTCACTTTTAATTTTGTTATAGTGCCAAAATTTAATTTAATTTAATTTTTGTACGAACTGTAATGAAAAGGGCAAGTGTTTTAAGGATGCCAAGTGGTAAGCATGACTGTTTTTGGGCCTATGTATATTCCTTTGAGTTGTTTTCAAGATAAGTGACTTTCAAGTTTTTTATAGCGCCAAAATTTAATTTAATTTAATTTTTGTACGAACTGTAACAAAAAGGGCAAGTGTTTTAAGGATGCCAAGTGGTAATTATGACAGTTTTTGGGCCTGCGTATATTCCTTTGATTTTTTTTTAGGATGAGTCACTTTCAAGTTTTTTATAACGCCAAACTTTAATTTAATTTAATTTTATACGAACTGTAACGAAAACGGCAAGTGTTTTAAGGATGCCAAGTGGTAAGCATGACTTTTTTGGGGCCTACGTATATTCCTTTGATTTTCTTTCAAGATGAGTCACTTTCAAGTTTGTTAGAACACCAAAATTTAATTTAATTTAATTTTTGTATGAACTATAATGAAAAGGGAAAGTGTTTTAAGGATGCCAAGTGGTAATCATGATAGTTTTTAGGCCTACATATATTCCTTTGAGTTGTTTTCAAGATGAGTCACTTTCAAGTTTGTTATAGTGCCAAATTTTAATTTAATTTATTTTTTGTACGAAGTGTAATGAAAAGGGATAGTGTTTTAAGGATGCCAAGTGGTAAACATGACAATTTTTGGGCATGCGTATATTCCTTTGAGTTGTTTTCAAGGTGAGTCACTTTCATGTTTGTTATAGTGCCAGAATTTAATTTAATTTAATTTTTATATGAACTGTAACGAAAAGGGTAAGTGTTTTAAGGATGCCAAGTGGTAAGCATGATAGTTTTTGGGCTTGCGTATATTACTTTGAGTTGTTTTCAAGATGAGTTTCTTTCAAGTTTGTTATAGTGAAAAAATTTAATTTAATTTAATTTTTGTATGAACTGTAATGAAAAGTGCAAGTGTTTTAAGGATGCCAAGTTGTAAGCATCACAGTTTTTGGGCATGCGTATATTATTTTGAGTTGTTTTCAAGATGAGTCTCTTTTAAGTTTGTTATAGCGCCAAAAGTTACGTTAATTTAATTTTTGTACGAACTGTAATGGAAAGGGAAAGTGTTTTAAGGATGCCAAGTGGTAAGCATGACAATTTTTGGGCCTGCATATATTCCTTTGAGTTGTTTTCAAGATGAGTGAATTTTAATTTTTTATAGCGCCAAAATTTAATTTAATTTAATTTTTGTACGAACTGTAACGTAAAGGGCAAGTGTTTTAAGGATGCCAAGTGGTAATCATGACAGTTTTTGGGTCTGCGTATATTTCTTTGAGTTGTTTTCAGGATGAGTCAGTTTCAAGGTTGTTATAGCGCCAAACTTTAATTTAATTTAATTTTTATATGAACTGTAACAAAAAGGGGAAGTATTTTAAGGATGCCAAGTGGTAAGCATGACTGTTTTTGGGCCTACGTATAATCCTTTGAGTTTTTTTCAAGATGAGTCACTTTGAAGTTTGTTATAGCGCCAAAACTTAATTTAATTTAATTTTTGTACGAATTATAATGAAAAGGGCAAGTGTTTTAAGGATGCCAAGTGGTAAGCATGACAGTTTTAGGCCTGCGTATATTCCTTTGAGTTGTTAGCCTTGTTGTGGAAATAAATATTTTAAAATGAATACACTAAAGTGCCTATTGTGTAATTAGTTATTTGACAAAAAACACAGTCATAGTTATGGACTTCTAAGTACTAATTGGGTGTCGGTCCATATACTCTAGCTTTATTTCGTAATATATCAGTCCATATATTGAAACAGGAGAGTCAATTTTATGCAAAAAGTAATCCTATTTATATTTTAGATGAGGAAGTAAATAGCTTATATATATTTGTTTTCATAGTATATATATTAAATATGCCAATAGATATCCTTCTCTAGGAACCTATTACACCTTAATATGATTTCAGCTAGGTGCCTCGAGAACGATAGCTATTCACACACATGGAATACATATATGATAATTGCAATAGTAATTTATTTGTTAAGAATATTATCCACATTTCTAAAAAATTATACATATTGAGAATATTTTAGAAAGCATTTTTTAGACAAGTTTTGTTTATTGAACAAAAAATATTTGAATATAATTAATATTAATAAAATCTATAATTTTTTGAATATATTTCAGAACTTATTCATAAACCACTTTTATTGTTTGAAGTGAAATGAAAAACCAATTCTAGTAACATAACGCAAATTACAATTATCGACATAAACCATAACAAAGGATTGGAGATGAAGCCAACTAAAATAAAACCGCATATATGATACTTCATATTAATAAAATGTATGGCCTTGATTCAAATAAGTTGGAATAGGTCTGAAATTGTTACTATATAAATCATAAACCATAGCAGAACCTTGAAGAACAAACCACATAACCGACATCAATAATTAAAAGTTTATCAATGGTGCATACAACACTTATTTAATAGTTCTGAAAGCACAACGTCAAGACTACATGAAGAACACTTCATTGTAATGATGTAAATATATTAGATATTCTACATTGATTAGAATGGTATTACGACCTTTATTTTTCAAGTGATTATGATATACTTCTTCCATAAAACCTAGAAATCCAACCACTTTTGTATATGTCTCCTTAACCTTGTGTGCAACATGTTTCATTTTTATTATTTCAAGCTCTTCAACATAATCAATGGATAAGGCAGCGTTTTCAATATCTTGAATAATTTTTTAGCAACACTCTAAAACAGATCTTGCACACTTGTCAATAGGTGTTTCAAAAAAAGAAGTAGAGTTGACAAAGGTGTCTGGGCTTGCCTCAAAATTTTCAATTTCATTTTTTGATAGATCCATAGTTTGAAATATTTCCTGACCATTAACAAATTATCAAATCAATTTCGATATATATGATTTAGGAGATTAAATATAACCATAGATAACAGAAAAGTAAAATTTACATTTTCAATTTTCCACATTTATATATATGCAAGTTACTATGGATGCAAATGTTTTAAAGTGTATTTAATTTTAAGTTTATATAACTGATCTGTATATATGATTGAGGAGATTAAATTAAAACATACATAGTGAAAAAGATAAATTTTTATTTAATATCATTTAGTAAGGAAAAAAACATATATTTTTATTTTTAAGAAGAGCTGCAAATAGACATTTAACTAATAATATATTACTTCAAAAATATAGTCATTGATGCAATTGTCAATAAAAATACAAATACTTCATTATTTTTCTAAATATTTGAGTCTATTTTCTTCATCCTTTCATTTTGAAAGTTGTATGTCATTTTTTATTTTCTTGTAATAGTCATATGTGAATGGTGATGATATTTTGAGGCCTTGTAGAGATTTCACATGAGATATAGCCACAAATGTCAAACCTGCTCTTTCTTTTGGCCTTATATCAATTGTAGCTTTTGAAAGAGCCAGTCCCTGAGATTTATGAATTTTCAATGCCCATGCCAATCTTAATAGAAATTGAAGTGTTCTACCCCTTTGTAATGGTATTATTGGAGCTATATTTGGGTGACAATCTTCAAATGGTATTCCATAGTAATTATCAAATTCAACAATAACATATCTTCGAGGCTCAGGTGGTGAACTTCGTGGTTTGTAGACAATCTTTCAAATATACTCCAATGCTCCATTTACAAGACCCGCCTCTACTCAAAGATTTTAAGACAACATCACTCTTGAATTTTGAGTGGTTAATAATTCAATATCAATCTCACCATTTGAACAATCATCTATTGTATTCACACTTCCCATTTTTTTTGCAACACTTCATGCAACAAGATGCTTCAATGAATATAACATTATCTTGTTATGATTATAAACATTTTCATTTGTGGAGAAAAAATGGACACAATTCTGAAACTCTTCATTTGTTGCAGTATTTAAATTGATTGGAGTTCTCATCGTAAGCAATTTCCAGTAATCAATTTGTGGGTCTGCATCTCTAAGATTTGTTAGAAGCTGATGAAATATTTGTTGTTCAATGTTATCTCCATCTTGTCTAAAAATTTAATCTAAAGTAACTACTATTTTTAATTCCTTCTGCAATAAATTTCCTCATCTTTTACTATCATATGTCGGCCTATCATTCATCGGAGGCAATTGACCCAACTCTCCAAAAAAAATTATAGATATACCTAAAACATAATACAAAATAAACATTTCAAAGTTGTACATTATTTCTATCATATTTAATACTTACATATTGTATTAAAACTAACATAAAATGGTAGTTGGTATTCCAAAAATAGTAGATGTACCTACAAAGATTTTATTTGAATTGTGTGGAAATGCTTGCCTCAGTCAAGAATCTATAGTTTTCCAACATATTCTGGCCAACAAAGCTCATTTCATCAATCAAAATATATTTGATGTGTCGTTTCTTCTTGGAAACTTGTAAGATGTGCGCTTTGTAGCTAAGCAAAATCTCTTATTGGGATTCTTAGTTTCAAATGAATTGTAAAAGTGCTAATATTGAATGTTGCAACTCCTGTTGGTGCTAGTAAAATAAGGGGAGAAAGACCTAACATTGCTGCATTTTGAAGTGCTTCATGAATGACACCAATCAGATATTACTTTCTTGTACCTGATATTCCTTGAATTATCATTAACAAAGGCCCTCTATTTTCATTGCTATGGTAGTTTGTCATAATAATGTCTCTTTCCTTTTGTTGTTTATTTTTGAATTTTGTGTAGTTGATGCATTGTGAAATATCATCATATATGAGACATCCATGTTTTTTCATATTTTTAATAAAATTGATTTCTCCCATAGTATACTCTTTACCTTGATATTCATTAGACCAATTTATATTTCTATTAATGTCTCTTCTTCCTAACATATCTATTTCTGAAACTTGCATATTTTGACCATTATGAAGTCTAGATATGATTTCCCATTCATGCTCTATGGTATTTCCTGCAATAGCTTCATCTTCTTCAATTTCAAAATTATTATTATTTTCTTCTTCCTCTTTAATTGTTTCTCTTTGCACATGCCAAGAATTATAATTGAATGAGTCTCACTTTTCTATTATGAAGTTAGTGTCCTCACCAATATCCATTTCTATGTCACAAAATGGTTTGTACAATAATAACTATGATAAATAAAACTCAACCCATTTTTGTGAACCACGTGGAGGAATGGATACAAACCTTGGAAAAACTCTGACAATAGCTTCTCTTTCCCTTGGATCCCATTTTTTTTCTCTTCTTTTAGGATTGTATATCCATGATCTAGTTGTATTAATCAACGTTATATCTTCCATACATATAGGCCATTGTTTATATCGATCAATGAAAGGTTTTGTTTGTTCATCATTATTCTCCACATTATGCAGAGTTACAAATTTGAAAACTTCATTTGAGATATTTAGATTTACAAATCTTCTATTGCTCTCCATTAGTGGAAGTTCTAACAATATGTGGCATGTTTCTTGCACTCCAACGTCCATTTTTATGAGAGTTTCTGTTAGAATCCTTCTATATGCTCGTGTAACTAAATCATCAGGTTTTTCCATATTTGAAAGATGCATCAACATTTGGTGGTATGTTTCTGAGATTTTCTCAGCCTTTGACGCATACTTTGCAATATATTTTATTACATGTTTGGATAGAACATGTTGCCAATCAATATTTTCTCCCCATAATTGCAGTATGTGAAAATGATATGAAATCACTCTATCATCATTTCTTACTGGTTTAAATTATTTTCGCCTGTTTCTATGTCTTCATATAATTTAGATCCCCTAAGATTCATTAATGGCCAAGGAGCATGATATCTGTAAAAATTATAAGAAGGCGTATACGCCAATACATTTTTAAATAGATATTAACATATGATATACAAATATTAATCAGTGTAATAGTCACCTGCAAACCATCATTCCTTGTTTTTTTCCTAGGCATGCACCCTCTCTAAATATTGTGTGGCGTTCAACACAATTTAGTAGTTCTTCATAGTCGTTATCAATATCAATCTTGGCAAGTTGTGTTGTATTTTTGAGACATGGATGTTGACCAAAATTTTGGAATGCCTACAATCGAAATAAGGATATTTGATATATCAATTAATATCATTAAATTTAGTATAAAATTATCTCATATAGTATTGAAAAAATTAATACAAAATGTTTATGAAGTCGCCTATATATTTCTTTGATGTCGATCTTCTCTATGATTCCATGCATGAATAGTTTGATGAAAATATTGCTCAGCGGTTCTTTGTTCCTCCTCATTTAACCAATCAATATTGTCCTTATTGGGTGCGCCATTGATCTATTAAAATCCATGCACATGTGGGGAACCCCTATGTTTCTACTCATACCTACACCAAAAATCATTGACATCCATTCCATTTTCTAGGATTTGTTTTCTGAATATTGTATGTCGTAAATACATGTAATGTACAACTATATGAGGATAGTTGATAATGTTTTGTTTTCTCCAATTTTGAGCTTCTCGTAGATTTTTTGGGCATATTCTTGGCATGAGAGCATGTAAATTAGGCCAATGCATATCTTTCACACTTAAGGTGAAAAATATTGTTGGAGTGCTAATTTGATGAAGCACATCTGTCAATTCTACGCGATATTTAATCCAATATGACCTTGTCCCTCTTAATGGTTTTCCGAACCACATTAACTTTTCAGATAGATGAGACTATGGGATCACTTCCATATACTCCCGTAACTCGTTGCTAGTGATGGCCATGTCTTGGATATTTCTTTTCACAAATACTGTAGATGAATTTTGTGCACGGTGTCACACTATCATGTTCATCATAAAATATTAGAACAGTGGATGTTTACAAAAACTATGATCCCTATACCGCAAAAAATGCTTCAAAATTAATGTATATGAACTCGTCTCATTTGTGGTTCTAACCAATCACATCTACAATCAGGAAATAGTGTTGGAAATTTCATGTCTAGTAGTCCCGACATTACATAATCATTGATAGGAGAAGCACCAATTCTAGGCCAATCAATCAATGTGCTTGGATTTACACCAGGGTTATTAACCCACATCTGAATAAATTTCATTTCGCTTTGAGAATTTGGTGGTTTTGAAGCCATTGATGTAGTGTGATCTATTGTGTTACCTTCATCAGTCTCCAAAATAGGTCCAACATAAGTGATTTCATCAGTATCTTAATCAAATTCCATTTGTACTATGTTTAATCTATTGGAAATTCTTTCATCAGTATTTATTAGTAGGCCATTAAGAAATTTTCATCAATTATAACGTCTAAATAAAATTTGACATGCTCTATTTTTTATTTGAGTGCTTTGTAGACACGATCTCTATTGACAGTAAAATCATAATCTACTCCACGTTGATTCCTTCTTCTAACAATAAAAATAGGCAAATTTTTTATTGTGTGGAATTTCTTTTGTAACTTGTTATACATTTTGAGAAAAAATTGTGGTGTTTCCTTTGTACTTATATTAACCACTTGTTGTGTGTGTCACTTGCAGTATCAGACTTACACGTGCAATCAACATTTCCTCCACCAATGTCAATGTTGAAAGCTCCTCTAGTTGTGGTCTAGGACCCATACTATGTGAATATGAAAACCTATGAATTCCTCTTTCTTGTTGGCATCTATTGCATATAGGACCTTCAGAGCTTCGAGTTACCTTGATTCCAATATAATATTTAGGTATGTGTAAGATTATGAGGGGCCAAAAAGTGGTGATGTGAAAAAAATCCACTTTTCATTAGTCCAATAGTGCATCAAAACATTTGTTGGATTTTTACAAGATCTGGGTGTTAGTACACTTGGGCAAACCTGACACCAAATCACAAGCCTAATCTAGTACCTGATATTTTTGGGTACCTGATATTTTCAGCTACACGATATTTTTGGGTACCTATTTTTTTTTCAAATGAACTTTTGTAGGACCCCTTGGGATACGATTGAGTGTTCCAATATGTCCCCAGGGTCAAAGAGGGTCCTAAGGGGACCTAGGACACCTTCTCACATGTTAGGACCCCTAGAAAGACCCCATGACCCCTTTTGAAACATTGGAACACTCAAGTGTATCCCAAGAGGTTGTAGGACCCCTTTGGACACACTTGAGTGTTCTAATGTATCCCTGGGGGTCAAAGAGGGTCCTAAGGGGTCCTAGTACACCTTATCACACATTAGGACCCCTAGGAAGTCCCCATGACCCCTTTTGAGACATTGGACCACTCAAGTGTGTCCCAAGAGGTCGTAGGACCCCTTGACACATAATTGAGTGTTTCAATGTATCAAAAGGGGTCATGGGGTCTTCTTAAGGGTCCTAACACATGAGAAGGTGCAATAATACCCCTTAGGACCCTCTTTGACCCTTGAGGACACATTGGAACACCCAAGTGTGTCCCAAGGGGTCCTACAACCTCTTGGGATAAACTTGAGTGTTCCAATATGTTGAAAGGGGTCATGGGGACTTCCTAGGGGTCCTAACATGTGGAAACATGTACTAGGACCCCTTAGGTCCCTCTTTCACCTCAAGGGACACATTATAACACTCAATTGTGTCCCAAGGGGTCCTACAACCTCTTGGGATACACTTGAGTGTTCCAATGTGTCAAAAGGGGTCATGGGGACTTCCGATGACCCATTTTGAAAAATTAGAATAGTCAAGTGTGTCCCAAGAGGTCGTAGGACCCCTTGGGACACAATTGAGTGTTCCAATGCATTACTAGGGGTTAAAGAGGGATCTAATGGGTCCTAGTAAACCTTATCATAATCATAGGATCCCTAGGAAGTCCCCATGACCCCTTTCAATAGATTGGAACACTCAAGTGTGTCGCAAGAGGGTCCTAAGGGGTCCTAGTACACCTTCTCATGCGTTAGGACCCTTATAAAGACCCCATGCCCCCTTTTGAAACATTAGAACACTCAAGTGTGTTCCAAGAGGTCGTAGTACCCCTTGGGACACACTTGAGTGTTCCAATGTGTTCCCGGGGTCAAAGAGGGCCGTAAGCAGTCCTTGTACACCTTATCACATGTTAGGACCCCCGAGAAGTCCCCATGACTCATTTTGACACATTGGAACACTCAAGTGTCTCCCAAAAGGTCGTAGGACCCCTTGGGACATAATTGAGTTTTCCAATGTGTCAAAAAGTGTCATGGGGTATTCTTAGGGGTCCTAATGAGTGAGAATGTGTACTAGGACCCCTTAGGACCTTGTTTGACCCTTGGGGACACATTGAAACACTCATGTGTGTCCCAAAGGGTCCTACAAACTCTTGGGACACACTTGAGTGTTCCAATATTTTAAAAGGGGTCATGGGGTCTTCCTAGGGGTCCTAATGTGTGAGAAGGTATACTAGGACTCTTTAGAACCCTTTTTGAGGCCCAGGGACACATTAGAACACTCAAGTGTATTCCAAGGGGTCCTAAAAACTCTTGGGACACACTTGAGTGTTCCAATGTGTTGAAAGGGGTAATGGGGTCTTCCTCGGGGTCCTAACATGTGAGAAGGTGTACTAGGACCCCTTAGGACCCTCTTTGATCCTCAGGGACACATTAGAACACTCAAGTGTGTCCCAAGGGGTCCTACAACCTCTTGGGACACACTTGAGTGTTCCAATGTGTCAAAAGGGGTTATGGGGACTTCCCATTACCCCTTTTAAAACATTGGAACAGTCAAGTGTGTCCAATGTGTTCCCAGGGGTCAAAGAGGGACCTAAGGGGTCCTAGTACACCTTATCATGGTCATAGGTCCCCTAGGAAGTCCCCATGACCCCTTTAGACACATTGGAACCCTTGAGTGTGTCCCAAGAGGTTTTAGGATCCCTTGGGACCCACTTGAGTGTTCCAATGTGTCCCTAGGGGTCAAAGAGGGTCCTAAGGGGTCCTAATACACATTCTCATGCGTTAAGACCTGTAGGAATACCCCATGACCTATTTTGAAACATTGGAACACTCAAATGTGTCCCAAGAGGTAATAGGACTCCTTGAGACACAATTGAGTGTTCCAATGTGTTCACAGGGGTCAAAGAGGGACCTAAGGGGTCCTATTACATCTCATTACAAGTTAGGACCTGCATGAAGTCCCCATGACCCCTTTCAACACATTGGAACACTCAAGTGTGTCTCAAGAGGTTGTAGGACCCCTTGGGACATAATTTTGTGTTCTAATGTGTCTGAGGGGGTCAAAGAGGGACCTAAGGGGTCCTAGTACACCTTATCACATGTTAGGACCCCTAGGAAGTCCCCATCATCCATTTCAACACATTCGAACACTCAAGTGTGTCCCAAGAGGTCGTAGGACCCCTTGAGACACACTTGAGTGTTCCAATGTGTCGAAAGGGGTCATGGGGTCTTCTTAGGGGTCCTATAAATGAGGAGGTGTACTAGGACCCCTTAGGACCCTCTTTGACCCCCAAAGACACATTAAAACACTCAAAAGTGTCCCAAGGGGTCTTACAACCTCTTGGTACACACTTAAGTGTTTAGATGTGTCAAAAGGGGTCATGGGGACTTTCCATGACCCCTTTTGAAACATTGGAACACTAAAGTGTGTCTCAAGAGGTCAAAGGGCCCCTTGGGACACAATTAAGTTTTCTAATGTGTTCCCAGGGTTCAAAGAGGGACCTAAGGGGTCCTAGTACACCTTATCACGATCGTAGGACCCTTAGGATTCCCCATGATCTCTTTTGACACATTAGAACACTTAAGTGTGTTCCAAGAGGTTGTAAGACCCCTTGGGATGCACTTGAGTGTTCCAATGTGTCTGTAGGGGGTCAAAGAGGGTCCTAAGGGGTCCTAGTACACCTCCTCATGTATTAGCACACCTAGGAAGACCCCATGACCTGTTTTGAAACATTGAAATAGTCAAGTGTATCCCAAGAGGTCATAGGACCCCTTAAGACACACTTGAGTGTTCCAATACTATATATATTATATTGTATTTTATATATATATATATATTACATTACCCATTCGGCTCCCAAATACATCACAAAATGAAACCAACAATTTAACAACACCAAATTATAAAGTCGGTGATCACACATTACAAAAATAGAGGTAGTACCCAAACCAAATACAACTTAGCATGTTTGGATTCCACATTACACTTCCTCAATCATCGTGACCATTCAGCTACTTTGCCTCACTATCTTTTCATGACTTAAACTATCTGTATCTTTCATCGATGAACTCAAAATCTCAAGCGACCTTAACTAAAGGTCTATCATACCTCAAAATAGATTCTCATAAGCTTGCATGTCTTCATTTCTCATATAATAGGGTAAGAGTATGAAGCTATGTCGCACTTGAGAATCATTTTCATAGTTTCGGTCGAAATTGTTTCGATGTGGCAAATGAGTTCCGACTGAAACAAGTTTGGCCATACCAATTCTAGCCAAAAATTCATGAGTAAATATAAGTCCACTATGTTTTATCAATGAAGAATTGACACACATTTATATAGGGGGTTTTGGCCGGAACTGGTTCGGCTGAACCAGTTCCAGCTAAAACTACCTATGTGGCATCCTATGTGGTAGACAAATAGTTAAAAATTCCAAAATTGCAGAACTTATCACTTATACAACTAATTTCTCCATCAAAACTCAACTTATTTTAAAATCTAAAAATACCCTTTTGTAGAGCTTAGAGTCTAAATTATGGTCATATAATTTTTATAGTATTTTGTTTACATATAATATATTATAAGTTGAAAAAATCTTGTTGACCTTATGGAAAGACTTGTTGTCAATTAGTGCCAAAACACTTAGTCATTATAGTGTTGACCAAGCAAGCAACTTGAAGTGCAACCCAAGCAGTGACAGTGTTGACCGAGCAGACAGTGGCTATCAGCATTACCCGAGTGATCAATTTGACCCGAGTACACAATGTAGCCCGAGTGCTAGAGTTTACTATGTTTCTTGAGTGACAACATATTGCCCGAGTGCCAATATATCACCCGAGTGGATCACTAGACCCAAGTAACAGTATTGGGCTGACTTAGTTTATATTGTTTTATATTATTATATATCATTGAAGCCGACTTACATAAGTATTTGATTTGGATAAGATATATATGTAAGGTATTTTGTTTATCCAAATATATGTGAGAAATAAGTATATATACGAATATGAAGAGGCAGTTTGATTAGAAGATTACAGAAGTGTAAAGGCACAGTAGAGAATCATATATCACATTCAGGTGATTAGTTTTTATATTAAAGGATCTTATTCAACAAATTAGAGTTGCATAGAAGATCATCTACTAGTTCATCCTAAGAGGTGCATCAGCAAAATCCTTTAACAAGGTGGACTTAACAGTCCTTTACAAATATCCTAATAGGGTTGCATACTTAATTGTATTGTAAAAAATCCTTTTACAAGATGGAACTAACAATCCTTATTGATCTTAACATGGCAGACCATTAGAAGTGGTCAATTGTAATCTTTAACAGGATAAATTTATACAACAATACTAAATATTGTGGGTACCATCCCCACCCCAATTTTAATTTCTATTTGGAAGGTTTTTGGGTAACCAAATATTGTGTCAAGTGTTGTATATGTTTATTACTTTTATGTGCTATGCATGCAATCAAGTTAGATAGTCTAATAAAGGATAAATGAGATTAAGTTTTATTGGTTCCTGATTCATCCCCCCCTTCCTTCTTAGTCACCTAGCCTCAATATATTTCCAAAAATTGGTATCAGAGCTAAAGGTTCTCTTATCAGAAGTTTAACATCTTGAGAAAAGATCAGAGGCAATGGAAATATACAGACTGGAGAAAGCCATTGAAAATGAAAAGCTAGATCTACAAGTGGCGATGGATCAAATTAAAAAAATCAAGGAACAAATCTCTCATTCCCTAAAAAGAAGAAAATATTTAGTAGTGCAGATGAATGATAAAATTTACATAGAAGAAAGAATTGAAGTCTTATGCAAAGAAAAAAGTTCTGAAGAAGCTGACGCAGCAATTGAAGAACTACTTGCAAAGAATCTCAATTTACATGAAGAAGTCAAAAAGTTGAAAACATAACAAGAAATTCATTCAGTCAGAATATGTGAAGTCATGGAACAAAAGAATAAAGCAAAAAATGACAGAGAAATGGAAAAAGAAGAAAAAAGATTTCTAAGTGCAAGATTAGAGGAAAAAGAAAATTAAATCCATCATTTGTCACTTCAGCAAGAAAATATGATAAATCAACTCAATAACGAAAATCAAGAAGTTATCAATCTAAGGACAGAAAATGAAAGACTGCAGAATGATATCAATACTGAAAAACAAACCAATGAGAGTATGATGAATTCACAAGTAAGCATGGATGAGTTGAAAGAGAAAACTCAACTCATACATCATGGAAAGACTGGATTAGGTTATACTAAACAAGGTGATTCCTCACATCAAGGAACTCAAAAGAACATGAAACCTACTTGTAATCATTGTGGCAAGTTAGGTCACACAACAAATAAGTGTTGGAGTAATGGAAAGTCAAATTTTAATGGTAAATGCTACAGATGCAAAAAAACATGGACATAGGGCAAGTGAATGCATTGAGAAACCTAAGTTTGAAGGAAAATGTTTCAATTGTAACAAACAAGGTCACAAATCTTTCAAGTGAAAAACTAAGAAATGGAACCATCCTGAATAACTAGCTAAAGAAATTTTTGGTTGGGATTACAACACATGGAGTAGATGGTGTCATTGTGGTGAATATGGGCATATTGGTGCAAATTGTGCAAAGAATCACCTAAAAAAAAAGGAATCCTACTAAGAGATGTTATGTGTGTAAACAACTCGGTCATCTAAGAAATAATTGCATGAACAGAGAAAAAGTAGATATTGGTTTTGAAAAAGGCAAAGCAAAATTTTTTGAAATTAGAACTCAGATGAGTCAGCAGTGGGTAAGGAAATCTCTAGAGAATTTAGATCAAAACAATGAAGGATTGAATGGCACCCAAAGTAGTGAGTTAGGTGGATCTACCATCTTTGAATAAATATGCAAGGAGACAACTGGAACTATGCATACAATCCATCATACATTAGTTCCAGACATGCTAGCAAGTCCAAATCAGCATATTGATGCACTAGGACACATTATGGTTTTAACCATGTCAGGATCTCAGTTACATCTGAGTTACATAGGCTTAACCGAGGTAAGTCGGGTTGTATGGTTTTGAATATGTAAACGTTATTTTTTGCCAAGCTTAATTCTGAGCTATGCCAACTACCATGTACAGAGCATTTAATGAGAACTCAATGGTAAAATATCTTATAAAAGATGAATTGGAAGGGTTATTGTTTACAAAGTTTTCAGTTTGCAGAGTGATTCAGAGCGAATTGGTGTTCAAAAGACTTAGGCTATGAATTTTTATCAAACCTTCAAGAATTATGGCATCTACATCTAGCAGCAAGGTTAAGAAAGGATCTGAGATGTTGGTGAGGAATGTTGTCTATGAACCTCCAAAGTTTAAGCTTCATCCAACAATTGCAGAGGAGATAGATCTGATGGGAGATCATTCCCTAATTCCTCAGATGGTACTATTGATCAATGATATTTGAGCCTTCTATCATTGCACCATTCAACAAATAGGTACATTGGAAATTAATAAAGCATATGAGAAACTATGTGAAGCCAGTAATCTGAAGCCAGAACATAAACACCTTGAAGTCAAGGGTTTGACTCATATCATGCATATGCCACAAAACTTTTAGATTAAGTGGATTAGGTTTGTTCTAAGTCATGTTCATGACATGCACCTATGGATGGAGAAACTAGGGTATCCTATGCTTGACAAGCCAAAATCCACCAAAACCCTACCCCGAGATGACCTATCCAAGAAGACTCTTGTCGAGTGGGATGAAAGAGGCATGAGATTAAATGGATTTACATACATGGAATTGAAGTTTCAGATTCATGTAATTGTGCACAAAATCTACAGTTCTAGCTGACCAAACAGTGTACCATGTGAGGATGTGGACTTGGCATACAAAGTGGTCAAGAACAACCTTTCATTCGATCTTGCCGAGTTGCAGTTCATCCAATTAAGAAGGAACATGGAAATAATTTGGGCATCAAAGACCAATCCATGTAAGTTTGGTTCACTTCTGGTCTGCATATTCTTTTATATTCAGAAGTTTTTCCGTTCCAAAGGCACAGTTGTTTGGAAGAAGGATAGACCCATAGTTTATCAGATAAATGATTTCATAGCAGAATTAGGAGACAATTTTGAGAGCATCATGGATGCATACTTTGAGGATTTCAGATAGAAGATGTAGAATTGATATAGGATCCCTAAAGTATTGGCAGAAGACTAAAAAAATGATATTTTCTTCCTAGTTGACTATGATAAATGTTGGAGATTTGATTCTGAACAGTTGATTGATTGTATGTTTGTCATTGATGACAACATATAATACACAGTAGTACTTCTGTATGTACTTATCAATATGATGACATGAAGACTAGAGTGGATAGATACATGGTTTTGACATTTTTACTATGCTATGTTCATACACGTAGACCCAGATATGAAGTTCCAGTAAAGATATGTAATTCTATTAATGACGGTTACAGTTCTGGAGGAATAACAATTTAAGGTCAACGTATGTAATGTGTTGATCGAGTTGCACCTATCTTCAGGATATGTGTGTGTATATTCATGATTAGTTATGTGTTTTTGATATTGTTCTGGAGGTTTAAGATGTGTTTCAAGAAGATTACAAAGTTATGATTAATTTGGTGAAGCCAACTTGTGAAGCGACGCGTCTATTCAGTTATTACTTGTGCGGTTATAATTATGCTTGCACACTTAATAGAGCTGACAAGGATGTTAAGAAGAGTCATCCTACAGGTCCCATGATCTCATACTTGGTGTATGTACTTATAGAATGTAATTTGTGATAAGAAGAGTTGCGAAAGCCGGAGATTAGAAAAGTAGAGCAGAGTGTTAAAGAAACAGAGCTATATTTATCATATGTTGATAATATAGATATTGAAGTTGAAGCTTTCAGAATACAGATAAGATTGTTATAGTGCTTTACAAGAGGCTAAAGCATCGGCACATAAAAGGAACTGATCAGACAAGCAGTGTCACAAACAGCAGTTCATCCTATTGATATAGTGTGTATCAAATAACCAGAAGGTTGTAGCCTTCACCATTTGGATAGTGAGTCCTCCACCCCTAACAGGGTTATTGTAAAAGACTCCTAACAGGGTCTGACCCTTAACCAGGTCACTATACTACTG
>MU228104.1:1194939-1274066 GCA_018584345.1 Thuja plicata
TTTGTCATTGATGACAACATATAATACACAGTAGTACTTCTATATGTACTTATCAATATGATGACATGAAGACCAGTGTGGATAGATACATGTTTTTGACATGTTTACTATGCTATGTTCATACACACAGACCCAGATATGAAGTTCCAGTAAAGATATGTAATTCTGTTATTGACGGTTACAGTTATGGAGGAATAACAATTTAAGGCCGACGTATGTAACGTGTTGATCGAGTTGTGCCTATCTTTAGGATATGTGTGTGTATATTCATGATTAGTTATGTGTTTTTGATATTGTTCTGGAGGTGCAAGATGTGTTTCAAGAAGATTACAAAGTTATGATTAATTTGGCGAAGCCGACTTGTGAAGCGACGCGTCTATTCAGTTATTACTTGCACGGTTGTAATTATGCTTGTGCACTTAATAGATCCAAAAAGGATGTTAAGAAGAGTCATCCTACAAGTCCCATGATCTCATACTTGGTGTATGTACTTATAGAAGGTCATTTGTGATAAGAAGAGTTGCGAAAGCCAGAGATTAGAAAAGCAGAGAAAAGTGTTAAAGCAACAGAGCTATATTTATCATATGTTGATAATATAGATATTGAAGTTGAAGCTGTCAGAATATAGATAAGATTGTTATAGTGCTTTACAAGAGGTTAAAGAATCAACGCATAAAAGGAACTGATCAGACAAGCAGTGTCACAAATAGCAGTTCATCCTGTTGATACAGTGTGTATCAAATAACCAGAAGGTTGTAGCCTTCACCATTTGGACAATGAGTCCTTGGATAGTGAGTCCTCCACACCTAATATAGTTATTGTAAAAGACTCCTAATAGGGTCTGACCCTTAACCAGGTCACTATACTACTACATTGTAATATACAACTCCTAACAGGGTTGGAAGATCTTTTAACAGGGATCACTATAAACAGTATAATTCTTTTTGGGTACTAATTCTCATCGGGGTTTTTACCATTTGGTTTCCCCGTAACCAAATTGATGTGTTGTGTAAAGTGTTATCTATATGTGCATTTACTTTGTATCAATCTAGATTAATAAGTTTAAGATAAAGATTTAAAGTTGCTGATAACTATTTCACCCACCCCTCAGTTATCCCTGAAGTATTCTAACAATAAAGTATACATTTAGGCAGTCAAGCCTAGGGTTGCATGGGTGAAACCTCTTGCATCTGAGGTTAACATTAATGAGACAAAAAATATCATTGTGGCTCTTGTTAATGATCATGTTGATCCCAAAGCACCATACTTTGGTACTTATGAAGAAGAAAAGGGAAGAATATCTTTGGCAATTGAGATTCCTAAGATCTTGAAAAGAGGAAAGAAGAGGTTAGAGAAGTTTGAAAAGAAGCATGGAAAGACTTCAGACTCTCCTCCTTCTATCACTAAAAGAAAAGAAGATGAAGTTAAGATAGAAGATGATGAACCTGAAAAAGGAAGAGGAAGAGATAGAAGTAGAATCTCCTAAGAAAAAGAAGGTATCCCCTAAGCAAAAAAAGATCTCTACCCCTGTCATCACTACAAGAAGATCTAGAAGGAAAATTATATTGCCTAAGGAAGATGAAGAAGAAGATGCAATCATATTCAAGAAACCCCCACCTACCTTAGAGAATAAAATTGAAGAACTAAAAGGAGGTAGTGGTATGAGTTCTCTAAAATCATTGAAATATGCTTCCAGAACTAAGGATGAATAGAAGAAGATTGAGGAAGCAGTTGTAGAGAAAATGACAAGATGGAAGTATGATCCATCTGAATTGAAAAGTCATATGATTGAAGATCTTTTCAAAGCAATATTTATTCCCTCGAGCAATGGATTTCAAATAGAAAGGGATATTAGGGAATATACCTTGAAGCAAGTCATGCCTACTATGACTAATAAAGAGGTTAAAGAGGCCATGACCAAATATAAGAACAATCACACTCCAAGGTTCAGGACCTTTCATATATTGAACAAGAGAATAAAAGATGTTGTACAAACTACTAAAATAGTATGGAAGTCTATTTTTGAAATCAAAGGAGATGATAAAGTAGAGGTACCTAGTATAGACCCCAAGGTAAAGACTAATGATGAAGAATTAGCTTAGGTGGAAACTATTGAAGAATCCAATATAGAACAGATAGCAGTAGAAGTGATGGCATCCCTACCCCAATCACCTATACAGAACATCCTATCTCTGAACAAGGATAAAACTAAAAAATATACATCTGGACTAGTAGGAACTGAGCATCAGGTTCCACCTACTACTGGGCTAAGCTTAATCAAGTCTCAAAAGGTCACTGTGAATGTTTATACAGTGACCATTAATGCTACAGTTGGTGTAACAAAAGTTAATGATCCACTGGACACTGAAGTTAAGGATGATAGTGGAAAAGGTAAGGAAATTGTTCTTTCACCTTATCCCAAGGTCAAACGAAAAGGGAAGGAAACAGATACTGGTGATATTAACCTTGAGTAATATATTGTGATTCCAAATTGGGATCAATCCAACTTGACAGTAGAGAAGATGGATATACTAGGGGAGCTATGGAAGAAAAGAGATAGACAAAAAAATCTCTGAGTAAAAAAGAAGAGAAATAGAGTGCTAGAGGACATAAAATGTATATTCCTAGATGCACTAGAAATAGAAGTTGATGAGAATGACTCTATTATGGATCAAATTTTTAATATAGTCCACAAGTTCAATAAATATTTAAGTGGTCAAGAGAAACTAGTGCAGAAGGCAAAAAGGAAGTTTGATAATAAAGTTCTAGAGAATGTTGCAGGTAAAATTGCAATAAATCAAGTGAAGCTAAACACTCATTATGTCTCTAGAAACCACAGTAAATAATGTAGTGGAATTATTTGTAAAGTTGAGTGATACTTCCAAATTTACCATGGAAATCAAGACCAAGATGAAAAAGATAGACATAGATTTGAATGAAAGTGCAAATCAGTTGGCACTTAGCCCTAGTTTGAGTTCAACACATTTTGTGAAGATCAAGCATCTAACTGATATGCAGGAAAAACTACTAAGGGAATAAGCAAGAATAAGGGAATCCCTTACAGCTATGCAGGGCCAACTCCTTCCACACAGGGATGTAATGCATAAATATATTTCTCATTCCAAGACACTCATACATGACAAAAAAATTTTAGTTCAAGAGCTTATGATGGAGTTGTCAATAGAGATACAGATTGAGTTTCACATCCTGAAAGTGTTGCAAGACAATTGGGACAATACTTTGTCTCAAATTTTGAAGGTACATAGTGATTTCCTATCCTACTTTGGTATTACCCTGTAGATATATTTTTGGCATTTGTGTCAAAAAAATAGGGGAAATTCATTGTGTATACATATAAGGAAATACATGTATAGAAGAGAAGAGAAGAAGATATATATATATATATATATATATATATATATATAGAAGAATTACAAAACAATTTTGAAAAATAATAAATAGAATCAGTTGTAAATGAGTTACAGAGATGTTGTCAAAACCTGAGCAAGTACCCAAGAAGATGGTAAGGGGGATTTTTGACTCAGTAGTTTGATCATATTTTTGGATATGATAAGTGTTTTTGTCACTAATGCCGAAGGGGGAGATTGTTGACCTTATGGAAAGATTTTTTTTTCAATTAGTGCCAAAACACTTAGTCATTATAGTGTTGACCAAGCCAACATCTTGAAGTGCAACCTGAGCAGTGGTAGTGTTGACCGAGAAGACAGTGGCAATCAATATTACCCGAGTGATCAATGTGATCCAAGTACATAGTGTATCCCGAGTGACAAAGTTTACTATGTTTCTCGAGTGACATCATTTTGCCCAAGTACCAGTATAAACCTAAGTGGATTACTCAACCCGAGTAACAGTATTGGGCCGAATTAGTTTATATTGTTTGATATTATTGTATATCATTGAATCTAACTTACAAAAGATTTGATTTGGATTGTTGAAGATTTGATTCTATTCAGTTAGTTGATTCTATGTTTGTCATTGATGACAACATATAATATACAGTAGCATCTATATGAACTTATCAGAATGATGATATCAAGCCTTTTGCGGTTATATCTATGTTGTAGACATGCTGGTGATGTTATGTTCATACACGTAGGTCCAAATATGTTGTTTCAGTCAAGTTGTGTAATTCTATTATTGGCAGTTACAGTTCTGGAAGTGTATCTGTACAGAGCCAATGTATTTGATGTGTTTCTTGAGTTGCGCCTATCTTTAGGATATGCATGAATATACACATGGTTAGTTATGAGTTAACTATCATTGGTTAAGCGCACCTATCATATTACATTAAGATCATGTTGTTTGAGTTGATTTGGTAAAGCTGACTTAGTGAAGCATCGCGTCTATTCAGTTTGACTTGCATGGACTTAATATTGTTTGCGTGCTTAGTTAAACCAACTAAGATGTTGTTGAAGTGTTTCTAATATATATATATATATAGAAGAATTACAAAAAAAATTTGAAAAATAAAAAATAGAATCAGTTGTAAATGAGTTACAGAGATGTTGTCAAAACCCGAGCAAGTACCCAAGAAGATGGTAAGGGGGATTTTTGACTCAGTAGTTTGATCATATTTTTGGATATGATAAGTGTTTTTGTCACTAATGCCGAAGGGGGAGATTGTTGACCTTATGGAAAGATTTGTTTTTCAATTAGTGCCAAAACACTTAGTCATTATAGTGTTGACCAAGCCAACATCTTGAAGTGCAACCCGAGCAGTGGTAGTGTTGACCGAGAAGACAGTGGCAATCAATATTACCTGAGTGATCAATGTGATCCAAGTACATAGTGTATCCCGAGTGACAAAGTTTACTATGTTTCTCGAGTGACATCATTTTTCCCAAGTACCAGTATAAACCTAAGTGGATTACTCAACCCGAGTAACAGTATTGGGCCGACTTAGTTTATATTGTTTGATATTATTGTATATCATTGAATCTAACTTACAAAAGATTTGATTTGGATTGTTGAATATTTGATTCTATTCAGTTAGTTGATTCTATGTTTGTCATTGATGACAACATATAATATATAGTAGCATCTATATGAACTTATCAGAATGATGATATCAAGCCTTGTGCGGTTATATCTATGTTGTAGACATGCTGGTGATGTTATGTTCATACACGTAGGTCCAAATATGTTGTTTCAGTCAAGTTGTGTAATTCTATTATTGGCAGTTACAGTTCTGGAAGTGTATCTGTACAGAGCCAACATATTTGATGTGTTTCTTGAGTTGCGCCTATCTTCAGGATATGCATGAATATACTCATGGTTAGTTATGAGTTAACTATCATTGGTTAAGCGCACCTATCATTTAACATTAAGATCATGTTGTTTGAGTTGATTTAGTAAAGCTGACTTAGTGAAGCATCGCGTCTATTCAGTTTGACTTGCATGGACTTAATATTGTTTGCGTGCTTAGTTAAGCCAACTAAGATGTTGTTGAAGTGTTTCTAAGAGCCATCATGACCTTCTACTTTGGAGAAGATACTTATAGTAGTTCATTTGTCAATGCAATATGTGAATAAAATGAAAAGAGACAAAAAAAGTACAGAGCAGAATATCAGAGTTGTTTCATTCATCAAGAATTTATGTGGAGAAGCCGTTGAAGATTACAATTCATTGGAACTGATCAAGACAGAAGGTCTACTCTATATTTCATCATCAGATATAGTGTATATCTATTCTTTTGAAGGTTGTAGCCTTCACCATTAAAGAAGTGAGCTTTTGGACAGTGAGTCCTCACCCTTAACAGGGTTATTTGTAAAAGACTCCTAATAGGGTCAAACCCTTAACCAGGTCAATATACTTATTGCATTGTAAAGAACAACTCCTAACAGGGTTGCATGATCTTCTAACAGGGATTACTATAAACCAGTATAGTTCATTGTGGGTACTAATTCCCACCGGGGTTTTTACCATTTGGTTTCCCTGTAATCAAATTGTGGTGTTGTGTACTATGTTATCTGAATGTGCATTTACTTTGTGTTAATTCAAATTAATAAGTTCAAAGAAGTTAAAGTTACTGATAACTAATTCACCCCCCCTCTCAGTTATCCTTTGGGACTATTCTAACAATTGGTATCAGAGCCAAGTGCCTTGGAGAGAAAGCCTAACAGCTTAAGGTAGATCAGATGGAATTTTTCAGAAAAGAAAGTCCTAAGTTTGATGGAGAGAACTATCTGGATTGGAAGAACAAAATGATAACACATCTTCAGTGTGTTGGCTTTGAGATCTTTGAGATTGCTACACAAGAAATCGATATTCCATCTCTGAAAGACCTTGCAAAGGATGATGCTATAAGTAAATAGAAGGATGTATTCACAACATGCTATTGCCAAAGAATCCCTCATTAGTGCCTTATTAGATAGTGAATTTTCTAAGATCAAGAAAGTGGAAAAAGCTTATACCATATGGAAGTATTTAGAAGATATGTTTGAAGGAGATATTCAAGCTAAGAATGCACGCATGAAGACATGGAAAAAGAAATATAACAATCTTGAGATGTTACCTGAAGAAAACATTAGAGCTTATAATCAGAGGATAAATGAAGTAGTATCTATAATTAGAAACAATGGTGGAGAAATTTCAGAAGAAGACATAATAGACAAGATGATGACTACATTGACAGTAGACTATGAAAGCAAGATCAACATTCTAGATGAGACCATGCAGTTTTATAAAGACTTCAAAAGAGAGAAATTGATTAGTAAGATCTCTGCATTTGAGATATCAAGGTTGAAGACTGAACCTAAAAGTGAAACAGCTTTCAAAGCCTCAGTCCATGGTAAGAAATCCTCACACATCTCTAACCATAGTGAGAAAGAAGAAGTTGATGAAGAACTAGAAGAGATTATTGCCATGATTGCTAAAAGAGAAAAGAAAGGCAAAGGAAATTATGAAGGATATCTTCCATTCAAATGTTTTTCATGCAACAAGATTGGTCACTTTGCATCTAAGTGTCCCACAAGAGTCAAGAAATTCAGCTTTGATTACAAGCATAAATACAAGAAGGAATGTTACCATGCTGAAGAAGGTGTAACTGATGAAGATTCAAGAGAAGATAAAATTGGATTCATTACCCTTAGAGACATGGATAAGTTGCTCAAAGAAATGAACATTAAAGATGAAAAAGAAGAACAAGAGTTAGCCTTAAATTCCAAAGAAGACATCAGGACTAATTGGATCATTGACAGTGGATGCTCTCATTATATGACTGGTGATAAAGACAAATTTGTTCATTTAGACAAATAAAAAGGTGGTATGGTTAGATTTGGAGATAACACTCCTAAACCTATCATAGGTAGAGGTTCTATCACCTTGGATGGAAAGAACAAGACATATGATGTTCTGTATGTTGATGGATTACAACATAACTTGCTGAGTGTTGGATAGCTACTTGACAAAGGTTATCATTTGGAGTTCAAAGATAACAAGTGCATCATTAACAACAAGGACAGAGACATGATTGCATCAAGCTCTAAAACAAAAGGTAATGTTTTTTAGCTCAATTTAGATGTTATTTTTTTTGTTGCAAAGGTGGATGACAGTTGGTTATGGTACAAGAGACTATGTCATATCAATTTTGATAATATAGTAAAGATCAGTAATGTCAAGGCAGTTAGAGACCTACCAAGTATTGCAAGACCAATTGACACAATATGTAGGGAATGTGTTATGGGTAAGCATGTAAGGAGTTCTTTCAGAATCAAGCAGAACTCAGCTAAAAACAAATTGGACTTAGTACACACAGACTTATGTGGTCCTACTCAAACAAGATCATATTACGGAGAAAGGTATTTCATTTTGTTTGTTTGATGATTATTCTAGGATGATGTGGGTTGCATTCTTAAAGGAGAATTCTGAAGCCTTTGAGAATTTTGAAATATTCAAAGCTAAGGTTGAGAATGAATTTGGACTAAAACTGAAATGTTTAAGATCAGATAGAGGAGGAGAATTCACCTCTGACTAGTTCTATGATTACTATGAAAAACATGGAATTAAAAGACAATTGAGTGCCCCTAGAACCCCTCAATAGAATGGGATTGAAAAAAGGAGGAACAATATTATACTTGATACAACATGCACTATGATGATTGAAGGAAAAGTTGCACACACCTACTGGAGAGATGCAGTGAATACATCAGTGTATACTATCAACAGAACACAATTGAGACCAGGCGTGGATAAGACACCCTATGAACTTTGGTTTGGTAATATACCTATAGTAAATTACTTCAAAATATTTGGCAGCAAATGCTACATCAAGAGAGATGATGGTGTTGGTAAGTTTGATGCTAGAAGTGATGAAGGTATTTTTCTTGGTTACTCTACAAAAAGCAAAGCTTACATATGTTTCAATTTGATATTAAAGAAGATAATTGAAAGCATGCATGTTAAGATTGATGAAAATTTTAAGGTTCAAGATAGGTACTATGAATATACACCTATTATTGAAGATGAACCTAGGCCTAGCAGCAAAGATGCTGTTATTGAAGAAATGTTTGATTGCATTGATGTCTCATGCAATGACCTTGAATCAAGCAGAGAAGAATCTTAGATTACAGAAGAAGAAGTCACACCGAAGGTTCCTAATTTCACATCCAGATACCACTCTAAAGATGATATCATTGGAGATCAGAGCAGTAGTGTTTTGACCAGATCAAAAGCAAAAAGTCTAACAGTGGATGAAGAGGTATGTTTACTTTCACAGATTGAACCCTTAAGTGTTGAAGATGCTTGTAATGATTTTTATTGGAAGAATGCAATGAAAGAAGAACTAGATCAGATAATCAAGAATGACACATGGGAATTGGTTCCTAGACCTAGTAACAAAAATGTGATTGGAACAAAGTGGATCTTCAAAAACAAGATGAATGAAGAAGGTACAGGTAGTAAGAAACAAAGCAAGATTGGTATGTAAAGAATATGCACAGAGAGAAGGAATAGACTACACTAATACATTTTCCCTTATGAGAAGAATGGAAGCCATTAAATTTTTTTTGGCATATGCAACATTCAAAGACTTTAAAGTTTATCAAATGGATGTAAAATCATCTTTTCTGAATGGTGACTTGAAGGAAGAAGTCTACATAGAACAGCCTGAAGGATTTAATATTTCAAATAGACTAGACATGGTATGCAAATTGAAGAAAACACTTTATGGTCTTAAACAGGCCCCAAGAGCTTGGTATGAGAGACTAGATGGTTATCTTACGAAGATTGGATTCAAGAAAGGAGTAGCAGATTGCAACTTGTTCACAAGAGAAACACCTGATGGATTACTACTAGTTGTCGTATTTGTTGATGACATTATCTTTGGAGGTAATGACAAGCTTAGTGTAACATTTGCAAAAGAAATACGGAATGAATTTGAAATGAGCATGACTGGTCCTATAAAATACTTTTTGGGACTGTATGTAAAATAGACAGATAAAGGAATATTCATTAATCAGTCAAAATATGTGAAAGAAATATTGAAGACTTTCAAGATGGAGGATTGCAAGTCAGTATGCACTCCTATGATTATAGGAAGTAAGCTTTCAAAATATGATGACTCCATAGTAGTTTACAAAACATTGTACAAATCTATGATTGGAAAACTCATTTATCTAACTCAATCTAGACCTGACATATCTAATGTAGTTGGCATTGTTGGAAGATTTGCAGCTGAACCCAAGCAGAATCACCTAATCGAAATCAAGAGGATATTCATATATCTTAAGGGAACTATAGACTATGGTTTATGGTATCCTAAATCAGAGAATATACAACTTCATGTGTATACAGATGCAGATTGGGTAGGTTGTATTGATGACAGGAAGAGTACTTCAGGAGGAGTAGTATTTCTTGGAGATAGGTTGGTTTCTTGGATAAGAAAGAAGCAAAACTGTATTTCTCAGTCAACAGTAGAAGCTGAATATGTTGCAGCAGTACTAAATTGTACAACCATGGTTTGGATCAAGTAGATGGTTACAGACTTTGGCATTCAGGTTGATGATCCTATTGTTATTCATTGTGATAACACTAGTACTATTAACATGTCTAAGAACCCTGTGATGCACGCAAAGAAAAAACATATAGAGATCAAGTACCATCTTCTGTGACAAAAGGTTGCAGACAAAGAAGTGAAATTGGACTATGTGAGCATGAAAGAATAGTTGGCAGATATTTTCATGAAGCCTTTAGCAAAGGATACTTTTGAGTATCTCAGGAAGAAGTTGGGAGTAATTCCCTCTCCTAAGTTTGATTAGAGAAAGCAGCAAGAAAATCAGTCCTGTGTGACTGATGAATGGTTGACTACTCTACTTCTAGAGTAGTACCTATGCCTAATGGTTTATGGTGCCCTTTTCCATTGATGTCAAAGGGGGAGTATGTACTATGAGGGAGCATATACTATAGGGGAGTATATATGTGAAATAAAAACATAGTCAGAAGAAGTGCAACAGTGTAGATGAATCTTTGAGGAGGATATTGAGAAGATTGTAAAAGAAAGAGGACACCATGATCAGAGGTTGTTTTTAATATCACATGTTTCCATCAATGTCAAAGGGGGAGATTGTTGAAGATTTGATTGTGTTCAGTTAGTTGATTGTATTTTTGTCATTGATGACAACATATAATATACAACAGCGTCTGTATGAACTTATCAGAATGATGATATCAAGCCTTGTGTGGTTATATCTATGTTGTAGAAATTCTAGTGATGTTATGTTCATACACGTAGGTCCAGATATGTTGTTTCAGTCAAGTTGTGTAATTTTTTTATTGGCAGTTACAGTTCTGGAAGTGTATCTGTATAGAGTCGACATATTTGACGTGTTTCTTGAGTTGCGCCTATCTTCAAGATATGCATGAATATATTCATGGTTAGTTATGAGTTAACTATCTTTGGTTAAGTGCACCTATCATATTACATCAATATCATGTTGTTTGAGTTGATTTAGTAAAGCCAACTTCGTGAAGCGTTGCGTCTGTTCAGTTTGACTTGCACAGACTTAATATTGTTTGCGTGCTTAGTTAAGCTAACTAAGATGTTGTTGAAGTGTTTCTAAGAGCTCTCATGACCTTCTACTTTGGAGAAGATACTTATATTAGTTTGTTTGTGATCGCAATATGTGAATGAAAAGAAAAGAGATAGAAAAAGTACATAGTAGAATATCAGAGTTGTTTCATTCATCAAGAATCTATGTGAAGAAGCAGTTGAAGATTACAATTCATTGGAACTTATCAAGATAGTAGGTCTACTCTATAGTTCATCATCAGATATAGTGTATATCTATTCTTCTAAAGGTTGTAGCCTTCACCATTAAAGCAGTGAGCTTTTGGACAGTGAGTCCTCACCCCTAACAGGGTTATTTGTAAAAGACTCCTAACAGGGTCAGACCCTTAACCAGGTCAATATACTTATTGCATTGTAAAGAACAACTCCTAACAGGGTTGCATGATCTTCTAACAGGGATTACTATAAACCAGTATAGTTCATTGTGGGTACTAATTCCCACCGGGGTTTTTACCAATTGGTTTCCCCGTAATCAAATTGTGGTGTTGTGTACTATGTTATCTTAATGTCCATTTACTTTGTGTTAATTTGGATTAATAAGTGTAAAGAGGTTAAAGTTACTGATAAATGATTCAACCCCCCCCTCTTAGTTATCCTTTGGGACTATTCTAACATAGATAAGATATATATGTAAGGTATTTTGTTTATCCAAATATATATAAGAAATAAGTATATATGCGAATATGAAAAGGCAGTTTGATTACAAGATTACAGAAGTGTAAAGGCACAATAGAGACTCATCTATCACATGCAGGTGATTAGTTTTTATATCAAAGGATCTTATTCAAAAAATCAGATTTGCATAGAAGATCATCTACTGGTTCATCCTAATAGGTACATTAGCAAAATCCTTTAACAAGGTAGACTTAATAGTTCTTTACAAATCTTTTAACAGAGTTGCATACTTAATTGTATGGTACAAAATCCTTTCACAAGGTGGACCTTATAGTCCTTATTTATCCTAATAGGTTAGATGATTAGAAGTATTCAATTGTAAGATTTAACAGGATAAATTTATACTGCAGTACTAAATCTTGTGGGTACCCTCCCCACCCCAGTTTTACTTTCTATTTTGAAGGTTTCTGGGTAACCAAATATTATGTCAAGTATTATGGATGTTTATTACTTTTTTGTTCTATGAATGCAATCAGATTAGATAATATAATAAAGGATTAAAGAGATTAATTTTTATTGGTTCCTGATTCACCCCCCCTCTCAAACACCTAGCCTCAATATATTTCCAACAACTCCAAGTAGGTATTTTAACATTGAAGAACATGCTCGTTCAAAAAAAGAAAAAAAAATAGCAAATCATGTCAAAAAAATTTAAAAATTATATTTAACACTAGATGAGAGAGTCCTCTTCAAGAATATATAATTTTTTTTGTATTTGGTGTATATTTGCTAGGGAAAATCAGGCGGGAGACAAAAAATGATAATTTCAGGTAACTCTGACTTTGAATAGTTATAACAGACAAAATATATACAAAAAACCAAGCTTTCTTTTGTTCTGCACTAGTTGTACATGTCATCTAAAATATATTTTGAAATCAGAGGAAAAAAATATTATTTACATATATTTTGTTGGTGGGAACTAGACCTTAGATTTTCAACAATTAAAAAATAGACTTCAAAAATTAAAAAACTATCAATTCTTATTCAATTTTTTTAAAAAAATTATAGGCATAAACTACATCCAATTTTACACATTTCATTAGTTTACATCATTTTCAAATTGTAAACACAAATTCCACTTTTATGTCGTTAAATTTTAACAATTTTACATGTTGTGGTCCTCTTCCTTTATAAAAGTGTGACACAAGTTTATACTTTTACCCACTATCTTTGCTGACCAAAACTGTATTGCTATACTCTGTAATTATGCTTTCTATACTTAGTCATTTTTACAATTCACAACTCCAAAATTATTTTTCAATCTAAGTGATCATTTATCATTGATGTGTTGCCATAAATAACAACCCTAAAGTGTTCTTGAACACTCCTGAATGAACCACTTGCCAACAATCTCTCCCTTTGGCATTAATGACAACGGTTGGTGAAAAATGACTAAGTGTCAATACCAAAAAGAATATACAAGGCACTCTTTATCTCTTTTGCATATATCTTCTCTACTCTATACATTTTTCATATCTTCTCTTTTCCCCCTTTGACATCAATGGAAAAGGTATACAAAAACATAGAATACATAACAAAATTGTACCATTGCTTACCAAAAATTTGTTGGAAAGCTACAATGTAAACAATTGTTGTTTTTTCATTGATGTCAAACCTTAACTGGTAAGACTATTGCTATATGTTTGAGTACCATATCTATTGATTGATTAAGAAGATTTGAAGGCAAGGATAACAAGAAGACCAAGTGAAATGGTTTAGTTATGGGAAATCACAAGGGTACTTGATCATTTGGCACATTGGCAAAGTAATGTGTTGTTTATCTTTTGATGACAGTTTACTGAGAATAGTTTATGCCAAGTGAAGTTTGTAATGGCCGAGCGCCAGTGAATGACCGAGGAAACCAGTGATGATCGAGCAGAAGAACACAGTGTTGGCCGAGTATCAATATTTTGGTAATTGTTGAGATTTGAGATCTCTAGCCGACATAATTGAATTTATTGGGACATGTAAAGTTAATTGAGGATAAGCATGATTGGTCCAGACTATTTAAATGCATGGGTAACCATAATTAATGCATGGATCCAAGATTTAATTAGTGATTGCTTTGGAGAATCAAATTAAATGTAAATGATGGAAAGGTCTGTTGGATCTAACCTAACCTAAGATCTACGATCTTGATTAAGAGAAAAAACATTTATTTGACCTAGATGAAGAGGTATAAGATAACCTCAAGGGGTTATTCAGAGATGTGAAAAAAAGTGTAAGTGTATGCAAGAGGATTGCATGGTTAATTTACTGATTGACTTGATCTTGCAGAGAAGGCTCAGAAGAGAAGCAGAGAGTTGTGAGAGTGATTTCTTGATGGATTTCCAAGAAGATCTGGAGATTGAAAAGAGAATGGAGGCCACTCAGTGAATTAGAATTAGAGCTAAATTGGATCTGGATTCGCAAAGTAAGTTGTATGTATCACATCACATCCGCTGATTACTTTTTAACCATTGTATCAACTATAATCCTTTAACTAGGTTGACCTAATAGTGATTGTATAAATCCTTTGAGCAAGGTGACATTCAGTTGGAATTTTCTATGTCCTCTAACTAGGCCACTCCTAACAGGGTGATTAAATCCCTTAACCAGGTCACATTTAACAGTGTATTTTGTAAACCTTTAACAAGGTTGGTTCCTAACATAGCTCACTTCAGAAGAGAGAATTGGTTGCATGTTACTGGTGGTTTTTTCCCTAATTGGGTTTCCACGTTAAATCATGGTGTCAACTTGTGTGAATGTTTATGTTGTGTTTTACTATTAAGTTTCTACAAGCTGATTACATTTGAATAGTAAACTGCATATGTATGTTGTTGATTTATGCTATTGCTTCTGAGAAGATCTGAGTTGTTCAAAGTGGTATAGAGTTTAAATTGGTACTTCTAGACCCGAGGATAACTAATTCACCCCCCCTCTCAGTTATTCTAAATTCATTCTAACAATTAGTATCAGAGCTTTGGTCTTTTGAAAATAGTTTGAAGGTACTTGGAGAAAAAGATCAAGATGCATAAAAAGGAGGTACCAAAGTTGAACAAAGATAATTTCCCTGCATGGAAGAGTTTGATGAAATTGCATCTAGCTGGTATTAGTGGTTCTTCTAAGCACTATGTTGAACATGATTATGTAGCCCTCACTGCACCTGCCACAACTGCACAGTTAAGTAAAAATTAGGAACACAATCAAGCAATGTTGGAGATTGCATCATCTCTGAACTGTTATGAGTTTTAAGACATGAACCATCCATGGAGGTGATACAAATGTGCTAAGAGCCAAATCTGAAAGTTTAAGAGGTAATTTTGATGAAATGAAAATGCAAGAAGGAGAAAATATAGTTCAATATTATGATAGGATAAAGGAAGTTGTAAATTCTATTAGAGGAGCTAAGGGAACCATTGATGATAATACCATTATGAGCAAGGTATTGAGGACTCTTCTTCATGTATATGCTATTAGAGTCTTAGTAATTGAATAATTGAGATGCACACCTAATAATAATTTGAATTTGGAAGGTCTGGTAGGCAGACTTACTGCATTTGAGATGTCAAATTTTGATAACTACACTCCACAAGCTATTGAATTTTCATTCAATTCCCAGACGGTCCTTCAAAAATAAAAGAAAGGAAAGAAATGTGTGAACAATGACAATGACACTATAGATGATGATTTGGAAGAACTTGAGGCACGTATGGCAAGAAGACTATCTAGAGGAAAAGGAAAATTCAAAGGTAAACTTCCTATCATTTGTTTTTCATGTAACGAAGTTGGTCATATTGCTGCAAGATGTCTTGATAAGAATGACAAAGATGAAAAAAGAGATAACAAATACAAAGATAGTTAGGATGATCGAGAGTTCAAAAACTATAAGGATTACAAAGACAAAGGTAAGAAAACTTGTTATATAGCTGAAGAAGCTTCTGACAGTGAATCTGACAATTCTGATGAAAATGATATAGAAGTTGTGTATGTTTCTATGAAAGATGATTCTAATGATGATGAGAAAACTACACTAATCTCCTATATGAGTAAAGGTGACCATTGGATTAATTATAGTGGTTGTTCACATCACATGACCAGTGATAAGGATAAATTTGAGACCTTAGATCAGTGTAAAGGTGGTTATGTTAAATTTGGTAATGATACACCATGTCTTGTTAAAGGGAAAGGATCAATTAGATTGACTGACAAGATCAGATGTGATGATGTATATTGGGTTGATAATCTTAACTATAATTTATTGAGTGTTTCACAACTGAATACTTCTGGTTATAGAGTTGAATTTCATCACAAGAAGGCAAAGATCTATGATGCCACTGGAGAACTAGTTGGAAGTGGAGAGCAAACAAAAGGTAACTTGTTCTATCTAGACTTAGATGATGAGACATGCTTGTTTGCACAAAATAATGATGTTTGGTTATGGCATAAAAGTTTGTGTCATGTCAACTTTGATAACTTGGTAAGAATAAGAAAATTGAAAAAGGTTAGAGGGATGTCTAAATTAAAGAAACCTGAAAATGCAATGTGTAAGCAATGTCAATTAGGAAAAATGAATAAATCTAGTTTCAAGAGAAAAAATAATAATTCTGAGGACATTCTGGAATTGGTTCATACTAACCTTTGTGGACCTATTGGTGAGAAAAGTTACTATGGAGATAGATACTTTATTCTATTTGTTGATGATTACTCAAGAATGATGACTATTATGTTTCTTAAGGATAAACCTGATGCATTCTAGTTATTTAAGTGGTACTTGGCAAAAGTTGGAAAGGTGACAAGTAAAAGTCTGAAATGTTTAAGATCTAGCAGAGGAGGTGAGTTTATTTCTAATGAGTTTAACATGTTCTGCAATGACCGAGGGATAAAAAGATAGATGTTCACACCTAGGACACCACCACAAAATGGTATTGTTGAAAGGAGAAATAGATCTATCATGGATTGTGCCAGAACACTAATGATGGAGAAAAATGTTGAACAAAAATATTGGAGAGAAGCTATAAGTACAGTAGCCTATACCCTTAACAGAGTACAAGTCAAGAAAGGTACTAATGCTACACCTTATGAGCTATGGTATGGGTATGCACCTAATGTAAGCTATTTTAAAGTTTTTGGAAGTAAATGTTTCATATTGAAGGATAACAAAAATGGAAAACTTGATGCTAAAGGTGAGGAAGGCATATTTCTTGGTTATTCAACTAAAAGTAAAGCATACACGTGTTTGAATTCTAATAGTAATAAAATTGTGGAAAGTGCAAATGTTAGAATTGATGAATATGCAGAAAGAAATGAAGCTGAAAGCACACAAGAACCTAAAAGTTACAAATAATTTGTCTATCTAGATGAGGAATATTCTAATGAATTACCTGAACCTGAGAATGAAGTTTCCAAGCAACAACTAGCACCTGTCGAATCACAAAACAAAGCTATCAGGAAAAAGGAGGTAATTTTTGAGCTATCTGATGGAGATGCTGAGTCAGAGAATCAACCTGAATTGAACGTGAATGATCAATTTGAAGCAGAAAAAGAACCTACTCTAGAAAAGTATGTAAGGAGGCACCATAAACTTGATCAAATCATAGGATCAAAGAATTCTGCAATTATGACAAGAAGCAAGTTGAGAGAAGATACATGCTTGTTATGTAATTTTCAGCCTAAAACAGTAAAAGATGGCTTAGACAATGAAGACTGGATACAAGCCATGAATGAAGAGATTGAACAGGTTGAAAAGAACAATACTAGGAAACTCGTACCTAGGTGGAATAAAAAAAATATAATTGGTACTAAGTGAGTATTCAAAAATAAGCTGAATGAACATGGAGAGGTAACAAGAAACAAAGCTAGACTAGTATGCAAGGGTTATGCACAAGAGGAATGAATTGATTATGGAGAAAAATTTTCCCCAGTTGCAAGATTGGAAGGAGTAAGAACCTTACTTGCATATTTAGCCTACAAAGGTTTTAAAGTTTATCAAATGGATGTAAAGTCAACATTTCTAAATGGGATATTAGAAGAAGAAGTATACATTGAACAAGCTGATGGATTTGTTGACCCAAGCAAGAAGAACATGGTTTTCAGGCTACACAAGGCACTATATGTACTGAAGCAAGCACCTAGAGCATGGTATGATAGGTTTCACAATTATTTGATAAAGATTGGATTTGCAAGAACCAATGACAACAAAAATCTATATATGAAGATAGAGAAAAGTAAAGGTACTTTATTGGCTGAAATTTGTTGATGACATTATATTTAGTGGACAAGATGTGTTATGCCAAGCATTTTCAAAAGATATGCAAACTAAATTTGAGATGTCTATGTTCGGTGAGATAAATTTTTTTGTTGGCTTACAAATATATCAAATGATGAATGGTATCTACATTACTCAATCAAAATATGTCAAGGAGATACTAAAAACTTTTGGAATAGAAGATTCAAAACCAGTGAGTACACCCATGGCTACTGGACAAAAGTTAACAAAAAATGATGATATAGAAGAACTAAATCAAACCTTATACAGGTCAATGATTGGAAAACTACAATATGCTATGCACAACATACCTGATATTGTACTGGCTGTTGGAATTGTTGCAAGATTTTCTGCCAATCCCAAGGAGACACATATGATGGCAATAAAAATAATTTTGAGATATTTGAAGGGTACATAGGATTATGGTCTATATTACAAAAATAATGACAAGTTTGAACTCAGAGTCTATACTTATTCTGATTGGGCTGTAAATTTGGATGATAGAAAAAGCACCACAAGTGGCGCATTTCTTTTAGGAAAAAGATTGGTTTCATGGACAAGAAAGAAACAAAATTTCACCTCACAATCTACAGCTGAAGCCGAGTATGTGGCAGTAACAACTAATTGTTCTAATATTGTGTGGTTGATGATACTACTGAAAGGTATAAAAGAGGAGATCATTGAACTAGTTGTTATATATTGTGATAACACGAGTGCCATTAATATTTATAAGAACCCTGTAATGCACTCTAAAACAAAGCATATAGCTATCAAGTATCATTACTTGAGGGAGCTAGTTCAACACAAGGAAGTGAGAGTGGAATATGTGCATACTAAGGAACAATTAGCAGACATATTTACAAAATAACTACCCAAGGATGCTCATGAGTATCTGCGAGGTAAATTAGGGGTGATTCCCCTAACTAAGGCTAATTAGTTCAGAATGGTCCTGTTGCATCAAATATTATATTAAGAATATTTGACACATTGATGCATAGGAAGTCACACTTTAGGATGCTGCCTAAAGCTATGAAAGACAAAAAAGGATAGAAAAGAGGATCAGTCATAAGAAAGATGACAATAAAAGCATGATACAAAGTTTAGAATAGAATAATCTGCATGATGAAGATGTCAACGTCTTTGGCATTGTTGTCAAAGAGGGAGAGATTACTGAAAAAGAGATTACCAAGTTTACTACATAAATGAAAAGTGGGAGAGATTACTGAAAGAGGGAGTCTATAGATAACCTGAAAGAGGGATTCTATAGATGAATAGAAACATAAATATTTAAGTGTGATTACAAAAACATAGGGATAAATGTTTTACAAGATGAGAATCAGAATGAATAAAAAGATATTAATGAAGATTTGTTCATATCAAGGAACAAAGGAAGAATTTTTTGGATTGTATGGTAACTATGGTTGGAAAATTATTATTTTAAAGTTTAGTGTTGCCATCAATGCCAAAGAGGGAGATTGTTGGGAAGCTACAATGTAAACAATTGTTATTTTGTCATTGATGTCAAACCTTAACTGGTGAGACTATCGCTATCAGTTTGAGTACCATATCTATTGATTGATGAAGAAGATTTGAAGGCAAGGATAACAAGAAGACCAAGTGAAATGGTTGAGTTATGGGAAATCACAAGGGTAATTGATCATTTGGCACATTGGCAAAGTAATGTGTTTTTTGTCTTTTGATGACACTTTATTGAGAACAGTTTATGTCGAGCAAATTTTGTGATGACCGAGCGCCAATAAATTGCCGAGAAAACCAATGACGATCAAGCGAAAGGACACAATGTTGGCCAAGCGTCAGTATTTTGGTAATTGTTGAGATTTGAGATCTCTGGCTAACATAATTGAATTTTTTGGGATATGTAAAGTTAATTGAGGATAAGCAAAATTGGTCCACACTATTTAAATGCACAGGTAACCGTAATTAATGCATGGATCCAAGATTTAATTAGTGATTGCTTTGGAGAAGTAAATTAAATGTAAATGATGGAAAGGTCCATTGGATCTGACCTAACCTAAGATCTACAATCTTGATTAAGAGGAAAAAGATTTATTTGACCTAGATGAAGAGGTATAAGATAACCTCAAGGGGTTATTCATAGATGTGAAAAAAAGTGTAAGTGTATGCAAGAGGATTGCATGGTTAATTGACTAATTGGATTGATATAGCAGAGAAGGCTGAGAAGAGAAGTAGAGATTTGTGAGAGTGATTTCTTGATGGATTTCCAAGTAGATCTGGAGATTGAAAAGAGTATGGAGGCCACTCAGTGAATTAGCATTAGAGATGAATTGCATCTGGATTTGAAAAGTAAGTTATATGTATCAGATCACACCTATTGATTACTTTTTAACCACTGTATTAGTTAAAATCCTTTAACCAGGTTGACCTAATAGTCATTGTATAAATACTTTGAGCAAGGTGACATTCAGCTAGAATGTTCTAAGTCCTCTAATTAGGCCACTCCTGACAGGGTAATTAAATCCTTTAACCGCATCACATTTAACAGTGTGTTTTGTAAACCTTTGACACGGTTGGCTCCTAACAGAGCTCACTTCAGAAGAGTGAAAATTTGGTTGCATGTTACTAGTGGTTTTTTTCCAAATTGGGTTTCCACATTAAATCATGGTGTCAACTTGTGTGAATGTTTATTTTATGTTTTACTGTTAAGTTTATACAAGCTAATTACATTTGAACAATAAATTGCATATGTATATTGTTGATTTATGCTATTGCTACCAAGCAGATCTAAGTTGTTCAAAGTGGTATAAAGTTTAAACTAGTTCTTCTAGACCTGAGAATAACTGATTCACCCCCCTCTCAGTTATTCTAAATTCATTCTAACAAAATTTAGACTATCTTCAACACATCTTGAAAAGGGCTTTCCAAGATCTTCACTTCTTCATTCCCGATCTTGACCAATAACTAAACCACATGGATCAGTCCGTTCAGTGAAAAATAAGATTTCTCTATTGCCTTTAGCTTGGTAGGAATATATCTAGTGAGGGCATGCTCTGTCTTCCCCATGTCATAAAGGTGTATCTCAAGAATTGATAACCTAGGATTAATCAAGGTCTTCAACATACCAATTCTTACCATAACTCTCCCTTTCTTAGTTTCCAACACACTTATCTTGTCTAGAAGTTTATATATATCCTTGTTTATCTCTAAAATAGTGTGGGAGGAAGTTGCACAATTGTGCATCATCTTATCTAGAGCCTTTCTATCATTAGCCATGATATCTAAAGTATTCTAAATATTTTTGATATGATTTATATAATGGCAGCATAAACTTCTTCCATATTGATGCAGGAGCACATTAGGGTCCTAGTTTGATCCTACACAATTTTGGATTGTAGGTGGTTCTAGCCAACCACCAGGGAAATAAGGACTAAGGATAAAGTCCCAAGTGCATTGTGATGTTTTTTTGTAGATAGGATTCTTTAGGGTCATGTCTTTGGTTTGATCCAATAGGTCCTGGTCTCTTTGTTACTTAAGTCCTAGGAAAGTCAAAGTTGGTCAAACAATGACCAAGATCCCAAAATGAAGGAACATATGTTATTTTATTGATTTGAGTGGTTTTGGATCCAATAGAGAGAATTTGGATCTAATGGAGCAAGTTAAAGAAGTAGGAGGGAAAAATTACAAAAGTTGCAAAAGTTGCTCATGACAACTTTGCAACTTTTCAAAGTTGTCATGATAACATTTCCTAGAATGTTGAAAATAGCATTAAATTGGTCCAAATCCCAACCTTAGGGTCTAATCATTTGGTAATGGACTATGTAAGGTTACCAAAACCCTAATTGTAGGGTTGGTTATCAGATTGTATGTACTGGCTTATTGGAAGCACTATTTTTGTGATACAGAGACTAGTTTTTAGCCATCATCCAACCTTAATGGATTGAATGGTCTACTGTAATGCATTGAGGTGTTATTTATTTTTATGTAATTAAGCTTTGTGGAGTTTATTTTAAAATTTCTTGCATTTCTTTTTCATTTTGTAAATTCTTTAAGTTCTTCTAGTTTGGTGTCCTAAACAAGGTTAACCATGTAAATATGGATCCTTCTTGAGTTCCCGCAATTGAATATAAATGGCCACTTGGAATCAAGAAGGGAACTCTATAAATAGTGTAAATATGGCTTTAGGGTTCTTTTTATTTAGGGGAGCTATTTATGCAAGCAGGCCCTAGGCGAGTACATAGGTATCTGGTTAGGAGTTTGCACAGTTGCAGAGGCAAGAAGCCTTGTTTAATGGATTGGTTTGTCCCAATATCATGTTGGATAATGTAGGGGCATGTGAAAAGGATATGTGGTTGCAAGGCTAAGTTCAGAGGAATCTATTAGAGTACTTAGTGAGACCAAAGAATTCAGACTAGTTTACATGCCCTAGAAACCCTTAAAAATAGGGGTTTGCTAAAAGTCCTATGTACAAACAACATGGAGACCTAAGACCTAGGAAATCTTGAAGCCTAGGAGGTCCTTAGAAATAATCCATAGTCAGTTTGGTGGGTTTTTAACATGGATTGGAAGATATTCCAAGTTTGGTGGTTTTAGGAGGCCTAATTGGGCTAAAAGGCTACAAGGCCTAGAAAATAGGAAAGAATGAACTCAATGGGAAATCTATGAAAGAACCTATCAAAATGAGTCAATATGGATTGAAAGTGAAGGGGAAATAGTGTGAACACCTATTTCTATTGCAAAGAACAATTTGGGATCATAGGTACTTGAATTGAGCCTATGGATGCACAGTTGAGTAGAGAAAGATTGCGGAGAGTTTGAAGTTGGTGGAGAGATCTAGTTGGAGTAGAGGGACCATAGGAGTGTCCTATGGTTAGGGTAGAGATAAGTACCCTAGTAAGGTCATAGGAAAGGCCTTAAGAAGAGAAAGGAAGCTCTTGTGAGTTAGATATCCCCATCAAAGTGGTATCAGATCCATACAAAGGCTTGCCAAGTGAGTGTGCATGCTAGAGGTGAGTGAGTCAATTGGTGAGAGCACCATGGTGACAAATGTAGAGTTGGAAAGAGATTTTTTAGAACAACAAGAAAAGAACAGAATCCTAGAAGAAGCTATGGAGGAAATGAAGCACAAATTGGCAGAAGTTGCAAAGACTGCAAGTAAGGTGAAAGAATAGTTAGAAGAGGATAAAGATAAAGGAAAGAATAAGATTGAAGAGAATGTGGAACTAGAACCAGACCCTCCACTACCCGAGGAACCTTTCCTAAAATCCCTTAAAGCACTAAGTGTAAAAGAATTAGAAGGTATCTCTGTATTCTCTGGCCGAATGGATGCATAATTGGTGATGGAATGGGTTGAAGGCATGAAGAATCACTTTGAATGTGATGGGATTACAGAGGCACAAAAGGTGAAGATAGCTAAATCAAGATTGAGAGAGAAAGCACTAACTTGGTGGAAGTTCTTGAAAGAAGAAAGAGAAAGAGATGGGAAGAAGCCAATAGTAAATTAGAAGGCTATGGTGGCTAAGCTAAAATAAAATTAGCTACCAGAGGATTATGACTTCAAACTGCATAAAAAGAGATAGAATCTCAGACAAAAGGACTCAGATATGACTGCCTACACAGAAGAATTTTAGAAATTATGCCTTAGGTCCAAAGTCCAAGAGATAGAAAGCATCAAGGTAGCTAGGTATCTCAATGGACCTAGGTGGAACATTCAAGAGGAACTAATCCTCTTTACCTTAACTTCAATCCATGGTTTTTTTCAAATGTCCCTTAAGGTGAAAGAAAAACTCATAAAGAAGCAAGACTCAAGCTCCAGGGGTAGAGACTCTAGAATAGGACATAGAGTAGGTTATAGTGGAGGTGTTAGAGGTAGATATTGTGGTTTTGGAAGAAGCTCACATTTTGCTTCAATGAAATGCTATAAATGTGGATAGTTGGGTCACCCTGCATATAGGTGTCTAGATAAGCCATCATCTTCACAAGGAGAGAAGAAAATTGTATATGTGCAAGAAGAAGACAGTACTAAACATTCTGAGGTAAGTCTTGATTTAGAGAAAGGAGAAATCTTAATGCTTAGGAGAATCTTGATTAAAGAACCTAGAAAGGATGAACACAAACAAAGGAGAGCACTCTTTAGGGTGAAGTGAAAAATACTTGACAAGGTGTGTAGAGTCATCATAGACTCAGGGTCAATAGATAATGTGATCTCAGAGGAGGCAGTGTAGAAGTTGAAGTTGAACAAGATACCTCATCCTTAGCCCTACAAAGTAACTTGGTTGAACAAGGGGAAACATATATTGGTAAATGAACAAGTATGGGTTGATTTCACCATAGGAAAGTATCAGGACAAGATACTTTGTGATGTGCTACCAATGGATAATTCCTAAAAGACATGAAGGAGGAAGAAGGAATTGGCTATGCTATCTTGGTGAAACCAAAGGAGGAAGAAACACCCAAATAGAAACCTATTCCTGTAGAAGTAAGAAAGTTGTTGGATCATTTCAAGGACATCATATGTGATGGGACACCAACTACACTACCTCCACAAAGGGCAATCAGTCATCAAATTTATTTTGTGCCAGGCACATCATTTCCTAACAAAGCTGCTTACAAGATGACACTAGAACAAAACAAGGAGATTGCAAGGAAAGTTCAAGAGCTTTTGGACCAAGGTCTAATAAGAAAGAGCATCATCCCATGTGTTGTTCCAGTGGTTCTGGCTCCTAAAAAGGGAGGTAAGTGGAGAATGTGTACTAATTCTAGGGAAATAAATAGGATAACAATTAGGTATAGATTTCCTATTCCTAGAATAGAAGACTTGATGGATTGTCTTGGGGGTGCTAAGTACTTCTCAAAAATGGACCTTAAGAGTGGATATTATCAAATTAGGATGAAAAGGGCGATGAGTGGAAGTCTTCCTTTAAAACCACAGAGGGACTCTATGAGTGGTTAGTAATGCCATTTAGGCTTACAAATGCACCTAGTACTTTTATGAGGGTCATGGATGAAGTCTTGAAGGATTACATAGGTGTATTTTTAGTAGTCTACCTAGATGATATCCTCATCTTAAGTCAAACCAAAGAAGAGCATATGAAACACCTAGAGATTGTGTTGAAGAAACTCCAAGAAGAGAAGCTAACCATTAGCCCATAGAAAAGTGAATTCATGAAACAAGAACTTGTCTATTTAGGGTTTGTAGTTTCCCAAGGTGATCTAAAGATGGATAAAAGCAAGGTTGATGCAATCTTAAGTTGGCCTACTCTAAAAATAGGGACAAAAGTGAGAAGCTTCCATGGTTTGGCTCAGTTTTATAGGAAGTTTGTGAGGAGATTTAGTGAAATTTGTGCACCTTTCCTAGATACTATAAAGGGTGGAGTCAAGACAAATTTCATATGGATCAAGGAAGCCAATGAAGGATTTGAAAGATTGAAGAAAGAAGTGGCTACACAACCCATCCTGGTTTTTCCAAGTTTTGACAAATTGATCATTGTAGAATGTGATGCTAACAATATAGAAGTGGGTGTAGTTCTAAGTTGGGAAGGAAAGCCATTAGCCTTCTTTAGTGAAAGGTTAAATGAGTCAAAGTCTAGATACTCATCTTATGAATCAGAGCTTTATGCATTGGTTCAAGCCTTAAGAAGTGGAAGCCTTATCTATTGCCTAAAGAAATTTTGTATACACAGACAACCAAGCTCTAAGATATATAAATACACAAGAGAAGATCAGTTTGAGACATATAAAGTGGATGGAATTTATGCAATCATACACATTCACAACCAAGCACAAGAAGGGAGTAAACAATAAAGTTGCAGATGCACTTAGTAGGAGGTTGCTCACATTCCAAGAAATACAGTTTAAAAGCATAGGAGTTGAAGAATTCAAGGATCTATATGAAGGGGATACAGATTTCTCAGAGATTCACAAGGTATGCACTAATTTTGATAATCATTTCCATAGTGAGTATGTGACTATACATTGCATAATGGCTTACTATTTAAGGGGAAACAACTATGTGTTCCAATGGGATACACGAGGGAAAACCTCATCCAAGAGAAGTATAATGGAAGTTGGAGTGGGCACTTTGGGTTAAACAAGACCCTAGATATAATGGAGACATTTTATTATTGGCCTAAAATGCATAAGGATGTAAGGAGGTATATTAAGAAGTGTGGAGTATGTCAAAAAGAAAAAGGAACATCTTCAAATGCAGGGCTCTATCAGCCATTGCCCATCCCAAATAATCCTTGGGAGTGCATAAGCATGGAATTTATAGTGGGGCTACCTAGAACACCAACTGGTTTGGATAGTGTGTTTGTGGTGGTAGATAGATTCAGTAAAATGAGTCATTTCATCCCTTGTAAAATAAATCATGATGCCAGTCACATTCCTCATCTTTTATTTAAGGAAATAGTAAGGATACATGGTTTTCCAACTAGTATTGTTTCAAATAGGGATGTGGAGTTTATGGGGCATTTCTAGAAAACCCTTTGGAAGAGATTGGGAACAAACTTGGCACATAGCTCTGCATATCATATTCAAACAGATGGGAAGACAGAGGTAATTAACAAAACTCTTGGCAAATTTTTGAGGTTTTAACCAAGGAATATGGGAAAGGATGGGAAAAAGACATCCCACAAGAAGAATTTGCCTATAATGACAGTACCAATAGGACTATAGGTAAGAGTCCATTTTAAGTTGTGTATGGATTACATCGAAGGGGCATTCTGGAACTTAGGGACTTGAAAGTATATGAAGGGATTAGTGGACATGCAGATGACTTTGTTCAATCTATGAGAGAGGTCCATGAGTGGGTAAAGAAGACACTAATGGAAGCAAATTAGAAGCTTAAGGCTAAAGTAGATGAACGGAGAAGAGACTTACAGTTTGAAGTAGGAGACTTGGTGATGGTGTTTTTGAAAAAATTAATACTAAAAAAAGGCATTCTAAGAAAGCTTCAGATGAAGAGGATTGGCCCATGTAAGGCGTTGGCTAAGTATGGCCCCAATTCCTACAAAGTCGATCTACCCAAGGAGATGTCCATCTCTCCTATCATCAATGTGAAAGATCTGATCAAATACAAAGGTCCTGATGTCACAGAGTAGGAGTATAGTAAAAACATGGACAATGATGTGGAAGGCCTTGGTTTACCTATCCAAAATAATCCATAAGCTGAGACAATTCTAATTCTAGAGTGAAGAAGAGGACTCAAAACAAAACCTACATGGAGCATCTAGTCAAGTGGGAGAACCAAATTGAATCAGAGGCTACTTGGGTAGAAGAGGGTTATTTCAAGAAGCATGACATCAAAATAGATCTCATCACACCTCAGGTACCCTAAATTTATTATTGCAGGGGGAGAATGGTGCATGAGCACCTTAGGGTCCTAGTTTGATCCTACACAATTTTGGCTTGTTGGTGGTTCTACAAAACCACCAGGGAAATAAGGACTAAGGATAAATTACCAAGTGTTTTGTGATGTGTTTTTTTAGATAGGAGTCTTTAGGGTCACATGTTTGGTTTGATCCAATAGGTCCTAGTCTCTTTGTTACTTAAGTCCTAGGAAAGTCAAAGTTGGTTAAACAATGACCAAGCTCCCAAAATGAAGGGACATGTGTTATTTTTATTTTTATTTTGAGTGGTTTAGGATCCAATAGAGTGAATTTGGATCAAATGTAGCAAGTTAAAGAAGTAGGAGAGAAAAATTGCAAAAGTTTCTCATGACAACTTTGCAACTTTTCAAAGTTGTCATGACAACATTTCCTAGAATATTGAAAATAGAATTAAATGGGTCCAAATACCAACCTTAGGGTTTGATCACATGGGAATTGACTATATAAGGTTACCCAAATCCTAATTGTAGTGTTGGTTGTTAGATTTTACAGACTAACTTAGTGGAAGCACTATTTTTGTGATACAGAGACTAGTTTTGAGCCATCATCCAACATTAATGGATTGAATGGTCTACTGTAATGAATTGAGTTGTTAGTTCTTGTTATTCAATTAATTTTTGTGGAGTTTATTTGAAAATTTTGTGCATTTATTTATCATTTTGTAAATTCTTTAAGTTCTTCTAGTTCGCTGTCCTTAATAGGGTTAACCATATAAATATGGCTCCTTCTTGAGTTCCCATAGTTGAATCTCAATGGACACTTGGAATAAATAAGGGAAATCTATACATAGTGTAAATATGGCTTTAGGGTTCATTTTATGTAAGGGATTTATTTATGCAAGCAGACCCTAGGCAAGTATAGAGCTATCTGGTTAGGAGTTTGCATAGTTACAGAGGCAAGAAGCCTTGTCTAATGGATTGGTTTGTGCCAATATCGAGTTGGAGAATATAGGGGGATGTGAAAAGGATATGTGGTTTCAAGGAGAAGTTTATAGGAGTCCATTAGAGTACTTAGTGAGACTAAAGAATTCAGATTGCTTTACATGCCCTAGAAACCCTTAAAAATAGGGGTTTGTTGAAAGTCCTATGTACAGATAGCATGGAGACCTAAGACCTAGGAAATTGTTAGTGAACAAATTTGTCTTTATACAAATACTCTTTTAATTTTTACTCTATCACCCTTAAAAGACAAACTATCTCTAACAGTTGGGTAAGTATCTTTTATGATCACTTCCCTCTAAATTTTGTTATAGGTACAACTCCCTAATATTGATTTTCAATGAAATTTGATAACAGTTCAATTGGTTAGCTTTTAACCCAAAAGCTTATAAAGGATGAAATATCATTCTTTGATGATATGCTATTAAACAATTGTAAAAGAAATAAAACCGAATAATGATTGGGAAGAAAAACGCAGTCACTTCTGTGATTGCATTTCATGAAACATAAACAACTTCTCAGCTAAAGATAACAAAAAATAGATAAAATTCAGAATTCAGAGAAGATAGATAAAATCCATAATTTAGATATTATGAACCACCAGACATATATATAACAAGATAAACAAGATGTCAACACAGGACACTTCACTTTTGGTTTTTTCAAATAACACAGATTTGATAAATCTCACTGTAATATATTTCAGAAATTACTGTACAAGCAATTTCATGAAATCTGTTCTTTCCATAACATTCAATTATTTCTATCTGTTCCTTTAACCTTCTCAAAAAACACAACTATTACTATCAAAATCTATTATCTATCAGCAATGAGTTTTTTCGATTTGCTCATCTTCCCCAATTTGGTAATTTAAATCCCCAAATTTGTCATCCTCCAAATTGATTGTTTCTGTATTCTCTTGAGTCATCTTTCCCTTTTTCTATGATTGGGATCTCGATCTAGTAATGTGCCAAGGTGAGGCCACAGGGGAAAGTTCTGTAACAAATTTCTTTCTGGGATCCTTTTTCCGCTGCTTATCTGATGAACCTGCATTACCAGATGGTTTATGAGGATTATAAATAGAGGGGGAGGAAAATAAAATTGAAGTTTTAACTCCAATTGATTTAGGACTAGACCGTTCTCTTTTTTTCTGTAGCCATTCTGGTTGATTTGAGTACATGTTGTGTCCTGCACTTAATGTCATCTTCCTCCTCTCTTGACCAGTCAATATCTAACTCTTCATTATCTAGGAGCCTTTTGAAACTGGGTTCAACTAAGTTGGAACCATCATCTGTCACCCCTTCTATGTTGAACTTCAATCTCATGGACAAGATTTGAGATATGGAGAGTCTACTATGACCTCTCTTCATAACTTGGGACTCATTTGCACAATCTTCCTAGAAATCCTCTAGATGGGGAATTGGAAACATGCGAGCTCTAAGGCCTAGATTCCCACTAGAAAAGTTTTTATTATCAAATCTTGTTCTCTCCATTTAATACTTGAGATCAAAATGACTAAGGTCACTCCCAATACTTATTGCATCTTCAATAGTTAAGCATGAAAATTTACCTAGCTATAATGGGAAAACTTTCTCCCATCCTTCTTCGGGAAGAAAACATTTAAGCACAGTAGCAAGCTGCCTACAGACTTCTGCAAGGATAAAACAATCAAAGGCATACCTAGGTAATTTTGTAGGGCTTTCTTCAAAACCACCAATTCTAATATAAGAGAACCTAGGGAACTGAATGTAAAAACTCCCAAATCTCGTCACAAATTGTTGAGCTTATGAGCTCATTCTTCTAGCTAAATCCCCAGTCATCTCAAAACAAAGTTTACCCATAAAAGTATCACGTACCCTCATGTAGTTCTGAATTACATTGTCTTTACGAAGAATGGGGAAATACTCAAAAACACACATTCCGTCTATCCAAGGCTCATAAATCATCCCATCCAATTTCTTACTACAGGCTAGACAGTACATCAGATAAGAAGACATGAAAAAGCTACACCGAGTGAGTTTGGAATTTTTTAGTTTTTCTCTCATAGAATATGCAATTAATTTGGCCCAATCCAACTTCTATTTTCCTTCTAAAACAATATAAACATAACAGAACAACCAATCTAAAAACAAGAACGCCTCAGGTGATCCTTTGACTCTATGCAACATCACCATCACATCACTAATAAATGGGTGCACATGACTTCTGTTGAGATTTTTGGGTAAATGGGAACCTCCCCTTTGGGTGTTTAATAAAAAATTCTTGGCTATTGAGGTACGATTTTCATCTACATTTGGTTTAAACTTAACAAGGGACTGCGCAGGAGAGAAAGCCGAAAAAGTTTGCTCTTGAATTTTGAAATCTGAAGCAACAATTCCTCTATTTACAGCCATCAAGACCTCACCATTTCTCTTGAGAATTGATTTGGTTTGCTGGTCATAGTTGCAGATACACTCATGGACAAGTTCAGGATAGACTACTACAGGAGAAAAGCAAGCAGCTACGCACAACCCACTACTCAAAATTTCAAGAGAAGGGACATTCTCTTCTACAAACCCAGTGAGCCTATCAGGAATTCCTCCTACATCATATCCTTCTAAATCCATGTCTATCACAATGGGATTTTCACATACCAAACTAGACACACTTCCAAACAAATGAAATGAAAAATTCATACTTGGAAGAACAGACTGATAATTGTCACAAAAACTTTCATAAATTTAACAAGCTTTTAAATTTAAACACTGTAGGAATTGCATCCTGACTTACCTTAATCACTGTAGAAAAATCTGCAACTGGAGCTCGAAAAACCCTTACCTTAAATCTTCATGCATATAGACAACGATAGCATTTCAAAAATAATGAAAGCTAAGAAGGGTTTTAAATAAGAAATACCACATATTTGACAATTAATTGCCCATCATTAAGGCAATAAAAGCTCAGAGAATGAAGTGACCATTCACACACGCAATCATTTAATGCCATTTGTGCAAACTTTTATGCCACACAAATTCCTCATAAATTTGACAGCTCAAACACGCTTAACCACCGCCACTACCTTTCTTCATTAAAAGCCTTTTCTAGGTAGGGCCCACAACTGAGTGACGATGGTAGTCCTTTTCTTTTGCCATGTGTCACTTTTAAAAATCATTGAACACTCTTGAACATAGATGAACTAAGTTCAAGGGTGTTCTTATGTGTTCACCACTGTTCATGTCTGTTCCTATTTTAATCTCTCGCTTTCATCCTTAAACCGAATATACCATGCTTAGTTGTTGATATCCATCTTCGATCAATCAAAAATTCTGCACACTGCGATCATGAGACCCCTTTTTAGTGATGACTTTATTCACCTGCTATCCGTTCATAAAAATTATGAATGAGCTTGAACACTCTTGAACACTCATGAACTAAGTTCAAGGTTGTTCAAGTATGTTCAAACTTGTTCAAGAAACATGTTAGCAAATTATTTTTCTAATCCCAAAACACAGATGGACCACATGGTTGACACTTTTGCTAAGAATTTGAACATGAGGACTTAAGCAGCTTTGAGATTCACAAAAATAACATGGTGACTCTAGAAATAAAATACAGGGACAAGCACTAAAACTTGGACTAACACCCACTCTGACTGGGGACTGGATTTTCTCAAAAGTCAGAGAACTCAAAAACTCTGGTTTTGCAAACTGTTGCAAAGGGCTCAGAAAACACACAAGAAAGGAAAGACACACAACCTGAAAGAAAACTAAAACTAATATATACAACAGGACATAGGAACCTAAACTAGAGCTTCAGCAATTTGAGGCCTTGCCCATTATAGGAAAATGGCAAGATCATTCCATCTGGGTACGCCAGCTTAAAAGCATTGGTTCCTAATTCTTCAGTAATAACAAAGGGCCCTTTCCAAAGTGATTCAAATTTACTGTGGGCACCTTTCAAAGCTCTCCTTTTTTCCCATAACAAGACCTCATCTCCTTTCATAAAAATTCTGGGTCTCACCTTCTTGTCAAATATGCTTTTCACTCTGGCCTGATGTTCAGTAATTTTATCAACCAAGGCCTCTCTTTCTTCTTCCAGCTTATGAAAATACATGATCCTTTTCTCCAAAGAGTCTTTAAATTTTTGGTCTTCAATGACCATTTGCAGTTTATCTGCTGAAAATCCAAAGGAACTAAGACTTGTGCACCTATCCCATACACCAATTCAAAGGGTGCCATGCCAATTGCTCTCTTGGGAGTAATTCTATTAGCCCAAAGGTCTTCATAAAGCTTCTTGTGCCAATTCTTACCACTATCATCCACCAACTTCTTCATGATCATTATCAATTTTTTATTAATCGACTCAGCCTGCCCATTTCCCTAAGGGAAATAATCAGATGAATGAGCCAGAGAGATACTATGATCAAAATAGAAAAGAGAAAGCTCCTGCAAAGAGAAGCAAGTAGCATTATCTACTACAACTTTCTGAGGTACTCCAAAACGTACCAAAATATTATCTTTTAAGAAATCACACACCACCTGAGAATTAGCCTTCTTGGTTGGAATGGCCCCAACCCACTTAGTGAAATAGTTAGTCATTGTTAGGATGTAAGCATGACCTGCACATGACTGAGGATTAATAGGACCAATGAAATCAATTCCCCACTGCTTGAACGGTTCACTTACCACAACTGGTTTCAAAGGCAAGGAAGCTAATTGGGGTCTTCTAGAGAATAACTAACATTTTTCACAGTTCCTGACAAATGCATAAGCATCCTTGAACATCCGTGGATAGTAGAAACAATTTCAAATAATTTTGAATGCTGTCATAGTAGATGAGAAATGACCTCCACAGGCCTCTTCATGAAAATTTTTAAGCAACTGTAACTGCTAACTTTTATCCACACATCTTAAAAATGTACCGTCAAGGCCTCTTTTATACAATACACCCTACCATATTACATATTTTGTAGCTTGAAGTCTCAAATTCCATCTCTCCTTAGGTTTCATTATTTGTGGACATTCTCCATAAGTCAGGAAATAAGCAATGTCACAGAACCATGAATCTATCAAACTGAACAACAATACTTGAGATGTTTCACATTCTGGAATTTCATGTTGGCTTACATTTTCTGCAATAAATTTACACAGCCCCCTTCCCCTAACAAGTTTGGTGGGATTTATTGTCAAGTCATATTCTTGAATCTTTTTCACCCATGCTGCTCTCTTGTTCATGGATATTTCTTGTTGTGTGAGAAGCACCTTCACTGTTGAATCAGGGACAAATACTATGGAATGAGAATGAAGGATATAGAATCTAAACTACTTAATTGATTTCACTACAACAAAGGCTTTTTTCTCTATGGGGGAATATTTTAGTTCATTTTTTTTAACGGTGTACTCATGAAAGTGATGGGCACCTCATTCCCTGAAACATCTTTCTGGGTTAGAATTCCTGACAAAGTGTGATCGAAAGCATAACAATAAATGATGAAATCTTTTTTGTAATCAGGGTAAACTAGATCCGGGGCATTTGCTACAGCAGTTTTGATTGCACCAAAACCTTGTCTACCTTCTTCTATCCATTTAAAGAGATGGTTTTCACTCATCATTCCCATAATGTGCCTGGTTAATTCAGAAAAATCTGGGACAAAAGCTCTTAAGAAGTTAATTTGACCGAAGAAAGATTTGACTCCAGTTCTAGTTGAAGGCAGACTAATTTGCTAAATCACCTTTACTCTTTCAGGATCGATCCTAATCCCTTCTTTGGACACAATATGTCCCAACAACTTTCCTTCAGTCACACCAAAAACTAATTTTTTAGGATTAAGTGATGTACCATGGTCTCTGCACCTCTATAGGACTGATTTGAGATCTCTAATGTGATGTTTCCTTCTTTTGGAGTACACAGTCAAATCATCAAGGTAAATTACTATAATTCTATTTTTTAGATCAGCAAAGGAAGAATCCATTTCCCTTTGGAAAGTTTCCCCCGCATTAATCAAGCCAAAGGGCATTCTATTATAGGCAAATGTTCCCCATGCCATGGTAAAAGAAGTCTTCTATTTATCTTCATCATACACACTCACCTGATTATATCCAGAAAACCCATCAAGTAGAGACATCATTTCTGATCTGGAAACCACCTGTAAAACATGTTCCATCTTGGGCAGGGCATAGTTATCCTTTAGAGTGGCCTGGTTTAAATTTCATAAATCTACATAGATCCTTATTTTCCCATTCTTTTTTCTGACAAGGACAATATTTGCTATCCAAGTTGAGTGATGAATAGGGTAGATGATTCTAGCTTTTAGAATCTTGTCAACTTCTTTCAGAATCACTTCAGAAACTTTAGGATTGTAACTTCAAAGTTTTTGTCTGAAGGGCTTTGATTCAGGTTTAAGAGGGATATGATGGCTAAATTTATCTTTCCAAAAATATTTAAGATCACTATAATCCCATGAAAAAACATTCATGTAGGCTATCAAAAAGTTCTCAAGGTTTTTCTTCTCTTGAACAGACAAAGTCTTACCTACAGATATCCACCTAGGTTTGGTTGTAGTACCAATATTCACCTTGTCATATTCTTTTGCACATCTGACTGAAGATTTTTCCTTGAAATGAAACTATCATCTTTTCGAGAAAACAAGTTTTCTAAGGAAACCAAACCTTTGGGAATTTTTTTGCTCTTCAATTGGACAACTTCTTCTGGTAAGAACTCAGAATTAGACTTTTCACCATCTTTGTTCATTCCTTCAAAGTAGGTGGATGAGAAAACTTCTATACACGCCATGAAATCCTTAATTCGGGCATCATCTTCAAAAACTTGCAGATGTTCAATGTTATCTAGGACAACAGGTCTATATATCATCTCAACCCTGTATGTGTCTATTTTAAAGTCTAGGTGAGGGAGTAGTAGAGACGCTGATATGGCTAGGGAATCAACTCTTATATTGAGACTCCTGGGAATGGCTTCTATGGAAAAAGCATCAAAAGAATTAACTTCATCCCACACTAAGTTTGTGTAATATTTCAGGCATTCATTTTTTACTGTAAATTGATCCTTCACTTGTTTAACAATTAGTTCAACATCACCTTTCACAGCAAGTGCCTTGATTCCCAGTGTCTTTGCCTCTTGCAACCCTAATAATAGAGCCTCATATTTGGTGGTATTATTAGTATTTTTAAAATCCAATTTGAAAGAGAAAGGGATATATTGATCATCTAGGCCTGTAAAGACTACACCAGCCCCCGAACCTGCATTGGCACAACTACCATCAAACTCCATCAACCAAATTTGTTCCTTTTCACCAAATTCTACACAAACAGGAGGGGCTTCATCTGAGAAAATCATGTAATTGCCAAACTCATAGTCTTGGAATAGGATTTTTGCCATAGGATCATCGAATGGGATTACGATGTATTTATTTTTAGCTTCAGGTTCTAGTTTGACCTTTTTCTTTCTAATAGGGATAACAGCTTCTGACCAATCCATCTTTATTTCTCCACCCACGTCTCTGCAGAAAGTTTTGCTCAATAGCATCCCATAGCTTGCAGGTATATCTGCTACTAAAATGGTTAATTTTAGTATCTTATCAGGATAAGCGGCTAAAATAGCTTGGGCATCTTTAACTTGACCTATTAAGGGCACCTGTTTCCCATCCATAGAATAGCACCTCCCAAAATTTTTAGTCATGGTTAAACCTAAAGATTTGGCAACGGATGATGGAATAATGTTATCAGAGGTACCTGAGTCTATAATGCAATTACTCAGTTTGATACCGTTAAGGAGTAGAGAAATATAAAAGGGGTCAGACTTCCTAACTTCATCAACTTCACATTTCAATTCTGAGATAGGAGTAGTAGCATCATCGCTCTGATTCATAACAAACGATGAAACAAATGCAGGAGAGTCAACTAGGTCATCAATTTGACTTACAGAGCACTGATTAGATTGAGATGGATTTTAAAGGTCACCCTTGATGTACTTGACCAACTTATCAATTTCTTTGGGATTTAATCTTAGATATTCAGCAGGAGAGATTTGGATAGTAGAAGACTTGCAAAATTCTGCAATATCAAAAGAGGACGCGCCAGAATATTTTTGTATAACCTTAACATCAAGAGTCTGAGGACTAGGGGAAGAAGAATTACTTACAAGATCTTGGGTCTTGTGGAAAGTGCCAGATGATGTTGGAGTGTTCTTTAAAGACTTTTGATTTTGAGTGAGCATGGCACAAGAGGATCCTCAAGGGTGACCAGAATATCTCCTCTTTCTGAGTCAGATTTGTATTCTAAAAAGTATGAGCCAGAGTCACCAGGTTTGTCTTGAGGGACTTCTTCTATAGTACATTCTCTTAACACATCTTTTGTGGCTTCCATTTGTACGTGTCTTTTCATATCTGGGCAAGAATTACCATCATGATTCGTTGTCAGGTGAAAAGAACACATGATAGCCTCTTTTGGTGAAGCTTCTAGGGACAATCTTGGTTGACTAGAAGGCAAAAAAGGGGTTTTGTTGTGCCATTGATTAGGCTACTTTCGACTGATATCTTGATAAGGGGAAGGAAATGAAGATCCTTGCTTTGGTAATTGCCTCTTCAAGGCAATTACATTATTCATGAGTCTCTGAACAACTGGATCTATAGGAGCAGAAGTAGAAGGTTGAGAGTGAGAAGTCTGTATGTCTTTTCTCCATTTCCCTACTATAATAAGATCATCTTCTAACTTAGTGGCCTGTCCTTAGGCAATAGCTAAATCAGCTGGTATACTCCTTAAGTGAAAACCTATGTCCAAGGGCATAGAGTTTACAATGAAATATTGTTGGTTTTCTTGGGTCAGTCTTTTGGCAGTAGGAATTCTGTGAATAAATTTGTTATATCTATCCACATAGTCTCTCATTGGATCATGAACCTCTTTCTTCATTTGTGTTAATTGTGCTAGCAAGGAATGTTCATCATCAGCCCCTTTAAAATGTCCTTCGAACATGGTCTTCATGGTTTTCCAGTTTGTGATAGGCACAGCATGCAAGTGACCAAACCATTCTGCAACTCCCTTTGAGAGGGATTGTGCAAAGATCCTGACGGCTACATCTTCATGTTGCACTACCAAAATGGCAGTAGCTACGTTGAATGCATTCAAGTGCTCATTTATCGAGACTTTTCCGTCTTCAAAAAATTTAGGCAAGACTTCTTTAATACCTTTAGGGAGAGGATGATGAGCTCTTAAATTTAAAGGATCAACTGCTGCACCCCATGGTTGAGCCATGACTGTACTTGGAAATATTGTAACTAGTGGCGGTGCTTGAATACAAGACAAAGTCAAGGCTTTCCATACGCTAGAGGATGGGTAAGTATTTGAAGAGGCTTCAGGAGGGGAATTAGGTCTACTCTTGGCTTTGGGCTTTGAAATGTAAGAGGTCAAAAAATAAAGGGTTTGCAAACTCTCATAAAAAGTATCAAAAATGCCCTCCTTCTGGGACCTGGTATATGGTCAAGAATCTAGTATTATATTCTTTTACTGCCTTTGAGAAACTCTGTCAACAATTTGTGCCTCTTGAGAAATTGGGAGCCCCCTCAGCCACTCTCCTATATATTCCTCTTCTTCTAAAACTAGGAGAACTTCTTGATACTGGTGATAGCTGGTCTTTAAATTCCAAGCAACAGTGTTCAAATAAGAAATTATATCCTCTTGGGTATTTTGGAAATTAAGATCTGGTTGAATGATAGGAGGTTTCTCCTCCTAGTTTGGTATCACCATAGTTGGAAGAACCATATCTTGTTCATAAAAGAAAGCACTTAAAAATAGGTCTACACTGTGAGTGCTCCCTAGTAGAGTCACTAAAAATCTGTTAGTGAACATATTTGTCTTTATAGAAATACTCTTTAAAGTTTTACTCTATCACCCTTAAAAGACAAACTATCTCTAACATTTGGGTAAGTATCTTTTATGATCACTTCCCTCTGAATTTTGTTATAGGTACAACTCCCTAATATTGATTTTCAATGAAATTTGATAACAGTTCAATTGGTTCGCTTTTAACCCGAAAGCTTATAAAGGATGCAATATCATTCTTTGATGATATGCTATTAAACAATTGTAAAGGAAATAAAACCAAATAATGATTGGGAAGAAAAAATAGTTACTTCCGCGATTGCATTTCATGAAACATAAACAACTTCTCAGCTAAAGATAACAAAAAATAGATAAAATCCAGAATTCAGAGAAGATAGATAAAATCCAGAATTTAGATATTATGAACCAACAGACATATACATAATAGGATAAACAAGATGTCAACATAGGACACTTCACTTTTGGTTTTCAAATAAAATAGATTTGATAAACCTCACTGTAATATATTTTAGAAATTACTGCAGAGGAAATTGCATGAAATCTATTCTTTCCATAACATTCAATTATTTCTATCTATTCCTTTAACCTTCTCAAAAAATACAACTATTACTATCAAAATCTATTATCTATCAGCAATGAGTTTTTCTGATTTGCTCATCTTCCCCAATTTGGTAATTTAAATCCCTAAATTTATCATCCTCCAAATTGACTGTTTCTGTATTCTCTTGAGTCATCTTTCCCTTTTTCTGCGATCAGGATCTCGATTTGGTAATGCGCCGAGGTGAGGCCACAGGAGAAAGTTGTGCAACAGATTTCTTCCTGGGATCCTTTTTTTGCTGCTTATCTGATGAACCTACATGACCAGATGGTTTATGAGGATTATAAACAAAGGGGGATGAAAATAAAATTGAATTTGTAACTCCAATTGATTTAGGACTAGACTATTCTCTTTTTGTTTGCAGCCATTCTTCGGTTAATTTGAGTACATCTTGTGTCTTGTACTTAATGTCATCTTCCTTCTCTCTTGACCAATCAATATCTAACTCTTCATTATCTAGGAGCCTTTTGAAACTGGGTTCAACTAAGTTGGAACCATCATCTGTCACCCCTTCTATGCTGAACTGCAATCTCATGGATAGGATTTGAGATATGCAGAGTCTACTATGACCTCTCTTCATAACTTGGGACTCATTTGCACAATCTTCCCAAAAATCCTCTAGATGGGGAATTGAAAACATGTGAGATCTAAGGCCTAGATTTCCACTAGCAAAGTTTTTATTATCAAAGCCTGTTCTGTTCGTATAATACTTGAAATCAAAATGACTAAGGTCACTCCCAATAATTATTGTATCTTCAATAGTTAAGCATGAAAATTTACCTAGCTGTAACGGGAAAAGTTTCTCCCATCCTTCTTCGAGAAGAAAATGTTTAAGTACAGTAGCAAGCTGCCTAAAGACTTCTACAAGGATAAAACAATCAAAGGCATACCTAGGTAATTTTGTAGGGGTTTCTTCAAAACCACCAATTCTAATATAAGAGAACCTAGGGAACTGAATGTATTAACTCCCAAATCTTGTCACAAATTGCTGAGATTCTGAACTCATTCTTCTGGCTAAATCCCCAATCATCTCAAAACAAATTTTACCCATAAAAGTATCATGTACCCTCCTGTAGTTCTGAATTACATTGTCTTTACGAAGAATGGGGGAATACTCAAAAACACACATTCCATCTATCCAAGGCTCATGAATCATCCCATCCCATTTCCTACTACAGGCTAGATAGTACATCAGATAAGAAGACATGAAAAAGCTACATCGAGTGAGTTTGGAATTATTTAGTTGTTCTCTCATAGAATCTGCAATTAATTCGGCCCAATCCAACTTCTATTTTCCTTCTAAAACAATCTGAACATAACAGAACAACCAATCTGAAAAGAAGAATGCCTCAGGTGACCCTCTGATTCTATGTAACATCACCATCACATCACTAATAAATGGGTGCACATGATTTCTGTTGAGCTTTTTGGGTAAATGGGAACCTCCCCTTTGGGCGTTTAATAACCAATGTTTGGCTATTGAGGTATGATTTGCATCTGCATTTGGTTTGAACTTAACGAGGGACTATGTAGGAGAGAAAGCGAAAAAAGTTTTCTTTTGAATTTGGAAAGCTGAAGCAACAATTCCTCTATTTACAGCCATCAAGACCTCACCATTTCTCTTGAGAATTGATTCAGTTCGCTGGTCATAGTTGTTGATACACTCATGGACAAGTTCAGGATAGACTACTACAGGAGTAAAGCAAGAAGCTACGCATAACCCACTACTCAAAATTTCAAGAGAAGGGACATTCTCTTCTACAGACCCAATGAGCCTATCAGGAGTTCCTCCTACATCATATCCTTCTAAATCCGTGTCTGTCACAATGGGATTTTCACATACCAGACTAAACACACTTCCAAACAAATGGATTGCAGACTTCATACTTGCAAGAATAGACTGATAATTGTCACAAAAACTTCCATAAATTTTAGAAGCTCTTAAATTTAAACATTGTAGGAATTACAACCTGACTTACCTTAATCACTATATAAAACTCTGCAACTGGAGCTCCAAAAACCCTTACCTTCAATCTTCACGCATACAGACAGTGACAACATTTCAAAAATAATGAATGCTAAGAAGGGTTTTAAATAAGAAATACCATGGATTTGACAATTAATTTCCCATCATTAAGGCAATAAAATCTCAGAGAATGAAGTGACCATTCACGCACGCAATCATTTAATGCCATTTACACAAACTTTTATGCCGTACAAATTCCTCATAAATTTGACAGCTCAGACACGCTTAACCGCTGCCACTACCTTTCTTCATTAAAAGTCTTTTCTAGGTAGGGCCCACAACTGAGTGATGATGGTAGTCCTTTTCTTTTTCCATGTGTCACTTTTAAAAATCATTGAACACTCTTGAACACAGATGAACTAAGTTCAAGGGTGTTCTTATGTGTTCACCACTGTTCAAGTTTGTTCCTATTTTAATCTCCTGCCTTCATCCTTAAACCGGATATCCCATGCTTAATCGTTGATTCCCAACTTTGATCAATCAAAAATTCTACACACCACAATCATGAGACCCCTTTTTAGTGATGACTTTATTCACTTGCTATCCCTTCATAAAAATTATGAACGATCTTGAACACTCTTGAACACTCATGAACTAAGTTCAAGGTTGTTCAAGTATGTTCAAACCTGTTCAAACCTATTCAAGAAACATGTTAGCAAATGATTTTTCTAATTCTACAAACACTGATGGACCACAGTGTTGACACTTTCACTGAGAATTTGAACATGAGGACTTAAGCAACTTTGAGATTCACAAAAATAACATGACGACTCTAGAAATAAAATACAAGGACAAGGACTAAAACTTGGACTAACAGATATCTTGAATCCTAGGAGGTCCTTAGAAAGAATCCATAGTCACTTTGGTGGGTTGTTAAGGTGGATTGGAATATATTCCAAGTTTAGTGGTTTTATGAGGCCTAATTGGCCTAAAGAGGCTACAAGGCCTAGATAATAGGAAAGAATGAAATTGATGGGAAATCTATTAAATAACCTATAAAAATGAGTCAAGATGGATTGAAGATGAAGTGAAAATAGTGTAAACACCTATTTATATTTCCAAGAACATTTTGGGAGCATAGGTACTTGAATTGAGCCTATGGATGCACAGTTGAGTAGGGAAGGATTGAGGAGAGTTTGAAGTTGGTGGAGAGATCCAGTTGGAGTAGAGGGACCATAGGAGAGTCCTATGGTTAGGGTAGAGATAAGTACCCTAGTAAGGTCATACTAAATTCCTTGAGAAGAGAAAGGAAGCTCTTGTGAGTTAGATCTCCCCATCACATATGCTACACAACCTTTTTCTTCAAAAATTGTATTATTCAGTATGCTCAAGTCCCATGAGATAGAATTTCATACATCCTCTAACTTCTTTGCAAGGTATTTATGTTATTCATTTTCCTCTATTATCTTCTCTAAAGACTCATAATGACTATCAAAGTCATCCAATACCATGTTCAGGTTCTTTACAGTGTCCTTACCTTTGAAAGTAAATGGTATAGACAAGATTTTATTGAAGGTATCAACAGCCTTTTCCAATATCCTTGTCTTCTTCTATGTTTTATTCTCTGATCTCTCCTTAGATTTTTTAAATGTGATGTAAGATCGCTTCATCAACTCATCTTCATCCATACTCTCTACATTTGTACTCAATGTTTTCTCTCCACTAGCCAATAATAAGGTTGAAGAAACAGGTGTTATTACTTTTTGTTTCACTTCAGCCTTAATCTTTGGTTCCTTCACAACCTTAGAAATGAATTCTTTCTCTTGACTCTTAGAGGGCTCTTCCTCAGTATATTTTACCTTGTCTATATCAATCTCAGACACAGTATAATGTTTTCCTTCAAAAGGATCATTAGCAACCAACAAGGTATCAAATACCACATGCACACCAACAAAAAAGAAATTTGGTTGCTTCACAGTACTAATAAACTAACTATTATCCTTTTCATCCTTAGATGAATCAATTTTTATCATTATAGACTTGGACGACTCTATCTTTAGAGTAGTTCTAGTGGCTTTCGGTCTAGGAGGTGTGAGCTTCTCAGGTTCAGTATCCATTAATATTTTGTCTATCGCCTTGTGAGTATCCTCAATTACTTCATCATATTTTCTTTCCATTATCTTCATCAACTTGTACTTAGTTCTTAACTAAAGTTTCAATGCATTTAGTATCATTTTGTGCTCATCAAATGATATCACTGGTAATATGTCTTCAATAGATTTTACCTTGATTTGTTCATCTTCTTGTAATGCTAGTTTCTTCCTCACTTCAAGTTTATCATATAGCTCTTGAGGAATGATTTCATCCATATCTAACAGATTCTTCTTGAAAACTAACATGTGCTTAATCACAATATCTTCTATAAGGATTTGATAATCAACTGATGAACTATAACTGATTGAATGTTTGAAGATGTTAAGTTGATGATCACCAAGATGCAAAAAGTTAATGTAAGACATTAAATCAGTTGATGTATTGTATTGTCATTGATGTCAACTTGATATAATATAATTGGTTATATACAACATGTCAAAGACTTTAGAAAATAAACAAGATAAAGATTATGCTTTCAGTAATGCATAAAAGATCAGTAATCACTAAGTGACTACAAACACCGACAGACAATGCACCCCAAAAGATAGAGAAACCTAAGAGTAAAGTCACAGTGATGCCCAAGAAAGAATCCTAACAAGAATTACCAATGAGAAGAATTAAAAGCATTACTGATGAGAAGAACTTCACAGTGATGCTCGACGGACAGACAACCCCGATGAAGATGCCCGAGGAGAACTGAAGTGTTGACCGAAGCTAACAAAAATTTAAACATCGAAAGGAAATGAAGTTCAAAAATGACAAAAGACTTAGCTAGAAAGAGATAAAGAAGGAGTTAACTAGTTTTTAATATTGTTTTCATCGACAAGTTAAAGCCAGAGATAAGCAAGAGATTTAAATCTATTTTATTCCAGTTGTCAAAGAGAAATTTATGGGATAAAACTGAAGTAAAGCTTTAAAGAAAGATTGGCTAGAATTGCAGATCACGCCAAGAACAAGAAAGTCAACAATTGAGAAATGGTGAAATCATGTTTATAAAGAGAAAAGCTAATTAATTATGAAGAAGGGGTGAATAGAGAAATAAGATGCCAAGGAGAAACTGATGAAGGAAGACTTCAATCAAACTTGATCAATCAAGCTGAAGAACAAAGCTAATTCTATAGACATTGAGCAATAAAGAAGTGTAGCATCACAAAGAAGAAAGAAGTGGAGATAAAGTATTGAAAAGATACATTGATCAAAAAGGTATTATGAGCTTACAATAGATCTAAAAATATGCAAAGTATAGTTGTATATAAGAATAGATCATTTATTGTTTCAATTTAACCATTGGATCAGAAAGTCTCTTAATCGAGCAAGACTTGACAATCCTTTCTATATTGAGATACATCCTAAGGAGTATCAAAAGGTTTGGTCATGAAGATAGCATAATATGCCAGATACCATGTGACAAACTACATTGGGTTTGATCATAAAAGGTAGCATAGAGATGCCAGATATCAAGTGACAAACTATTCTATTTAAATCCTCTAACAAGGTCAAACCTAACAGTGTGTTTGTAACCTTTAATAGGGTTATCTCTTCACTAAGATCACTTTAGAAGAGTGAAAATTTTGGGTTACCGGTCCCAAGTAGTTTTTCCCTTAATAGGGTTTCCACGTTAAAATCCATGTGTCAATGTGTTTATAAGTCATTACATTAGTGTTTTGCATTACGCATAACTAATATGGATTGATCAATATGCGCTAAGAAATTTAATGCATTTTGGTAAATGAAAGACCGCTAATCGGTAAACAGTAAGAATAAGGTTTAACAGTGAACTTTGAGCAGTAGTTATATGTTAAGATTATTTCAAGGCATTCATCTTGTAGGACTGAAGATAATTAGAGGCTTAATATTGTGATACTAAGTTTTTGGGTTGATTTATTGAAATATTTTTTAGGCCATTGATTCACCCCCCTCCCCCCCTCTCATTTATTCTAACAATTGGTATCAGAGCTTGTGTTCTTAGAAGGAAGGTTTCAAGACCTAAGAAAAAGATCACAAGATGAGAAAATGAGATGTGCCCAAGTTGAACAAGGACAACTTTGCATCATGGAAAAGTAGAATAAGACTCCACCTATCAGGTATTGGAAATGATGTTGTTCAATACTTAGATACTGAATTTGTGTTACCTACAGGACCTCACACACTTGATAAATTAAGAGAAAAACATGAGCATAATTGCATGATGATAGAACTCGCTTCCTCTCTCTTTGATGCTGAATTTTAAGATGTTAAAAACTGCACCTCTGCAAAGCAAATGTGGGATGAATTGAAGCTAGTACATGGAGGATATGGTAATGTACTAAGAGCTAAGGCAGAAATCCTAAGAGGTAAATTTTATGAACTAAGAATGAGAGAAGGAGAAAATGTCACTCAGTACAACTGTAGAATAAAAGAGGTAGTCAATGCTATCCAAGGATTTGGAGGCATACTTGAAGAAGAGATAGTGGTAAGTAAAATCCTAAGAACCTTACTGCCTATATATGCTATTAGAGTATCTTCTATACAAGAAATGAGAGTAGTAGAAAACAATAATTTCACTATTGATAGCTTGGTTGGTAGACTGATTTCATTTGAGATGAATAACTTTGATAATAGTGTCTTACCATCTATTGAGTTTGCATTCAAATCTTCTTTGAAAATAAGTAAGTCAAGTCATAAACACACTATTAGAAAAGATAGTGAAAGTGATAGTGATGATAAAGACCTTGATTAGATTGAAGCACTAATGGCTAGAAGATTGCAGAGAGGCAAAGGTAGATACAAAGGTAAATTACCACTTGTATGTTTTAATTGTAAAGAGATTTGACATTTTGCTGCTAGATGTCCTAACAGAAGAAAAGATAACAGATCATATGAAAATAATTTTGATAGAAGTGACAATAGAGATTACCGAACCAATCAAAAATTTGACAAAAGAGATACCCAAGACTACAAGGACAAAGGGAAGAAAGCTTGTTACCTAATTGAGAGCAAAGATGGAGATACTGGCACCAAATCTGATGATGACATTGAGATGGTATATGTGGCCATGAACGATGATTCAGAAGAAGAATAAAGGTATGTAAAGACTTCATTCATATCTAAGGTTAGTAAGAATGATTTCTAGATCATAGATAGTGGCTGCACTCACCACATGACATGTGATACACAAAATTTTAAAATTTTTGAGTACTATAATGGTGGATTAGTAAGAATGGGTAATGCCACACCTTGTCTAGTTAAAGGTAAAGGAACTATAATGTTGAACAACCTGATAAAACGTGAAAATGCATACTAGGTAAAAGGACTTAATTATAATTTGTTGAGTGTTTCACAGCTGAACAACACAGGTCACTGAGTAGCATTTGAAAATAAGAAGGCAAAGATATTTAATGAATTAGGAAGGTTCATCGGAACTAGTGAACAGATAAAAGGTAACCTATTATATCTTGATGATATAAACACCACTTGTTTAATGGCTAGAAATGAAGACATATGGTTATGGAATAAGAGATTATGTCATGTAAAATTTTGACAACATGATAAAAATAAGCAATAAAAGGAAAGTAAGAGGCTTACCGAGCATGTCAAAGCCTGAGCATTTCATGTGTAAGAATTTTCAAAAAGGTAAGATGACAAAGTCTAGTTTAAAGAGCAATACCCATAAATCTAATGCAATTCTAGAATTATTCTATACTAATCTATGTGGACCCATGAGGACAAAGAGTTACTATGGAGATAGATATTTCATTCTCTTTGTAGATGATTATTCTAGAATGATGATAGTTATGTTCTTAAAAGAAAAATCAGGAGCATTCAAAATGTTTAAATGGTATAAAGATATGGTAGAAAAAAAAAGTGGTAAGGAATTGAAATGCTTAAGATCACATAGAGAAGGAGAATTTGTTTATGATGAATTCAATAACTATTGCAATGAGCATGGAATTAAAAGACAAGTTTTTGCACCAAGAACACCACAACAAAATGGGATTGCTAAAAGGAGAAATAGATCCATTATTGATTGTGAAAGAATAATGATGATAGAGAAAAGAATCACTCAAACATTCTGGAGGGAAGCTGTCAATACTGTTGTCTACACATTGAACAGAATACAATTGAAGAAAGACACCAAGAAGACACCCTATGAGATTCAGTATGGTTGTACACCCAATGTAAGTTACTTCAGAATATTTGGTAGTCAATGTTATATTTTCAAAGATGATAGAAATGGAAATCTTGACTCCAAAAGTGATGAAGGTATCTTTCTAGGGTATTCCAATAAGAGCAAGGCTTATAAATGTCTTAACAAGTCCTCTAACAAAAACATTAAAAGTGCAAATATAAGAATAGATGAATATGCAGAGAAAAATGACAAGGAAAGAAGAAAAAGAACCAAAAGAATACAATAGGTTTGTTTACACTGAAGAACCTGACACTCTACCCGAGAAATAGAGTATTGCTCCCGATTAACAGAACATTGCACCCAAGCATCAGGCTGTAATTACTGAAAATCAAGAAAATCCTCAAAATGATGTTCCAAGTGATGGAGATCAGAATGAAGGTCAAGATGATGATCAAAATGATGAACAAAGAGCTAAACTGATACTTTTCAAGTATGCCAGAAGAAACCATCCATAGAATCAAATCATAGGAGACAAGAAGGCTGGAATGAGAACAAGAAGTAAGTCATTGAACACTAGATGTTTAATTTGTGATTTTGAGCCTAAATCTGTTAATACTACACTTGAAGATGAAGAATGGGTCAATGATATGAATGAATAAATATAGTAGATTGAGAAGAAAAAAACATGGACACTAGTACTGAGACCAGATGACAATAATGTCATCAAAACCAAATGGATATTCAGAAACAAGCTGAATAAGAATGGAGAAGTCACAGGGAACAAAGCAAGGTTAGTATGCAAGGGGAATGCATAAGAAGAGGGTATTCACTATGGTGAAACCTTTGCACCTATTTCTAGACTAGAATGAGTAAGAATTCTTCTTTCTTATGTTGCATTCAAAGGATTCAAGGTATACCAAATGAATGTCAAATCTGCATTCCTAAATGGAATACTAGAAGAAGAGGTATACATTAAACAACCAGAAGGGTTTGTTGATCTAGACAGGAGAAACATGGTATGTAGACTACACAAAGCCTTATATGGATTGAAACAAGCACCTAGATCCTGGTATGAAAGACTTCACTCCTATCTCATAAGAATTGAATTTGTAAGAACAAGTGAAAATAGCAATCTGTACTTAAAAGAAGATACCGATGGTAATATTTTGATTGCTGAAATATTTGTTGATGATATCATATTTGGGGGTAATGATATGTTATGTAAATCCTTTGCTAATGAAATGAGAAAAGAGTTTGAAATGTCTATGTTTGGGGAGATGAAATTCTTTCTTGGTCTACAGATTCTTCAACAAGATGCAGGCATATATATCACTCAGTCCAAATACATCAAGGAAGTGCTAAAGATATTCAAGATGGAATATTCCAAACCAGTTGGAACACCTATGGCAACCAGATGTAAGCTAATAAAAGAAGACAAATCAAATGAGATTAATCAGACCTTATGTTGGTTGTATTTCCAGTTTTGTAGTTTGACTGAAATTTTTTGAAGTTCTCAGTCATATTCATGCCTAAAAAAGTTGAAAATCCTATCTAAAGTTGTCAAAATCCCTCTGTAAAAAATGGTCTTCCAACCAAAAATCAAGAAGGAACGCAAAACCCTAAGCTTTAGGTCAAAATTTCATGCATATTCAAGAAAAACCCTAGTTCATTGAAATCCATTCTATTTCATTGTTTCTTTTTCAGAAAAACCTGACCACTTAAGTCATGTGTCATATTTCATATTATTCACTTAAGTCATGTAGTCTCATTGTAATATAAGAATATCCCTTTTCTTATCGAGACTTGGCAATTTCCTTCAAGTTGGGTTATCTCTATAAAAAGAAAATATGATTTCAGTCCTTGTGAGATTTCACACAAGTTGTAGATGTAGATCCTTATCCTGCGTTGGATGCGAAGTCTCTTTGAAAAACTAGAGTTAAAGAATTTCTTTTGTGACTTTGAGTCCACTTAGTTGTGTTGTCTTGAAAGATGATCATGGTTTCAAGTTGAGTTAATATTAATTTCATACAGTTGCATAATCATGAAGAAAAGAAAGAGTTAAGTCAAAAGATCTGAGATTTAGCAATAGCCGTCAATCTGAAGTAAAATCTTGTGGAGGTCACAAAGTCTCAATGAAAACTCATGAATTAATAAATGTATAAGTGACTTTGAGTCTGCTCAGTCGTTGTGTCTTGCAAAGAAACTAAGGTTAAGAAGGTGGTTAAAATACTTTAGTCACGTGATCTCTTTTAAAATTCATGGTTAAATCAAAGTTAAAGAGATTAAGCGAGTGCCATATGATTTGAAAAGGATCTAGTGGCTGGCATTAAATTGTGAAAGAAACAATCAGTTACTGAAATCTTAAAGCGACAATGAGATTCAATGAATCATGATGTCATGATAAGAACCATGGTTTGAGATGAGTTCAGTTAAGTTTAAGTGTGTTTTTAGATAGAAGATATAAGCCGTAAAGAAGAATAGATCTTGTGGATGGCGTGTATTCATTTTAGAAAGTCAAAAGATCAAAGAAAATTGCAGTGAATCAGCAATGATGATGCAGATTGAGACATGTGTCTAATCTTTCAAAAAGTATAAGTTAGTCACGAAGTGTCATATAAAATAATGAAATCACAGAAAGTAAATGAGTTTACACGCAAGCCATCTGATTAAAAGATGATCATGTGACAGTCGCGTAATATCGATAAAAACTCAAGGTAAATGAAATCTTAACGAGACAAGGAGATTACACAATCACACAATTTCTGAAACAACTAAGATTCAAATCAAGTTAATACATGAGGATTTCTCCATGCCATGTTAACAGTTGACAGCCAACAAGAATGAAGAAGTTATAACAACATGTTTTTAAAGATTGTTGAGCTATTCTCAAAGAGCCAATAAGATCAAGTCTTGATCTCTTTTCAAATTTAATAAGGTTTTTATATCAAAAGTCATCATTTGAATTGATCATATGTCATTTTGAAATGCCATGGCTAGAAGTAAGAACTGATTTCACAGCACATAGGAGTAAAGACAGAAAAGACTGGATTGCGAATTCATGAAAGAGATTGGTGCATTTAAAGGCATTACCAATATCATTTCATCTTACCAGTTTTCAAGAGTCTAGAGCTCGTGATTTGCATCAGTGCTTTGCATTTTTAGTAAGAACAGAGTAATCAAGGTCTGCATAGTGAATCGAGAAGATTTTAGTCTAGAATTGAGTGTGTGATTTCTAGTGTTGAAGGTTTGAAGTAATCTACAGTGAAACGTGAGGGTTTGGAGAAGATTTGTTTGAATATCGGTAAAAGAAAGAAGTTGATCAGTGACAAGTAATATTAGAAAACATGAGCAGAGAAGTGAGTGTTACCTCTACCAGCGGGGTAAGTGGGGACGATGATGATATAAAAAGAAAAAGGAACTATTTAGAATAGTTCATTCAACTGCTCCAAGGATCCAATCATGAAAAAAAGGTAAATGATGACTACTTAGGAGATAATTATGCATACATTGGAGATGCCAAGACACCAGATTGTTCTCGTTATCATTTATTAGTTATTTTCATAAAAACAGTGATGGCCCTATGCCCATTTCAAACCCCTGAACTAGCGGATTAGCCAAATTAGTTGTTCCTAATGTATTCATTGAATGGAAATTGATCCTATAATTGGTCAGTAGGTATGATACTATATCAAAGACCATCAAGAAGGATGATGGCACTGTTCTAGTAACCCTAGATCAAGATTTATTCATGAAAGCTTTTGATATCTATAAACCTTGTTCTACATAAATTAATTTGAGAGTCCTAGCTGCTAAATATACTAAACAGGAAAAAATTATAGTGAGGATGATTCAGGCTCATAGACCTAAAGGAACTAGGAACTACATTTCCCCTATTCCAAGTGATCCATCACCATACTTCTACAAAGACCTAGGTTTCTATAGGAAGTATATATCTTATGCCCTGTAGAGAGTTTTGGGTGTAGACAGTGGAAGGGAAAGGGTATCATCAGACATGCTGATGATAATTTTAGAGTTGCAGAGCCCTTATGTGAGTACTAACTATGATTACATCCAGTATGTAATCAACAAGATGCACCAAGGATTTATTGATATTCAGAGCACGGTAGGAAGCCCTAAGTTCCTACACTATTTATTGCTCATGCATCTTATTATGTTCTACTACTTCAACATCATGGACCTATTCAATTTACAACTTATAAGATTCTATCATGGACAGAAAAACCTTGTTCAATTATGGTTAAAGGTATGGAATTATACCTCTAGGGAGCAAGAATTTTGTGCATTTGAGAATTGGGTAGTCTACCCATTATTTATTAATTTAGGGGTAGATATGACCAAACTTCCAGTTAAGGTGTTACAAGTATTGAGACCTTGTCAATTTGTTGACAAATGGAATGGTGACCATAACTGAGGTGACTTCTATTGTCACCAGAATTTTACATTAGTTACAGTATATGGCTATTCATAGCCACCACATATCTTGAGTACCACCAAAAATTACAATAATGGAGCTTCTGTGGCAACTTATGTTGAAAAATAGAGAGCACTTGACATCGCACAGGAAGGGAACTTTCACTCCTAGGCAGTTCATTGCCTTAGATTTTACAATAGGAAAGAGGGTTTATGACTGTGTTAATGGATGGTTAAGGCACTATAGGATGAATGTTGCCCTGTATAGATATATTGACACAATGATTTATTGAAAGTGCCAAGAAAATCTTAACACCTACTATTCCAATCACCAAGAGGCATCAGCCTTGTGAAGAAGAAGATTAAATTAGAAACATCCTTGAAGACGATGTGACTGCATAAAGATTATCAAAGTATCATGATTTAATGAATCTGGAGCAACAATTGAAAAGGAAAGGAATCCAATTTGGTGGATTTTTCCTAGGCATGCCTTACCTGTAGAGATTAGAGAAGATGATTGAGAACCATAACTTGCTCAATAGTCAAATTGAAGATCAAATTGATGATAAGGACAAAGGTCTCAATAAACAATCATCATCAGAGTATAGCAGTAGCTATTCTATCCATAGTCCACCACCCCAAGATCAGCCATATCATAATGAGGAAAACATTATTGATGTGACAAAAGCAAAAGAGGTTGAGGTGGATGTAGAGCCTCCCCAAAAGAAGCAAAGAGTAGAACCAGGGTAGCCCTCTGTGGAAAAGACACAAAAGAAGAAAAAGGATAGAATTGGTGCCCTATTTATAGGGACCATTGCTTATGATCATCAACTAAGAAAGTTGATAAGAGAGGGAAAGAAATAGATGGAAGACACTAATGATAATGTAGAGATGCCCCTTATTTTGTGCCAAGATGAAAGGGAGATATAGCAAGAGGAAATCCTAAATTATGACGAGTTCATCAAAACTAAGGAGTTTAAGGACTTCCTGATATGGGGAAAGCAAGAACAAGTTGCAGCACAATTGAAATCACAAGGACGAGAAGAAATCACAAGTGAAGCATTACAAGCCCTCCAAGCATATGATCTAGAATCAAAAAATTTGACTCCTGATGAAGCCAATAAACTTGTAAAGTCCAGTGGGATGCTCTTAGTGGAAGGATGTGACTTGGCTTTGGCCTTTATAATAGACCATATCAGAAGGCAATCCGATGTCAATATTTCTATAGAGACCCAGATAGGAGAAACGATAAAAGGGTGTGGCTATGATTCTAAATCTCAAGCCCTTGCAATGTGGTCTATTGCTCCTAAGAATCAAAATCCATCACTAATTAATGTTCAAGAGAAGATAGAGGGAAACAAAATAATATGGTTTGTGCATAATACAAGATACCTTGAATTTTCTCAGGCATTGACCCATTTTTCTCACCTTAATAAGGCAAAGGAAGTACATATGTCTAATAGATATCAGAAATTATTTGATGAAACAAGTATTATTGCTAAGGATAGAGAGTTACGTCTGATAAATATCAATGCAATGGAAAAGATAATTGCAGATCTAAATGAGATATTACAAGAGAGGCCTTAAGTCATCCATGTTGCACCTAAAGAAGGAACAAATGCTGAGATTTAAACTGAGGATATAGTGTATGTTGTAGCAGAAAAAAGAAGGGGATTAAAGAGCATAATGAGGTTGTTTTAGGAGCCTTAATGAAAATTTTGTAGCATAGGATAGATGTATTAAAAAATAAAGTGGATGTAGTTTATGGTTCTTATGGAAAATTTCCCAACCTACAAGTTGATGTGAATAATTTTGTATCAATTTTGAACCCCTACTATGCAACATAGTCAGTTAGAACCAGGTTATTTGAGAGGTTAGCATCATTGCAACCGTTGAGATCGGATTTGCTAGAAATTGTAACCCAGGTTGGAGAAGAGATAGAACAGATTGGGGTGACCTTGTCATTTTTAAAGGTAAGGCAAATAAAATTGAAGCCAAAATTAATCTGTTTGGGCTAAACTAGAATATATTTGTGCCATCAATCAGATTAGAGGATAATCAGATCAAGCCACTAGGAGTATGGAGCTCAGAATTTGATATTGTATTAACTAATAAAGAGGTATATGTTTTTGAAAATGGAGAATTAGATATGGACAGGTACAACAACATCTTAGATGAGGCCATAAAGGAAGAAACATGTTTTAATAAATTTGTAATAGATGTCAAGAACATTATAGATGGTAGGTGGGAAAGGAAAAAGACACAACTAGAGAATATTCACAGCTTTAATTGGCCAGCAGAAGATGATGTCACAACATGGGATGTTCTTACAAAACCCAAGAAGACAAAATCCTATCACTGTTGACCTTGATATTATTGATGAAGAGTAGAAGAACACCTGGGACCTTCTCTTTGAGCACAGGGAGGTTAGTCATCTTGAATACTAGGGTAAATTATCCTATAATGACGGTCACTAGTTCTCGCTATAAATACCAGAGGCTATCCTGAACATATACAGACAAAGGTGCCAGTCATCACACAAAGACAAGATCCAAATCAGATTTCATTCTTCAATTTTGTCCATCCACTGCTTGGGTTCTTCTTGTCTTTTGTCCTTTTCTATGTTTCTAGAGTTAGGTATTAAACCACCCAAAGCTTGTTGCATCCTTACTTCTTAAGTGTTCCAAGATGTTTTTAGCATATATATAGAACTTATTGTAATATTTTGAGATATGATGGAATATAATTACAAGGTATAATACTAAATTTTGTCTAAGCTTTTATATATTTTGGTCTATTGAATGTATTTTGAAGCAGTTAGACATTAATAAAATACATTGCAATCTCTATTTTACATATTGTTTTGTCTCTTTTTATTTATATTCAAGATCTTATATGTTTAATTTGGAAGGCATTTAAATATATCAATTATAAGGTGATTGTGCAGTCATTTGTAAGGTCCTTCAAGGAAGAAATAATTCTTTCAGGTGATCCCAGAGAGTTGAGTATTGGTATTAAGATCTGATGACAAAGTTGTAGGAGTGAATGGATAGTCAGTAAGGAATTATATCTAGGTTTCATGTATTTTCTTTAGTCACCTAATTGTGGATTTGCATTTAAGATTGACTTTGTTGCCCATAGGATTAGGCACTAGTTTATGGTTTGGAAAGTATTTGTTCATCATCTAGTATTTAAATTCAATCAATCAATTACACTTCACTCATAAGAAAACATATATTTACAAGTAATTATATCACAGAGTATACAATTTAGTTTTTTGATTCTTTCAAGAGAGAATCAATAGGTTAACCCTCCTAAGTTTAGAGAACTACAAAAGGAAGAAGGATGAGAATCCTTGTCACATTATTGTTTTCTATTGTCAAGATAATTGTTTGGATCATTAAGATTTGTATCAGATTAACCACATTAATTTGCATAGTTTTCTATTTATTGATATAGTAAAAGCATTAATCAAACTATTAAAAAGACCTAATCCACTGTAACTAATACTTCAAGTCAGTAATCATTCAAAGGTAATACCTACTTGAGTCTATGGATCTCAAAAAAGGAGGATATTATCCAATTCTCATAAATTAGGGTTTTCTTGCATATGGTAAATTGGAAATATAAAGGAGCAAGCATTCATACTGATTTAAAAATATTCTTGCAAGGAAAATCCCTAACAAATTGGTGACTCTACTAGGGATCAAACTTACAAAGTCTTGTCGATCTATTTAGAATATCTTTGGTGCTTTAAAAGTTTAAACTAAATTTTAGATTGAGTTGGCCCATCCGAGTTGCACTAACAAACTGGAAACTCTACTAGGGAATGTGATAAAAAATCTTTCTGAACCTTTACAATAATCTCTGGTGTTTTAAAAGTTGAATCAAATTGTAGTTGAGTTAGCCCACCTATTTCATCCTTGTAGTATTCATATCTCCCAAACTTGTGTTGGGCGGCGAATCTAAAATTAAATCTTTGTAATCAGTGTAATAGTGAAACATTTATACAAATTTTACCAATATGAATACTAGGTCAAGAATGAGAGATAATCTTGAAGTTGAGTTGGACAGTGGAATCCCAACTACTTCAAGGACTAAGATGTCTTGGAGAGAGAAGAAGAAACAAGGAAATATTAATGACATTTCTCCAAGAAATGAAGAGAATAACACTAGAGGAAAAGACACAAATCAATCCATTCATGAGGGGAACACCTCAGAGTATGAAGAAGCCCTCAACCTTGGATTAGAAACATATGCAATAACTACTACTTCTAGTGAGAGAGAAGCAACGGAAACTATTAGTTCAAACTTTGAAGTACCTTCTGATGAGCTTGCTAAGGAGGAAAGAATCCTCATAAAGCAGTCAGCCCTTATTCAACAAAAGAAAAGAGAAAAGGATCTTAAAAGGAAAAAACATGAGCAAAAAGATGTTGATAAGTTTAGAAGAAGATCTTTGAGACATCAAGTGGCAAAAAATGTCGAGAAGTCTCGCAGAGACCAAGAGGCTCCAAACACCCACAAAGGTTTTGGTCCTCAAACCTTTAGAGATAAAGGGAAAAATAAGGTTACTAAAAAATGAAGTTGAGGAACCAAAAACTCATAAAAACCTAACTAAACAAATGTTTAAGCTAGACATTGATCTTGAAAAGATTAAAAAAGAAAGAGAAACTATGGCTAAGATGCTAGAGAAAGTTGAAGAAAAAGCTACTACTATAGAGATGAAGAAAAAAATTTATTTCTTGCAATCCACTACAATTTCCTATGCTGGTACAAAGAATGCTACAAAATCAAAAAACAAGGCTTCTACTTTCAGAGATCAAAGTAAATTCTTTTCTCCTAAAGATACTGACAAATTCCAAAGGAGACCACTTCCTGTAGAAAGGTATATACAATTTTATTTTATTGGTATTCCAGGTTACCCTAATGTAATACCAGAAGATATGGGAGAAAACATCCCAAAATTTCTAGGAAATAATATTGTAACTTGTGAAGAGAATTTGAGAAATTTTTTTGATGTTATAGATGATCTAAACATTAACCATGAGGATTTCCTGATGAAACTTTTTGTTCAATCTTTAGTAGAAGATGCTAGGGAATGGTTTAGAAGTCTATCTCATGGTTCTGTAGGGACAATGGATGAATTAATTGATCTATTTAAGGATCAATATGGTGATAAGGCTAGTGAGGGATTTTTTCTCAATGAATTCAACAATATAAAGAAGAACTCAAATGAAGAATTAATTGAGTTCAACACAAGTTTCCAACGAGCCATGCACAAGCAGTTTCAAAAAATGAAGTTGGATCAAAAGGTATGTCTTGATATGTATCTCAATGCTTTTGATTCAAAAATTGGTTATGCACTTAGAGATAAGAATCCAAGAACTCTAACAGAGGCTTACAAAACAACTATAAATATAGAGATGAATAGGAGGATATCAAGAAAATTGGGTAGAAGAGATGATCCACACTTTAGTAGGAGTAGTCAAAAGGAACCTGAATACAAAGAATACAAGGCTCCACACAATAATAGACTATCCTATAAAAATAAATATAACCCACAGAATAGGATGTAGAATTATCCCTATAGTACTCAATTCAAGGATGGAAATCCTATTGCTCCACCAAGGAAAGAAAAACCTGAGAAGAGGACTCCTGATCCCCTAAATAAAAATACTATTCATATGTATAATGATGAATTTTGGTGTGACGCATGTGAGGCACTACACAATCCTGATTTTTGCATTGTTTCTTTAGATATAAAAGAAAATGAAGAGAAAGAAAAGGATGAAAATGAGTTATGTGATTATAGTATGACTAATGCTTATTCATGTCATGATGTGGATTCTGATGATGAGATTGAAAATCATGACATATATGGCTCACAAGGTAGAATGGAATTTCATCAGCAACAAATCTTGTCTGATAGTGAAGAAGAAGAAAGGGTTAATCACATAAGATGTTATGCCCAAAATGGTCACGAACCCTCAGTAGTAAGAAAAGCCTTTGATGAATAAAAGGATAGAATTACTGTTGACCTAGTGAATAAAGCAAGAAATAACTACCACTTGAGAAACAAAGTAGTGGGTGATGTTGGTAGTCAACCAACTGGCATCTTCATCAAAGAAAATAAGACAGATGCCAAATATATACCAAAGAAAGATGGACCTGGGGAAAATGTAAATAAACCTAAGGTTAAAATATTAAACAAAGCTAGTGATCCAAAAGATATACATGAAGGAAAGACTAAAATACCAGAAGCAGGTGCTTCCTCTTCTAAAGTTGAAAATAAGAAATCAAAAGGGGAAGAACCTACTTTGAATATTGAGATGGAGGAAAGTAACATTATTATAGAAAAACCAAAATCCTCTGATGTAAGATATAATCCAATGGATATGGGCCAGTGTTTATCTCAGATGCCTATCAAGGTCCCATTCCTAGAAATGATGAGGATAAAAGAACACAAAGAAAAGGTCCTTTCAGTGTTGAACAATGTATCACCAGTGAACTTCAAAAACTAGAATATGTTCAAAAAAAATCTAAAAATAAGGGAAAGCAGCATGAGGGGATGATTTCTGAGATCCCTCAAATTTATCTAAACATAAATACTTTTTCATTGGTTGTTGATCCCTTTTTACTAACATTGGTAATAAAAGGTAAGATGCTCAAAAATTGCATGATAGATTCAGGAGCATCTAATACTGTCATGGCTGCATAAATCATAAGATCCATGGGATTGCAAGTAGATACTCCTCATGGGAGGTGTAAAGAAATGGACCTAAGAGAGATCCCTATTGTTGGAACCATTGAGGCTTTACCTTAAAAATTAGCTATATGCCCTGATACAGTATTGACTATGAGTGTACTGGTGGTTGATATCCCACCATATTATGGCATGTTGTTGTCCAGAAAATGGAGTGCTTCAATGGGAGGCAATATTCAGTGTGATTTGTCTTATGCCACTTTTAATATTTCTAGGAATAATGTAAAGGTGTCTAGAGAAGGTAGGAAACCTCATATGATAGAGTTGCATGAAGATACTAATATTAACTATTGTGTTGATATTGACATGGATAATTTCATAATAAAAAGAAGTGCTAATGTATCACCAGTGAAACTTCAAAAACTAGAATATGTTGAAAAGAAATCTAACAATAAGGGAAAGTAGCATGAGGGGATGATTTTTGAGATCCCTCAAATTTATCTAAACATAAATACTTCTGTAGTGGTTGTTGATCCCTTTTTACTAACATTGGTAATAAATGGTAAGATGCTCAAAAATTGCATGATAGATTCAGGAGCATCTAATACTGTCATGCCTGCATAAATCATAAGATCCATGGGATTGCAAGTAGATACTCCTCATGGGAGGTGTCAAGAAATGGACCTAAGAGAGATCCCTGTTGTTGGAACCATTGAGGCTTTACCTTACAAATTAGCTATATGCCCTGATATAATATTGACTATGAGTGTACTGGTGGTTGATATCCCACCATATTATGGCATGTTGTTGTCCAGAAAATGGAGTGCTTAAATGGGAGGTAGTATTCAGTGTGATTTGTCTTATGCCACTTTTAATATTTCTGGGAATAATGTAAAGGTGTCCAGAGAAGGTAGGAAACCTCATATGATAGAGTTGCATGAAGATACTAATATTAACTATTGTGTTGATATTGACATGGAGAATTTCATAATAAAAAGAAGTGCTCATCAATGTAAAGATGTTGATCATTTAGTGAAGGAGTTAACTACACAGAATGATGGTTTATGGAAAATGTATTTTGATGGAGCCTTTTCTAAGGAGGGATCATGAGCTGGAGTTTTACTTATCTCCCCATCACGTACAAAATTTAAATATTCTTTCCTGTTATCTTTTCAGTGTAAAAACAATACAGTAGAATATGAAGCTTTGTTTTTAGGGCTAGACATTGCTGCTAAACATGGAATAAAATGTTTAAAAGTGTATGGTGACTCAGAGTTAGTAGTAGCCCAAGTTAGGTCCAAATATGCTGTGAAAAATGATAGACTGAAAAATGTATAGGAATGTTATTTGGGACCAAATTGAATTTTTTTATGCCTTCAATATAAATTGGATAGAAACGTCTAAAAATATTATGGCATATTTCTTAGCTAATGTTTCTATGAAAATTGATGATTTGACCTTAAATGGGGTATCAATAGTTGAGATTAAGACAAGACCAGTTGTCCCTGACAATATTTACAACTGGCAAGTATTTGAAGATGACCAAGATATCCTTATATTTCTTTAATGCCTAGACCATTACAAAGACCAACATATAGATTGCGATACTCTACTTGAGGTCATTGATGGTAAGGATTGTGTTTTGGGGGATGAGGTTGTCTAATTAAGTTCTAATCAGATTCCTAAGGGATTGGTAGAGCTAGAGCCATTGTTTAGAAATCAGAGTGAACATACATCAAGAATAAGCAATGCCAAAATTGAGGACATAGAGGAGATAAATTTGGGATCAAAGACCACCCCTCAGATAGTTTATATTGGAAAAGTATTGGATTCCCATGTCAGAACTAATTTGATAAAATTATTAAGAAAACATAAGCATGTATTTGCATGGTCTTATGCAGATTTAAAAGCTTATAAGGAAGACCTTTTCCAGCATGAAATCCCACTCAAATCAGATGTAAAACCATTTAGACAAAAACATAGATCCATTAATCCATTGTTGGCTCCTAAGATGCAACAGGATTTGATGAAACTAAAGGATGCAAGAATTATCTAGCCTATCAAAAATTCAACTTGGGTTTCAAATCTAGTACCAGTGAGGAAAAAGAATGGTGACATAAGATTATGTGTTGATTTCAGAAATATGAACATTGCATCCTTGAAAGACAATTATTCTCTACCAAATAAGGAGGCAATGTTGTAACTAGTTGTGAGCTATTATCAATGATGGATGGATTTTCAAGAAACAACCAGGTACTAGTAAAAGAATCATAACAATTTAAGACTGCATTTACTGCTCCTTGGGGAACTTATGTATATGTTAGAATGCCATTTGGACTAATAAATGCAGGAGAAAATTTTCAGAGAGCCATGGATGTTACATTCAAATATTTTATTGATTTATTCATGGTAATCTACCAAGATGATTTGACTACATTTTCTAAGAAATCAGCGGATCATTGTGAACATCTAGAAAAAAAAATCAACAAGGCTTTAGAATATGGTGTCTCATTGAATCATAAAAAGTGTCAATTTGCAGTCACAGAGGGAAAGTTATTGGGACATATAGTTTCCAAAAATAGAGTAAGGATTGACCCTGAGAGAATAGAAGCTATTCTAAGGTTCAATGCTCTGAAGAATATCAAAGGTGTGCAATCTTTCATAGGAAAGATCAATTTTGTCAGAAGATTCATTGCAAATTTTGCTGAAATTGTCAAACCAATTATCAAATTATTGAAGAAAGATGCAAAATTATAGTGGAATGAAGAAGATCAGCTAACTAATGAAAGAATAATAGAAAGCAGTTCAAGAGGCACCTATCTTAAAATCCCCTAATTATAGTAAGCCTTTTTCTTTGTTCTCATTTGCATCCTTTCATACTACTGTTGTTGTTTTACTTCAAAAATATGAGGAGGGATTTGAACATCCTATTGCATTATTTATCAAATCTCTCCAAGATGCAGAGCTAAACTATGAAATGATGGAGAAGTAGGCATATTCTTTGGTGAAAGTTGTTAAATCATTCAGACCCTACTTGGTTTGTGCCAAAGTACTTGCATATGTACCTCATTTAGCAGTAAAGGACATCCTTACTCAATCAGAAGTGACTGGTAAGAGATGTAAGTGGATTAATAGAATCCAAGAGTTTAACTTAGAAATACATATCACTAAATTGGTGAGAGGTAATGGTCTAGAAAAAATTATGATAGAAGAAAACCTAGACTTGGTATAAGTAAATAACTTAGTGATACACGATTCAACAGTAACAAGTATTGAGAGACAACCTTTCTATGTTTATATCATGTATTACCTTAAGAATGCCAAGTGTCCTGAAGTCATCACACACAATCAAAAGAGGAATCTTAGATTACAAGCTCAGAAGTACACCCTAGTTCAAGGATATTTGTCTTGGAAAGATAGAAATGGTGTACTATTATTATGTTTAGATCAGAGCCAAGCTGAGAAAGTATTAGTTGAAATGCATGCTGGAGTATGTGGAGGGCATTTTTCTACTAAGACTACTGCCCATAAGATTTTGAGGGCTGGATATTATTGGCCTAGCCTATTTAAGGATACTCATGCATTTGTCAGAAAATGTGAACCTTGCCAGAGGTTCTCAAATAAGTTGAAGTTATTAGGTGCCCTGTTATTGAATCTTGTGAGTGCTGAAGCACCTTTTTCAATGTGGGGTATAGACTTTATTGGAGAATTTTCAAAGAAATCCAATGGAGGATATAGTTGGATACTTGTTGCCACTGATTATTTTACAAAATGGATTGAAGCGATTTCCACCAAGAAAGCTACTAGAAGAGTGGTCACTGATTTTTTATTTGAAAATATTTTGACCAGATTTGGTGTCCCTAACAACCTAATAATGGATAATGCTATGTGATTTAGATCATATGAAATCAAGGATTTCTGCAATGAATATGGGATCATGCTATCTTACTTATCCCCATATCATCCTCAGGAAAATGGCCTAGTAGAATCCAACAATAAAAGCATTTTGAAGATTTTGAAGATGACCTTGGAAAAGAATAAAACATCTTGGCACACAAAGTTAAGACTAGCTCTATGGGCTGATAGAATAATAGTAAAGAAAGCAATAGGTAAGTCACCTTTTGAACTTGTATATGGTTTACAATCTAGAATACCTATGAACAATTTGTTACCTGTTTACAAGTTTATTCAAGAAGAAGAGATATAAATATCTGACCCAATGCATGATAGAAGAATGCAATTAGAAGAACTTGATGAAGTTAGAAGAGAAGGTCAGAAGGAGAACATAAAATTACAATAGAAAATGAAGTATCTTTTTGACAAAAGAGAAGGTGAAAAAAAATTTATGCCTGGTGATCTAGTACTCCAGTGGAATGTAAGAGCATAAGATAAAGGTAAACACAAGAAGTTTGAATCTTTATGGCTTGGTCCCTTTATTGTTTTTCAAAACATTGGAAAAGATTCCTATCTTTTAAAGAACGTGGATGAACAAGAATTTGAATTTCCAGTGCATGGGAAATTTCTAAAGCCTTTCTTCAGTTGAAATTGAAAGTTTTATGCATAGTAAATTTTTGTATTATATGTATATATGTGTGTTTCCTTTCTACAGTAGGTTAGTAAGAATCTTTTGCGTGGTCTACAACCAGAGATCTGTGGTTCTTGCATTAAAATTGCATTTAAGCATCCTCGGGTAGAGCCACTGTTGGTTGTATTACCAGTTTTGTAGTTTTCCTGAAATTGTTTGAAGTTCTCAGTCATATCCATGCCTAAAAAAGTTGAAAATCCTATCTAAAGTTGTCAAAATCCCTCTGCAAAATATGGTCTTCCAGCCAAAAATCAAGAAGGAATGCAAAACCCTAAGATTTAGGTCAAAGTTTCATGCATATTCAAGAAAAATCCTAGCTCATTGAAATCCATTCTATTTCATTATTTCTTTTTCAGAAAAACCCGACCACTTAAGTCATGTGTCATATTTCATATTATGCACTTAAATCGCGTAGTCTCATTGTAATCTAAGAATATCCCTTTTCCTATCGGGACTCTACAATTTCCTTTAAGTCAGGTTGTCTCTATAAAAAGTGAATATGATTTCAGTCCTTGTGAGATTTCACACAAGCCGTAGATGTAGATCTTGATCCTACGTTGGTCATGAAGTCTCTTTGAAAAACTAGAGTTAAAGAATTTCTTTGGCAACTTTGAGTCCACTCAGTCATGATGTCTCAAAAGATGATCAGGGTTGTAAGTTGAGTTAAGATTAATTTCATAAAGTCATGTAATCATGAAGAAAAGAAAGAGTTAAGTCAAAAGATGTGATATTTATAGCCATCGATCTAAAGTAAAATCTTGCAGAGGTCGCAAAGTCTCGATGAAAACTCATGAGTTAAGAAATGTATAAGTGACTTTGATTTTTCTCAGTCACGGTGTCTTGCAAAGAAACTAAGGTTAAGAAGGTGGTTAAAATCCTTTAGTCATGTGATCTCTTTTAAAATCCATGGTTAAGTCCAATTTAAAGAGATTAAGCGACTGTCATCCAATTTGAAAAGGATCTAGTGGTTGGTGTTAAATCGTAAAAGAAACCATGAGTTACTAAAATTTTAAAATGAGAGCGGGATTCAATGAGTTGTGATGTCATGATAAGAACCATGGGTTAAGATGAGTTTAGTTAAGTTTAAGTGTGTTTTTAGTGAGAAGATCTGAGCCATAAAGAAGAGAAGATCTTGTGGATGATGTGTAGTCCTTTTAGATATTCAAAAGGTCAAAGAACATTGCAGTGACTCAGTGATGATGATGCAGATTAAGACACATGGCTAATATTTCAAAAAGCATAAGTTAGTTGTGAAGTCTCATATAAGATAATGAAATTAGAGAAAGTAAAAAAGATTACACGTGGGTCATCCAATTAAAACATGATCATGTGACAGTCGCATAATCTTGATAGAAACTCAAGGTAAATGAAATCTTAAAGTGACAAGGAGATCACACAGTTGTGCATTCGCTGAAACAAACCAAAGTCAAATCAAGGTAATACATGAGGATTTCTCTGCACCACGTTAACAGTTGACAGCCAATAAGAATGAAGAAGTTATGACAACTTGTTTTTAAAGATTGTTGAGCTGTTCTCAAAGAGCCAATAAGATAAAATCTTGATCTCTTTTCAAATTTAATAATGTTTTTATATGAAAATTCATCATTTGAGTTGATCATATGTCAGTTTGAAATGCCATGGCTAGAAGCAAGAATTGATTTCACAACATGCAGAAGTAATGAAAGAAAAGAATGGATTGCAAATTCATGAAAGTTATTGGTGCATTTATAGGCATTACCCTTATCATTTCATCTTACCAGTTTTCAAGAATCTAGAGCTCGTGATTTGCATCAGTGCTTTGCATTTTCAGTAAGCAAAGAGTAATCAAGGTCTGCATAGTGAATAGAGAAGATTTTAGTCCAGAATTCAGTGTGTGATTTGCAGTGTTGAAGGTTTGAAGTAATCCAAAGTGAAAAGTGAGGGTTTGGAGAAGATTTGTTTCAATATCGGTAAAAGAAAGAAGTTGATCAGTTACAAGTTATATTAGAAAACATGAGAAGAGCAGTAAGCATCACCTCTACCAGTAGGGTAAGTGGGGATGATGATGATATAAAAGGAAAAAGGAACTATTCAGAAGAGTTCATTCAACTTCTCCCAGGCTCCAATTGTGGCAAAAAGGTAAATGATGAGTACTTAGGAGATAATTATGCATACATTAGAGAAGCCAAGACACCATATTATTTTGGTTATCATTTATTTAGTTATTTTCATAAACCTAGTGATGGCCCTATGCCCATTTCAAACCCTTGGACAAGTGGATTAGCCAAAATTAGTTTTTCCTGATGCATTCATTTATGTGGACTTGATCCTAGAATTGGCCAGTAGGTATGATACTGTATCAAAGACCATCAAGAAGGATGATGGTACAGTTTTGGTAACCCTAGATCAAGCTTCATTCATGAAAGCTTTTGATATCTACAACCCCTGTTCTACAGAAATTAATTTGAAAGCCCTAGCTACTAAATATACTAAACAAATAGAAATTGTAGCGAGGATGATTCAAGCTCATACACCTAAAGGAACTGTGAACTACATTACCCCCATTGAAAGTGATCCATCACCATACTTCTACAAAGACCTAGCTTTCTATATGAAGTATATATCTTATGCCCTATGCAGAGTTTTGGGTATAAACAGTGGAAGGGAAAGGGGATCATCAGACATGTTGATGATAATTTTAGAGTTGGAGAGCCCTTATGTGAGTACTGACTATGATTACATCCAGTATGTAATCAACAATATGTACCAAGGATTTATTGATATTTAGAGAAAGGTAGGAAGCCCTAAGTTCCTGCACTATTCATTTCTCATGCATCTTATTATGTTCTACAACTTCAACATCATGGACCAATTCAATTTACAACTAAGAATATTCTATCATGGACAAAAAAACCCTATTTAATTATGGTTAAGGATATGGAATTATACCTCTAGGGAGAAATAATTTTGTGCATTTGAGAATTGGGTAGTCTACCCTTTATTGAGTATTTTAGGGGTAGATGTGACTAGACTTCCAGTTAAGGTGTTGCAAGTATTGCAACCTTGTCAATTTGTTGAAAAATGGAATGGTGACCATAACTGGGGTGACTCCTATTGTCACCAAAATTTTACATTAATCAGAGTATATGGCTATTCATAGGGTCACCACATATATTTTCGTATAGAGTACCACCAAGAATTGCAATAATGGAGTTTTTGTGGCAACTTATGTTGACGGATAGAGAGCACTTGGCGTCCCACAGGATGGGAAAATTCACTCCTAGGCATTTCATTGCCTCATATTTTACAATAGGAAAGAGGGCTTATGACCCTGTTAATGGATGGTTAAGGCATTATAGGATGAATGTTTCCCTATACAGATATAATGACATGGAAGAAATTATTGAAAGTGCCAAGAAAATCTTGACACATACCATTCCAATCATTAAGAGGCATCAACCTTGTGAAGAAGAATATTTAATAAGAAACATCCTTGAAGAGGATGTGATTGTATAAAGCTTATCAAACTATCATGATTTAATGGATCTGGAGCAACAATTGAAAAGGAAAGGAATCCAATTTGGTGGATTTTTCTGAGGTATGCCTTACCTGCAGAGATTAGAGAAGATGATTGAGAACCATAACTTGCTCAGTAGTCAAATTGAAGATCAAATTGATGATAAGGATAGAGGTCCCAATAAACAATCATCATCAGATTATAGAAGTAGCTATTCTATCCATAGTCCACCACCCCAAGATCAGCCACCTCATAATGAGGAAAACATTATTGATATGATAGAAGCACAAGAGGCTGAGGTGGATGTAGAGAATCCCCAAAATAAGAAAAGAGTAGAAGCAGGGGATCCCTCTGTGGAAAAAACACACAAGAAGAAAAAGGATAGAATTGGTGCCCTATTCACAGGGACCAAGGCTTATGATCATCAACTAAGAAATTTGATAAGAGATGGAAAGAAACAGATGGAAGGCACTGATGATAATATAGAAATGCCCCTTATTTTGTGCCAAGATGAAAGGGAGCTACAACAAGAGGAATTCCTAAAGGATGATGAGTTCATCAAACTAAGGAGTTTAAGGACTTCCTGATATGGGAAAAGCAAGAACAAGCTATAGCACAATTGAAATCACAAGGAGGAGAGGCAATCACAAGTGAAGCATTACAAGCCCTCCAAGCATATGATCTGGAATCAGAAAATTTGACTCCTGATGAAGCCAGGCAGCTTGTGAAGTCCAGTGGGATGCTATTAGTGGAAGGATGGGACTCTGCTTTGGCCTTTATAATAGACCAGATTAGAAGGCAATCTAATGTCAAGATTTATATAGAGACCCAGATAGAAGAAATGATAAAAGGGTGTGGCTATGCTTCTAAATCTCAATCCCTTGCAATGTGGTCTCTTGCTCCTAAGAATCAAAATCCATCACTAATTAATGTTTAGGAGAAGATGGAGGGAAACAAAATAATATGGTCTGTACACAATATAGGAGACCTTGAAATTTCTTAGGCATTGACCCATTTTCTCACCTTAATGAGGAAAAGGTAGTACAAATGTCTAATAGATATCAAAAATTATTTGATGAAACAAGTACTATTGCCAAGGATAGAGAGTTAGGTCTGATAAATATCAATGCAATGGAAAAGATAATTGCAGATCTAAATAGGAAATTACAAGAGAGGCCTGAAGTTGCCCCTGCTGCACCTAAACAAGGAACAAATGTTGAGATTCAAACTGAGGATATAGTGTATGTTGTAGCATAAATAGAGTAGAGGATTAAAGAGCATAATGAGGTTATTTTAGGAGCCTTAATGAAAATTTTTCAGCATAGGATAAATGTATTAAAAAATAAAGTGGATGTAGTTTATGGTGCTTATGGAAAATTTCCTAGCCTACAAGTTAAGGTGAATAATTTTGTATCAATTTTGAACCCCTACTATGCATCATGGTTAGTTAGAACCGAGTTATTTGTGAGGTTAGCATAATTGAAACCATTTAGATCATATTTGCCAGAAATTGTAACCCTAGTTGCAGAAGAGATAGGACAGATTGGGGTGACCTTGTCATTTTTTAAAGGCAAGGTAAATCAAATTAAGGCCAGAATTAATATGTTTGGGCCGAAATATAATAGATTTGTGCCATCAATCAGATCAGAGGATAATAAGATCAAGCCACTAGGAGTATGGAGATCAGAATTTGATACTGTATTACCTAATAAAGAGGTATATGTTTCTGACAATGGAGAATTGGATATGAAGAGGTACATCAAGATCTTAGATGAGGCCATAAAGGCAAAAAATATTTTAATAAATTCATAATAGATGTCAAGAGCATTATGGATGCTAGGTGGGAAAGGCAGAAGACACAATTGGAGAACTTTAAGAGCTTTAATTGGCCAGCAGAAGATGATGTCACAACATGGGATGTTCTTACAAAACCCAAGAAGAAAAATCATGTCACTATTGGCCTTGATATTATTGATGAAGAGTAGAAGAACACCTGGCACCTGCTCTTTGAGCATAGGGAGGTTATTCATCTTGAATACTAGTGTAAATTATCTATAATGGAGGTCACTAAGTCTCGCTACAAATATCATAGGATATCCTGAACACATACAGACAAAGGTGGCAGTGATCACACAAAGACAAGATCCAAATCAGATTTCATTCTTCAATTTTGTCCATCCACTACTTGGTTTCTTCTTGTCTTTTGTCCTTTTCTATGTTTCTAAGGTTAGGTCTTAAACCATCCGAATCTTATTGCATCCTTACTTCTTAAGGATTCTAAGATGGTTTTAGCATATATATAGAACTTATTGTAACATTTTGAGAGATGATGGAATATAATTACAAGGCAGACTACTAAATTTTGTCTAAGCCTCTATATATTTTGGTCTATTGAATGTATTTTGAAGCAGTTAGACATTAATAAAATACATTGGAATCTGTATTTTACATATTGTGTTGTCTCTTTTTATTTCTATTGAAGCTCTTATATATTTAATTTGCAAGGAATTTAAATATATCAATTACAAGGTGATTGTGCAGTCATTTGTGAGGTCCTTCAAGGAAGAATTAATTCTTTCAGGTGATCCAAGAGAGTTGATTATTGGTATTAAGATATGATGATAAAGTAGGAGTGAATGGATAGTCTGTAAGGCATTCTATCTAGGTTGCATGTATTTTCATTAGTCACCTAATTGTGGATATGCATTTAAAATTGACTATGTTGCCCATAGGATTAGGCACTGATTTATGGTTTGACAAGTAGTTGTTCATCATCGAGTATTTAAAGTCAATCAATCAATTACACTTCACTCATAAGAAAAAATATATTTACAATTAATTATATCACAAGTTATACAATTTAGTTTGTTGGTTCTTTCAAGAGAGAATCAATAGGTTAACCCTCCTAAGTTCAGAGAAATACAAAAGGAAGAAGGATTAGAATCCTTGTCACATTACTATTTGATATTGTAAAGATAACTATTTGGCTCATTAATATTGGTATCAAATTAATCAAATTCATTTGCATAGTTTTCTATTTATTGATATAGTAAAAGGCATTCAACAAACTAGTAAAAAGACCTAATCCACTATAACTAATACTACAAGTCAGTAATCATTCAAAGGTAATACCTGCCTGAGTCTGTGGAGCTCAAAAAAGGAGGATATTATCCAATTCTCATCAATTAGGCTTTTCTTTCATATGGTAAATTAGAAATATACAGGAGCAAGCATTCATACTGATTTAAAAAGATTCTTACAAGAAAAAACCCCAACACCTTGTATAGATCATTGATTGACAAACTAATGTATGTTGTTCATACTAGACTAGATATAACACATGCAGTTGGAATAGTTTCAAGATTCTTTTCTAATCTTAAAGAGTCATATATGAATTATGTCAAGAGAATTCTGAGATATCTAAAGAACACTGAGGACTATGGCTTATGGTATAAAAGAGAAGGAAAATTTAAGCTTCAAGTCTATACAGATGTTGATTGGGCTGGAAACTTAAATCACTGAAAGAGCACAACTAGAGGAGAATTCTCAATAGGTGACAAACTTGTAACATGGATTAGAAAGAAGAAAGGATGCATCTCACAATCTATTGGAGAAGCAGAATATGTAGTTGTTTCTATAAACTGCTCTAACATTGCATGGATCAAATAGTTGTTGGAAGGTATGAATATGAAGATTCTTGAACCAGTGATTATCTATTGTGATAATACCAATGAAATTAACATTTATAAGAATCCAATCATGCATGCTAATACAAATCATATAACTATCAGAGTATCATTACTTAAGAGAACAAGTACAAGAGAAAGAGGTGATACTAGAATATGTTCAATCAAAGGAATAATTAGCTGATATATTCACAAATCCATTGCCTAAAGATACATTTGAGTACCTAAGATAGAGACTAGGGGTCCAACCCTTGTCTATTGGTCAGTAAGATGACTAGGAGGCTGCATCATCCTACACATAATAAGAAGATCATTCATGTTGATGCAAGCATAAAAATGGACTGAAAAGATACATCTATACACATCAAGTTACATATCTATACCGAACACTAGAGTCACAGTATTGTTGATGGATAGAGAAATTTAAGGAGTATATTATAACTTTGGCATGATCAATGTTTACTTTGGCATTGTTTTCAAAGGGAGATAAGTTCCTAATAATCCAAAGGGAAAGATTACATATGAAATATCCATCAAAGGGAGAGAGAAGATATCATAAGGGAAAGATGTAACCTGTAAGGGAGAGAATATCATAAGGGAGAGATGACTTATTGTTGTCAAAGAAACAAAGAGATAATCAAGGAGAGGAATAGTCAAAGGGAGAGACAACATCAGCGAAAGAATCAGAAGCTTCTACATCTATCTAGTGAAGGGATTGCGAAGATTAAAGAGAGGCACTTTGCAAGAAACAAATCTAAGCTATATGAGCTTACCGAGAGCCAAACATTTGTATTGGTTATAGAATAATAAGATTGGTAGATTGATGAACTATAAATGATATATTTCATATTGTATTAGTAATAATATAGCATGATAATGTAGTGTTTCCATCAATGCCAAAGGGAGAGATTGATGAACTATAACTAATTGAATTTTTGAAGATGTTAAGTTGATGATCACAAAGCTACAGAAAATTAATGCAAGACATTAAATCAGTTAATGTATTGTATTTTCATTGATTTCAACTTGATATAGTCTAATTGGTTATATAAAAAGTGTCAAAGACTTCAAATAATCAAAAAGATAAAGATTATGCTTTCAGTAATACATAAAAGATCAGTAATCACTAAGTGACTACAAACACCAACAGGAAGTGCACCCCGATGGATAGAGAAACTCAAGAGTAAAGTTATAGTGATGCATGAGAAAGAAACCCAACAAGCATTATTGACAAGAAGAATTACAAACATTACCGACAAGCAGAACTTCACAGCAATGCCCAATAAACAGACAACCCCGATGGATAGACAACCCCGACGGAGATGCCCAAGGAGAAATGAAGTGTTGACCGAAGCTAACAAATATTTAAACACTGAAAGGAACTAAAGTTTAGAAATGACAAAAGACTTAGTTGGAAAGAGCTAAAGAAGGAGTTAACTGGTTGTTAATATTATTTTCATCAACAAGTTAAAGCCATAGATAAGAAAGATATTGAAAAAAAATTATTCCAGTTGTCAAAGAGAAATCTATGGGATAAAAATAAAGTAAAGCTTTAAATAAAAATTGATTAGAATTGTGGATCACACCAAGAACAAGAAAGTCAAGATCTAAGAAATAGTGAAATTGCATCTATAAAGAGACAAGCTAATTCATTGTGAAGAAGGGGTGAATAGATAAAGAAGATGCTGAGGAGAAACGGATGAAGGAAGACTTCAATTAGACATGATAAATCAAGTTGAAGAACATAAATAATTCCGCAGACACTGAGAAATGGAGAAGCACAACATCACCAAGAAGAAAATAGTGGACCAAAGGTATTGAAAAGATACATTGATCATAAAGGTATTATGAGCTTACAATATTTTTGAAAATCTGCAAAGTATAGTTGTATATGTGAAAAGATCATTTACTGTTACAATTTAACCATTGGATCATAAAGTCTCTAAATTGAGCAGGACTTAACAATCCTTTATATATTGAGATACATCCTAAGGAGTATCAAAAGGTTTGGTCATGAAGATAGAATGAGATGCCAGATACCACATGACAAACTACACTGAGTTTGATCATAAAAGGTAGCATAGAGATGTTAGATATCAAGTGACAAACTATTCTATTTAAATCCTCTAACAAGGTCACACCTAACAGTGTGTTTGTAACCTTTAACAGTGTTGTCTCTTCACCAAGCTCACTTCAGAAGAGTGAAAATTTTGGGTTATCAGTCCCAAGTGGTTTTTCCCTTAACAAGGTTTCCACATTAAAAATCCATGTGTCAATGTATTTATGAGTCATTACTTTAGTGTTTTGCATTACACATAACTAATCTGGATTGATCAGTATACACTAAGAAATTTACTTCTTTTCATTAAATGAAAGACTACTAATCGATAAATAGTAAGAATAAGGTTTAACAGTGAACTCTGAGTAGTAGTTATATGTTAAGATTATTTCAAGGCATTCATCTTGTAGGACTAAATATAACTAGAGGCTTAATATTGTGGTACTAATTTTTTGGGTTGATTTATTAGAATATTTTTGAGGCCACTGATTCACCCCCCCTCTTAGTTATTCCAACAATCAACATCATACCTATCATAATGTTTTCCTACTTGATTTATCTTGCCTTGGTCCACAACTCTTTTCTCCATCATTTTCAAGTCAGGTTTCTAGAGTTGTTTGTTCATATTTTGTCTTGTGATATCTTCTCTTATCCTTATTTATTTTTCATCTCTTCTACCTTATTCTCCTTTTCTTCTTCTTTCTTCTCTGCATCTGAATCCTTTTCTACATATGTTCTCTATTTCTTGGGTGGGTAATTTTGTTTAGAGGACCTTGTTCTCTTCACAAGGGTTTCTGAAACCTTCACAATCTATGATGTCTCCATAGGTACTTTTGTCACAGTAGAGGGTGGACTAGAATTTTTCTCAATGTCTAGAGGTGGAAGAGATACAAGGGTAGATCTCCCAACTCCAGATGCTCTTTTAGTCATCTTCCTTCTTATCTCCTTCATCTCTTCTTTAGTGATACCAGCTTTACCTACTAAGTCATCTATAACATTTTCAATGTTCTTCCTCCTAGTTGTTCTTGTTTATTCTTATCTGATCTTATAGGATTTCTCCTCATACATACCCCACCTTTCCTCTCATGGATCTAACTCTGAAGATAAAACATGTTCAACCTACATAATTAGAATCTCCTTACTCACCTCATACCCCATAGGGTAACACCACTTCATCCTTAGATCAACTACCTCAAAATAAACACAAACTATTTCAATCATGAAACATATTATTTCCTTGTACTTTTCTACTATATAAGTGTGTGTAAGAAAATACACCTTCATGAAATTAAGATTAGAGCAAACAATTCCATGGAAAGATAAAACAAAGTTAATCTAAGAATTGAAGCTAAATCTATATCATCTCATGGCTCTCTATCCAAGCTTTGTTAAGAGAGCTCTTAGGCTTAATCTCTCTCAAGGACAATCCTAGAATGAGATATGTATGAAAAAGAATGCTCAAATCTAGCTAGAATGCTCAAAATGCTCAAAAATTCTCAAAGATCATAAGAGAAAATAACAAATGTTCCTAAACATGATATGCTAGATGTAATGCAAATGCTAAATACTCTCTTAAAAGCTCTCAAATGCTCCTCATATGCTCTCAATGTGCCTATAATAATGATGCTTTTGCTCTTGAATTCTTGGATCCCAAACAAAAGGAAATGGCTTGTATTTATAGCATTTTCCCAAGGGTAGAGGGTAGAGTGAGTTGATCATGATCAAAGCTTGGTTAAGTCAAAAGCTTTGAGGTGTTTGCAAATGGAGGTAAAGTTGGTTGGTTGTCTCAAAGAATTAGGAATTAAATAACTCCATCATTTAATTAAATTAGCCATGGAAGGGTGATTGGGTTGGATTTGATCCTTTTTTATTTGAACTATACAATTGAAAAATCAATTGCATAATTTGATTAATCCCTTTAGGCTTGAATTTAATTATTTGATTTCATGATTATTTGATCTTTTAATTTGATTTGAATTTTGTTCCTTTGATTTGATAAATGTCTATTTGATTTGATCCATTTGTTTTGCATTGAGATGAGATTTTAAGGCATTTGGTTGAGATTTACAATTTGGAATGCTTGAGATACACCTGGTAAATTTTAGGTGTCTACAAATGCCCCTCTTTGAATTGATGTGTGAAGTGCATTGATTCAAAGAAAGCTTGATTGTCCTGATCATTGAGCTAAAACTAATGAGCTGATATGAAAACCTGATATGAAAATCCTTATATGAAACTCCTGATATGAAACCCTTATATGAAAATCTGGTATGATGCTCTGATATGAAAATCCAATATGAAAATCCTGATATGATGCTCTGATATGAAAATCTGATGTGAAACCCTGATATGAAACTCTGATATGAAACTGTGATTGATAAAGTTTGAAATTTTAATGCCCCAGATTTGATACAAGATATGTTGCAGAATCTCAGTTTGATGATATGATGATGCACCCTCAGAAATGGAATCATCTTGATCATAGGTAAAAGTTTTTGATGAACAATGCTGATAGGATAGATCTAAGATGATTGCATTTCTGATAAACAATGATGTGAAAAGATGGCGAACAAATTCCCCAGTGAGCAGAATATGCAGATTAGGTTTGACCGGGTCAAAAATCTCATAAAATAGGTTAAAATAGTTAAAATAGGTTGAAAAACCTAAATTTACTATTCATTTTCACTTTTCACTATTGAGATTGTGCTCTAAGCCTTTGATGACTGATAGTGATGGTGGTTCAAGCAAGCACACCGATATCAGAGACCTCCTGACTACGGGCCTCTGGTGAGTGGTTTGAACCCTCTTGGTGCATTTATTGCTTTGAAATTTGCATTTATTGCATGTTTTTAGTGCTTTTTAGAAAAAATTTAGCCAAATTCCATGTAGGATAGGTAAAGTGCCGCTTAGGTCTATTAAAATTCGCGTCTGCATTGAGAAAAGCCGCGTCTGTGCTGTGAAAAGTCGCGTACGCGCAATCCTTAGCCGCATAGGAGCTAGGTAAAATTGCTATCCAAAATAGATAATGCGCTGCCTAAAAACACCATGTTTTAAAAGCCATGTATGATGATTTAAAAGCTGTGTAGGCCTGCAAAAGGCCACCTAAATAGTAAAGCGCCACCTCCACGTGGTAAAGTGCCACTTTTAAATATTAAAAAGTCGCGTGGCTTAAAAATCCATGTACACTTAGTTTAGTGTCGCCTACCATAAAGTTGAAAGTTTGATATAGGAAAATAGATGAACTCAGTTCGATTGATCATCTAGATGACTCAATTAGGTTTCAAGCGAGAAAATGTTTGTCCAGAATGTTGCGTAGTGTTTAGGATGTTAGAAAAGTCATAATGATGAATGTTTGATAGGTCAATCAGATATGATTAAAAATGATTACAAATTGTCCTTGTGTCTCATGATTTAGAGGTTAGGAGCAATAAGTTGATACGCTCAAGTTAGAGAAAAGATAGATTTAATGTGTTGTGATTGACTTAGAATGGTTCCTCAAGAGAAAAACTAACATGATGCACTTTGTTTCAAAATGTAGGAGCATTATCGCAAGTTGCGGGTGCAAGGAGTAGCGTTGTGGATTTTTGATCTATTAGATGAGCTTACGCTACCTGAGTGGTGTATTATTGAGACTTGTGGTCTTAGCTTCCTTTTGGATCTCCCTCGGTTTTAGCTGAATCGAGGTTTATTGATAGCTATGGAAGAGCGATGGCACTCTGACCATAATACCTTTCACTTACCTCTCGGCGAGATGACTATTACGCCAGAGGATGTATACAGAATATTGAGGATCCTGACTCATGGAGAGTGGGTGTATTATGATGCAGTGTATGATAGCAGTGTTTATAGATGGGTGTTTGGAGATAACACCATTGCAAATGATTGCATTACTTGGGCGTAGTTTGCCTCATTCCCTACCCTACTAGCATTATTAGGAGCTGTGATAGGAGGATTATTATTGCCATATAGGTGAGGGCATGGTTTTGCGGTCAGATGGGGCTAGATTATAGAGGACCTGATAGCTCATCCACTAAGATTGGATTAGGGTTCCTGCATTTTAGCACAGTTATATCATGATTTACATGAGATTGTATATCGGCGTAGTGCATCTATTTTTGTAGGTGCAGTTTTGTTATAGTTGTGGACATGGGAGTATATCCCTATTACTAGGCCAGTGTCAGCATGGATCCAGGCTCACAATTATCCATATGTATTTCTATATGATGGCATGATTGTCCAGTACCATCTGGGCAAGGTTGATTTTTGGAGATGCATGATTGATGACATTGATCAGGTGGTTTGGAGGCCATACTTGCAGTGTGAGAGATGGTAGGAGAATGATGATAAGTTACCCTACATGTTTTCACCTTGATGGATGATAGGTTGGTCATCTTTGGTTATTGAGAGATTTTGTTGCGGTAGAGTACTACGTCAGTTCAGTCAGATGCAGGATATGCCACAAGGTATGGCCTTATATGCTCAAGTACAGGCTGAGAGGTCGATGTGGGGAGCGCAGGTTGATTACCAGTCAGCTTGCTTATAGATAGATCATCTTGAATATGGTGTGTGGGATATGCTACCATAGGTTGCATACGCAGGGATGTCAGCAAAGTATCAAGAGTGGTTCATGCGACATCGTTTCATGAGATTTATTCATTCAATAGAGCCTATCCTAGATGTTGATGAGATTTCTAAGAATGATGGTGATGGTGGAGATGATGGGGATGATGGGGGTAGACCACGCCAGCACAGAGTCCAGAGAGCACCACAGGTACAGAGAGTAGCTGGGCCTCAGATGAAAGGCAGACATGCGAGAGGCTAAGGTAGTGGTTTCAGACAACTGAGGTAGAGACTAGCAGGTGCATAGGTACCATAGGGTCAGGCTCCATTGAGAGTGGATGCAGATTGGGCCAGACATAGGCATAGATGGGTCCAGGAGGTGAGACAAGTTCTTGGATAGATACCATAGGTTGATCTATAGGTGAGCTCAACACAGGTGATACCGCAGGTATCCATAGCACCTCAGGCACCACAGGCTCTTCCAGCATCCCAGGTACCTCTGGTGTCAGATGATATAGTGTGGGATGTTCGAGGGTTATAGGTTGGGATGACCACAGTTACAACAAGATTGGATCAAGTCACGACCATGTTGCAGCAGTTTCTGGCCACTTTGGCTTAGTTACCGACCAGTGCGAGCACTAGTCAGGCACCTCTTGGTTCACAAGATAGAGTAGGTGATAGAGATCCTGATGGTGCAGGTGGGTCAGGCATAGGTTTGGCCAGGGATGGATCAGGTGCCCCTACTGGGTCATGAGACAGATATGGACCCTGGATTTGTATCATATGTATTTGTTGATCAGGACTTTGATGTACCTTTGATGTATTGATTTATATTGATGCACCTTTGATGTGCTAATTATGCTACAGACATTGATGATGGACTTTTATCTTATGATGATCTGTTATTTGTCCTTTGATGATGTTATGAGATTTCTATTTATGCATGTCTATATGTTTCTATGATGTATTTATTTCTATTGTGCAATGGATGCAAATGTCTTAGAGTAGGAAATAGATAAGTGGATGCAAATGATGTGAATGCAATTTATCTCTATATGTTTCTCTATATCTTTTTGTGTTTTTGAATGTATGTAATTTAATTTATGATATGTAGTTCTAAATGATGATATGGATAATGAATAATGAATAATGTATCTTTTTCATGATTTTCACCTGACATGAATGTATAATGAATAATGATTAATGATGATGAATGCAAAGTAAAATCTCATTTTTGAAATGACTTGAAACCAGAATATGATTGGATGAAACATTATCAACCCTTTGTCCCACCCTTTGAACTTGGAAAATTGCTAGAAAGACAAGCCATCTGAGAACTAAGCATTTGAGAATGCAAGCAAAAGAGCAACATGCAATTAATCTAACATGAAAAATGCAATGCAACTAATTATCCTTGAGGTTTGAGAAAGGAATGCAAACTGAGATATATTTTCATCATAGAGCGTTGTGGAACTAGGAGTCATTACAATCCTTACTGGTGCCACTGTGACCATAAGAATATGAATATGACTTTCCCGCATGTGGTAACCCCTGTCTACGAAACCAAGTACAACCCTCACTAGTTGGAAGACCAACTATGGGAGTATGAATACCGGTTTAATCAGATTCAATGTTGCAAGTGGATGTTGGTATTCAGATATGGAAAATCTAAATAACCAAGGTATCCTTTTGTGTAAAAAGACAAAGGTTAACTCTTCATCCTGTATGAATGTCCTCTATGGTTCTTTGATGACCATATCTTTAGACTAATTCACACAAGTTAAAGAATCTCCCTCAAAATAGTCACTTAGAAGTTTAAGAAAATGTCGTGTCTTTTACCCTTGCAAATCTAGCCGAAACATCATTGATTAGCTAAAAAGAACATGACTCAAAAAAGGCAATGAAAAACTCATCAAAATTCCAAGTGTTTTTGAAATGTATCAAGATTTTCAAATAAGAATTCCAGACAATCTGATCATTTAAGGTGTGTCAAATTTTAATCCTGATAAAATAAGTCAAATGAGATTCAAGGATCATGTTATGTGATCAAAACTATTTAAGGTTGAACAATGATATCCATCAAAGGTTTTGTAATATCTCTCCTGAATCTGAAAATATGCTTCTGACATGTGACCGAAATGTTGCACTATTGAATCTGTTCGGTACCAAAATCTATGATATGTACCCCCAAGTGATAAATGTGAAACTTAGGGCAACTGAACCTAAAATGTGACAAAATGCAGCGCTGAGATTTTATTAGGGCAATGCATGAATGATGGATGCAATGAGGATATGGACAAGTGAGATGAGGAAACTGCAATATGTACAAATTCAACTAGGAAACACCTAAAGGACAAAAGGTGCCTATTTCCAGGTTTTCACCTCTTGGGATTATTGCTCTTTTTCTCTTTTTCTCTTTTTTTTGGTACCAAGGTTCCTTTTGCTAGGTTTTCACCAAGGCACTTTTTTCTCTTTTTCAAATGTTTTTGGCTTTTTGAAATTTTTGTTTCTTTTGGTATTTTTGATCTTTTCTCCTTTTTTTGGTATTTTTTGAATTTTCTCATGTACAAGGGTGATGCTTGACTCATCTGATACTCTTCAACTTATACTCTTTATTCTGATACTCTTTTCTCTGAA
>MU228104.1:1286849-1309892 GCA_018584345.1 Thuja plicata
GAGTGAGTTGATCATGATCAAAGCTTGGTTAAGTCAAAAGCTTTGAGGTGTTTGCAAATGGAGGGAAAGTTGGTTGGTTGTCTCAAAGAATTAGGAATTAAATAACTCCATCATTTAATTAAATTAGTCATGGAAGGGTGATTGGGTTGGATTTGATCCTTTTTTATTTGAACTATACAATTGAAAAATCAATTGCATAATTTGATTAATCCCCTTAGGCTTGAATTTAATTATTTGATTTCATGATTATTTGATCTTTTAATTTGATTTGAATTTTGTTCCTTTTATTTGATAAATGTCTATTTGATTTGATCCATTTGTTTTGCATTGAGATGAGATTTTAAGGCATTTGGCTAAGATTTACAATTTGGAATGCTTGAGATACACCTGGTAAATTTTAGGTGTCTACAATCAGGTATTTTCATTCTCTGTTTCATCTCTCTCTACAATATTTTGATCATTACAAATAACTCTCCATCAACCCATGTGCTAAACTGTCTTTTGTAGTTGTTTGATATTTGTAGACCAATGGGTTCATTATCTTTCTAGGCTCTAGGGTGCATACTTGGGAATTTATGCACAATGTGTACATATATGTATATCAAAAGTGATCCAAATCTGAATGCCTTAGTCATATCTTTCTTTATTTGTCTTACATTCTCCATGAACTTTTGTGCAAGAACTTCATATAGGTTATATGTAACATTTTATTTTACCATCTTATATACCATCATTATAACACAAGCAAAAACTGAGTTAGGTTGGCTACTATAATGGATTTTTTAACCAAGAATCGTTGCTACAAGTCTAACCTCTTGATAGAATATGTCAACCACTATCATTGCTCTCTTATCCCATTTCAAGTGGGTTAGTGTTTCCACCTACTTCGTGATGTTTTCTTCATAACAAAGATGACTCCAGAGTTATCCAGACCAGTAATGTCATGGATCAACTCACTATAAATCTTTACAAGTTGCTCCCCAATTCAAATGAATTGGTCATGTTCTCTACTCAATATTATTTTGAACCATTCTTCTTCATCAAACTCATGCAATTATGTCATTTTCATTAATCTAAGATTATCAAGATGAGAAAACTCATACTTCCACTTTCTGTCCTCTTTAATCATCCTCCATTTCCTTTAAGATCTTAGAATCTCCTAAATATTTATACTTGAAATGGATAAAAGCCCTAATATCCTCTATGTGAAGAAATCCATAGGGCTTTTGAGAAAAAGTGCCTTCTGGATCATCCTCAGTGGATTTGCAAGGATGTTTCTTGAACTTGTATCTAGGTCTCTCAACAACATCAAATATCAAAGGGATATCCATATTCATAAGTTTTTGAGTGATTTAAATACCTTTTGATTGTTGATTCTATGAATTACGACTTCTATCACACTCACAACACACTTGCTTCCTTTTCTTTTCTCACACCAATCCTTGTTCTTCTTCGACTCTGTTCTTCGAATGATGTTTAGCCAAGTTCTTTTGATTAACCTTATACTTCGCTATGAAAAGGAATGAAACAGTTCCCAATAAACTTATCTATGCACATAATCCAGTCAATTAAAAATCTAGTGATCACAAAATATAGACTGTAGAGCTATGTGATTAGAGATATGTATTCCATAACATTTCCACATACTCTCCCTAAGCTCACAAGAGCTTATTCCTCATAATCAGGGGCTGGATAGATTTATGATGTTTCCTTCCAGTTCTCCCCCTAAGGCCATGCTTGGCCATTTAGATCAAAGTAGCATCAGGAGAAGACTTAGTAGCATCTACTGACTCTCCCTAAACCTTTGTCACACTTTATCTCTTCACTTTCCATACCTTATCATTGTTCATATCTCCTGCATTCTTGAAATGACTGTTAAATTCATACATTTAGTCTGCAAGACTCTTACCAACATCTCCAATATTCTTATTTATGACAATAGGTGGAGGTTGATATTTATTATCAGTTCCTTTATATCTGCAAAAGTTCATAATGTGTCTTGGATTATGACATGTGTAGCATGTAGGAAGTGGTATGTTCTGATTAACCTGCAACTTACAATATTTTGCAATGTACCCAAGGTTCTTGCATTTTTAGCATGTAATCTTTGCTTCTTGATCCTCTCTAATGTAATCTTGTTTGGATTGATCAATTTTCTTTCATTCTACCTTCTTGTGTCCATATGTATAACAATTAAAGCAATAACCAGAAAAATGTTTGGGATGTGCTTTACCTTTGCAATTTATCTTCATGTTTCCAATCTTGTTAGATCCAAAGCATCTACCTCTAAAAGGTCTAATCTTCTCTTTTGGTTCTTCAAGAGTAGGTCTTTCTTCATCTATCTTCACTTCAAGATTTTCTTCTTGATTCTTTGAACATTTAGCTTCATTGAAGCCAAATCCAGTCATGTCTCCTTTAGTTTTTTGTTTGTCTCTTTGTTCATCGATCAAGTCACTGCTCATGTGAATTCTCTCAATATTTAATCCTCAACCAGTTCTCCTTTGATGATATGATTATATTTCTCTAATTCTAGGTATTTTCTCTTATAGTCATCAAGTTCAGTATGCATTTTTCCCATCTGAACATTAACATCCTTTAAGGTTTCTTCAAATTGTTTTAGGTTTCTTCAAATTGTTTTCTATCATCTTTTACCAATTGAATCTCTTTAGCCATCTGAAAAGAAGAAGTTTTATGATCAAGCTTCAAAGTATCTTTCTCTTGTTCAAGCTATTTTATCTAATCTAAAGTATCATTGTTTGAATCCTCTTTTATTTTATCCATAAGATCTTGTTTCTAACTCCTAGATAGTTCAAGTTGTTCCATCAGTTTCTTGATGAAATCCTCTGCTCTTCTTAATTTGAATCTCAAGTCACCATTCTTTGCTTTAGCCTTATCAAGTTCTTCAAGTGCTGCTTCAAAGTTTTCTTCCAAATTTTTAGAATCCATCTTGATCTCCCTTAAGATGTTAAGATTTCTCTCCAAGGGCCAAAAGCTTTGATACCAATTGTTAGGATTAAGTAATACTGAGAAGGGGGTGAATAAGTATTACAATACTTTAAACTTAAACTTAATAAATTCCAACTTAACCAGATAATTTATGAAATGAAAATAACATAAGCACAAAACACATAACTCATAACACCATGATTTTTTGTTGTGGAAACCCTAGACAAGGGAAAACCTTGGTGGGGATGGTACCCACAAATATGTACTAACAATATTGTGTTCCTATTAGGAGCTGAATATTACATTAGCACATTTCCTTATTAGAGGAATGTAAAAACCCTATTAAAGGTATACTGAGCTCACTGCTCATACAATAAAAAATATACTTTTGTTACAATGTTTTTAAAGAATGAACAATACAAACATATTCTATGCTTAAGTAGTTCCAGTTGTAGCTTACATAACCATCTATTTGATTCTAACATCATAATGCATCCATTCATATATTCGCATCACATCCATACAATCTCATACTTTGCTTCTCAAAATCTCTTCATGTATATCTTATTACATTACATAGCCGGCTCCCAAATACATCACAAAAGGGAGCCAAAACTTTTTAAAAACCAAAATATAAAGTCTGCGATGATACATCACAAAAATAGAGGTAGTACCCAAACTAAATCAGACTTAGCATGTTTGGATTCTATGCTACACTTCCTCAATCGTCGCGACCATTCAACTGATTTGTCTCGTTGTATTGTTGTCTTTACATGACTTCAACTATCAGTATCTTTCATCGCTGAAATAAAAAACTCAAGCGACCTTAACTGAAGGTCTATCATACCTCAAAATAGCTTCTCCTAAGCTCGCATTTCTCCATTCATCATATATTGTCTTCACTGACCAAAAAGGTACTTCTATACTCTGTAAATCTTCTTTCTGTACTTAGTCATTTTTACAAGTCACAACTCCAAAATAGTGTTTCACTCTAAGCGATCATTCATAAATGATGTGTTGCCATAATGAAAACCCTAAGGTGTTCGTGAAAACTCCTGAATGAACCACTTATCAACACATTTTCCATCCCTCTTCGTAGGGGTTGGAAAAATGTTCGCCCACCCCCATTTCAAAAATGAAACCCCTCCAACATAAAATAAATAAAATATTAAATAACACAGCGAAACTTTAAAAAATATATATAAATCTCAGAGTAAGATTTAAAACAAAGAGAGATTTAGATTAAATTTTATAAGTTTTTGAATCCATAAGGATTCTTTGGGCTAGATTAGGTTTAGATTTTAGATATTGTTTTATTAATATCCTTATAAAATGGACTACAAAGTTCAATCAAATTTGGAGGATAGTTTTAATTGTTGACTTTTTGGGGTAGTTGCATGTGTGGAAATAAGATATTTATTTAATAGGGTTAAAAGAGATTAGAATCTAATTTAGTATTAATGTGAGGATTATTATAATTAAAAAGGTTCATTAATTGAATAATGAAATAAGATTCGATTGTTAATTATTTTAGTTTATTTAATAATATTTTTGAATGGGATATTATTATAATATAAATTGAATATTAAAATTAACCTTTAATATTATGAATTAGGATTAATTTTATGAAACAAAAATTAGATTAACAATTTGGAAATTATTTTAAATATTAGTGGTTTTTAATCAACTAATTGAAAATATTAGCATGACAATTACTTTATTCAAAGTAAATTAAAGATGTTAACATTATCGAACATCAATGCTAAAAAAAATCATATTAACATGGGTTTAACATATTGATATTAAATCTTTTATGATGTCAATCAGAGTAATTAATTAATGTTAAATCCCCTTGCTATCGATTTGAATGAATTAATAAATTTATTCATTAAGGATAGATTGGATAATTTATTAATTATATTAAATGGACTTTAGTACTATTCAAATAACCAAATTTTATGAAATTATAATATCGATACGTTTATTTTAAAATGATCATTTAAATGTGATAAACTAAGGTTATTTTAATTAAATTTATTAACAACCCTTTTATAAACCTAGTTTGAACCTATTTGATTGGGAACTATTGAAAAGAATAAATGTATTAAAAACTTTGTTAAGGGTCAAAGTATGTTAAGATTGTTTGGTGGATTACAATTAGTCAAACTCATTCAAACTATTATCTACTAGAACTACGTCTGTTAGTTAAACTTTTACGTGACTTAAATCATCCTAGAGGGAGGTTGACTAGGTCAATGTTGGTCATGATTCTCCTCAAACTTGTTTAGTGTTCTCAATAGATAATTGCAAATTGTAACATCACTTCGTTAGTCAACTATCGAGACATTTACATGTGTAAGCATAGATTACTTTAAGTCTTTTAAAAAAAATATTGGTGTGTTTTCACCCATCTTTTGGGCATGACACTTTTGTTCTTTAATAAGATTGCTAAAAAATATGGGCATGCCAAAATCTTACTAGGACCATAGTACATTAGTACTCATCTTCAATTGGAAGATTGAATTTATAAGACATTAAGGTTTAAGCCTATATTTTATAGAAATCAATAGCCTTTACTCTAGCTCAATGCTTGGGTTTTAAAGTTGGAAAAATGATAGAGAAAAAAATCCTTTTGATAACATCCTTATATATATATCAGGTCATAGTCCTAGTTCTGATTAACCTAGCACTTTCATCATCTGGGTATATGCACGAATATGGGGGACCAAAATGATGCCAAACATTTTTTTGGTCCCCCAAAATCAATAGGGTGTACGCGCTATGGCTTTGATTGTCTAAGCCTAAAGCTTGGGAAATCAAATCCAATAGTGTGTGTGCACTATAGTGTGTACACGCTATGTAAACCTTAAGAAAAAGCTTAAGGGAGGGAGGCAAAAATCTCAAAAGGCCCTGCCAGACCAATTCCAACACTAGGTCAATACATAAAATGTAACATTTACATATAAATTACATACTTAAGTTACATTTTATGTATATAATTTCAGGATGTTTGAGAGTAATTTCAGCTTAGTAGGAGTTAAGATAAAGATTCTAGATTTCAAGGGTTTTTAGGAAATTTTAGACTTAGCCAAATTTTAGGAATCAGGATATTGTCTTCAACATGATTCTTAGTGGACTATTGATTATAACCTTAAGCCCTTGACTTGTGCATGATGATTTCTCATTGTATTGTTTCTACTATGGTTAGTTTGGTAATTGAAATGTATGTTTAATCATGTTAAGAGAGAGATACATAGAGAGAGAGAGAGAGACCCTTATGACCCCTTAGAACACCTTAGAACCCCTTACCATACATCTTAGGGGTCGTAAAGGGTCCTAGAGGGTTGTAAGGTGTTCTAGGAAACATTAATGTGTCCTAGGACCCCTCAAGACCACCAACAAACCCATATGACCCCTTACCATTCATTAGTGTATGGTAATGGGTCATAAGGGGTTGTAGGGGGTCTAAGGGGTCCTAAGGTACATTAATGTGTCTTAGGACCCCTTAACAAACCTTATGACCCATAAAATGCAGAGAGAAGATTTTGCAAGGGCCATACGGAGTTATAAGGGGTCTTAGGACTAATTATTATGTCTTAGAACCCCTTATGACCCATTAGGACACCTTAGGACTCCTTAGTATACATCTTAGGGATCGTGAAGGGTCTTAAGGGGTAGACCCCTTAATAACCCCTAAGATGTAAAGAGTGGTCTATTGGTCATAATTTTTCCATTTGGTATGTTTATGTTTTGGACCTGGTTAGGGTTGCAAATGGTTTTCCTTGCTGCTAGTTTTTTCAGTTTTTCATGATGTTTAGGCCTAGTTCTAAAACCCTAAGGTCATTTGTGAAACCCTTGCTATGAATTTGGTCTAAACCCTAGGTTTCCTTTATGGATGCTATAAAGTTGAGTTACTTTTTGGGTCACTTAAGTCTCTTACCCATGGCTTTTAATTCATTGAGTGGGGTCATTTCCTAGGATTTCTTAAGTCTTGGTGGGGTTTACTTTAATATTTTCTAATTCATATAGTCTCACGACCTTTTATCTTTCTGCCAGATGTCAAGCAAGTTACTTTTCATCTAATGGTGGGCGTGATCCCTCAAACCCAAGATGCAAATTGAATATCCCTTAGGGCCCATTTGTTTCGCAAAATTCATGTATGCTGGAATAGACAATTTTTGAATTCTTCTATTCTCAAAATTAATTCTAGATATGGGCTTGTCCTGTTTGGTTCACCTAGAAGATGACTGAGAAGATGCAAATTCTACGTTTGGTTCAACAAAACTGGAATTGGAATTGGAATTTTTTTTTGCACACATACACATACACACACACATACACATATATACATACACATGTATATACACACACATATGTATATATACACATATACATACACACATATATACACAGACATGTGTGTATATATACATACACATGTATATATACACTTAATATATACACACATGTATATATACATATGATATATACACGTGTATACACAAATGTGTGTATATATATACACATACACACACACATATATATATAAATAAATATATATTTATATTTATATATATATATACACACACACACATGTATGTCTATACACATATACACACATACACACACTAGTACATTTGAGGCCAAATTCTGACGGTTATATATCGGAATTACAATTCCTATTTGTCAAACATCTGATAGATGCATTCGTCGGGGTTATTGCATTGGAAATTGTTAGGATTAGGATCACTAAGAGGGGGGGGGGGTGAATCAGTGATCTATCTATTAATACTTTTTATTCTTATCTTGAATCTTAACTTTAATGCTTAAGTACTGAACTCAATATCAATGCAAGTATTATAAACATACACAACTCATAACACCAAATATGATTACAGGGAAACCCAATGCAGGTGAAAACCTTGGTGGGAATTAGTACCCACAAATATTCTATACTAGTTTCTTATGATCCTTTATTAGAAGATCCTTAACCCTATTAGGAGTTGTCTTTACAATACATGAAGTACATTGACCTTGTTAAGGGTCAGACCCTGTTAGGAGTCTTTTACAATAACCCTATTAGGGGTGGTGGACTCACTATCCAAGGACTCACTTCCCAAGAGCACACTTCTCAAATGGTGAAGGCTACAACCTTCTGGATCTTTGATACACACTGTATCTGCAAGGTGAACTGTTGTTGTGACACTGCTTGTCTGATCAGTTCCTTTTGTGTGTTAATGCTTTAACCTCTTTTAAAGAACTATAAAAATCTTAACTACACTCTGAAAGCTTCTACTTCAATATCTATATCATCAACATATGACAGATATAGCTTTGTTTCTTTAACACTCTTCTTTGCTTTTCTTATCTCTGGCTTTCACAACTTCTCCGATCACAAATGACCTTCTATAAGTACTTACTCAAGGGAAATGAACATGTTGGCTTTAGGAAACCTTTTACCATCTATCTTGATCACTTAACTAAGCATGAAACCCTTCATTAAGTTGGTGCAACATTAATTACAATTGCTTTACTCAAACCGAACAGATGCGTCTCTTCACACAGTCCGCTCCACCAAATTAGCTCTAACTTCTTTCTCCAGATGAATCAAGTCATGCACCTTTAACCAAACATGATTAGATAACTAAAAATCACTAATCCAAGGATGCAAGTTCTGAGGATATGTGCAACTTCTGTACCAAAATAGTCTCTGTCGGCTCTTTCCATGATCTCTGTCCTATTCGGGCATTCACTAGCTATACCTCTTCAACTGGTTGTATCTTCTTCATACTTTCAGATCTGATCATGCTATCTTAGAATTAGCATTTAAAAATACTCATAATATTATCTTCCAAGGAACATAGTATTTGAATAACAAATGAACACACGCTAATCAAAACTATAACAGTCTATTCCTTGCTCTGTCCTGTTCTGCCCTTTACTGTCTCAATCACTTCATCTTGCTATAACTTATTCATACTTGTAGATCTAATCATTATCTCTTAGTCTTAGCATGAATACATACTTACAAGATTATCTTCAAAGGAAAATTCCCTAACTCGGTCATATGCACATGCACTGATGCCCTGTTCTTTTGGTACTCTACTAACTGTCCAGTCTTCTGTACTTAGCCAATTTGTGATCTTCTAATAATGTGTACTGACTCCAAAACTTCATATGTCTTTATTTCCATAATGAAAACACTAAATAGAGTCATATAGACCAGTATAGTTAACTTTCCAACAGTCTCCCCCTTTGTCATTAATGGCAACAAAGGAATATGGCGAAGTTACTATCTGTACTCTTATACAAAAACTCTCTATCTTATATCTCCCTCTTATCATATACCAGACTCCATATTCTTCATACTCTAATCCCCCTTTGACATTAATGATAAAGGTGCTCAAAAACACTTCTATGTACTTACACAACATACACATCTGGATATGCAATCTGTAACTTCTAGATCTCTTTCTCCCAAAATGCAATTGGTGAATTAACAATCTGTAGATGGGCGCATAATGCATATTGTAGCTTCTCCATTTTCTCCAAGTCTGTGCTAGGACCTTGATCATATGAAATACTCCATATTCTATACATTACTTTAATCCCCCTTTGATATTATCTTCTTTACCTTTTGCTGCAAACTCTTTCAAGGATGCTTGACCAGCCTTGAGTGAACTAAGATCAAGTGTAAATTTGCTAACCAATTCACTGAGCCTCTTCTTAATATTCTTCTCTTCTACAATAACTGATTTATTTTTCATGACTCCTTCAGATTATATATTCCCCCTTACTTATTTACTCCCCATGAGTCTAAGTCTATTATGAGTGTCAAACTTGACAACAATGATGATGAATTATCCATCACTTCAGTTCTCTCTTTTTTGATTCCTTTTCTGTGATATCTAAAGTCAATATATCTTCTTGCTAATACAAAGACTCTCAACCTCTTGAGTAATCAAAAATGTTTCTTCAAACTTTTCTAGATACATATCCATTGTTTCCATTGATACTTCAACATTATCAACCACGAATGTATCCTCCATGTCCTTGGCCATGGGCGTAGAATCCTGTGGACCTGTCATAATAGTTTTATCTACTTCTTCACATGATATTTCAAATTGTATCTTCAATCAATTCTGCTCTTACGTGAACACATTTTTTTTTTATTCACACTTAGATGATCAATAATAAGTATGCGCTTCCAAGGATAACATCAGGTTGGCTCCAAAAAAAAAAATCTCCAACGACTATACTGATACTCTCACATAGAACACTGCTCAACAAGATTTTGACCAATTCCGCTTCATGAAATTTATGCGCTGAAGCATACTGATAAATCACTTTTGAGATGTTTCAAAGAGTTTCTTGATATCAATCTCTACTGAAGAATGTAATTATGACGCTTTGTTTCTCGACTGCAAGTGTTCCTTTTATTATCCAACCGCTTACTCGATTGCTAAGTAAGTTTTCAACTAATTCCTGAAATGACGTATTCATGCTTGGGCTTCATTTCAAACTCGAATTACTTTTCTTAACAAATAATGATTATCAATCTCCTTTCTTCGCTGATGAGACCAACTATAATACATTAATAATACAACTGCTAGGGCTTCTATGATCTCCAATCATTTATTCTAACTGTAAGTGAGGACTTGGTGATTGCAAAGTAGATTTTTTCCATTAATACTTGCCGCATAGACACAGGAAGCAACTATAACTTCTGTTCTTGTTCTTAATAACAATTTAGATCATGTGCTCTTCCATACAGCACCATAATGTCACCAAACAATTATAATCCAAGGTGTATACATAGATAGTGAGTATACCAACCACGTAGGGGTTCAGAGCTAGAATAGATCCCCCTAAGACCATGAGGGTCAACTATTCAGAAGTAGAAGGTGTGTCCACTAAGAATGCATCTGCTACCTTGATCTCTTCATTATTCTTCTTTGCTTCAACCCAGATCTTTCTCATATATTCTGTAGCTTTCACAAATTTGATTTCTCCTACCTCATCCCATAATGAATCTTTTGACTTTTTAGGGCTTTCCTGTCTCTACACTCTAGATATACAATGCTTAGAGATGTGTCCAAATTTTCCACATGAGTGACAAATGATAGGAGGTCTGATGTTATTATTCATCATGTAGCACTGCTTGGCTGTATGTCCATTGTAATTACATATCTGACATGCAATGTTCTGAGGGCTTCTAACATTTTGCTGAGGATAACTTCTTTGTCTTTACTGATTCTGATTTCTTTGATTATTCTGATTCTTGTTCTTCTGACTTGTTTTACAATTCATAGCTCTATGACCAAATTTATTGCATGAATAACAGTAACCATTGAAGGGTCTTACCTCTTTACAATTCCTTGCAATATGTCCATGCTTGTTACAAGCATAACAAGTATGTTCAACTAGCTTGCATTCATCCTTAGGTGGTTCAACATTGTCTTTCGTCTGATTTCCAATCTCCTTAGTATTTGTGATGTCCTTTGGTTCTTTCATTCTTTCTCGCATGGCATCAATCTGAATTTGTGCTTCATTGTATCCTATACTTCTGGTATCTCCTTTAACCTTTTGAGCATGCAACTGTGATTCTATCAGATCCTTTCTTGTGTGTAACTTGTCAATATGATTCTTTTCTGCAATCAATTCAAATTCCATCATCTCTTTTTTGTTTCTTAGCTCCAAGATTTCCATGTTTTCTTGTCTCAATTCTTCATCTAATTGCTTGTTTACTTTGACTTGATCATCATAGACATCTTGATTGTTACATAGCTTTTCATCTAATTCTTCAATCTGATCCTTTAGAGATGAATTTTCTTCATTCAACTTTTTGACTACTTCTCCCAAATCATTTGAAGAACAATTCCTTAATTTTTTTTTCAGTTTCTTGATAATTATTTGCATGCCATTAACTTTTAGTTTAATATCTTCATTTTCTTTTTAAGATGTGTCAAGTTCTTCAAGGGCTGCTTCAAGATTCTTTTTCAGGTGTTTCATTTCTACCTTTTCCATGATCTCCTCAAGTGGTTAAAATTATTTTCTGAGGACCAGAGCTCTGATACCAATTTTTAGGATTAGGATCACTAAGAGGGGGGGGGGGGGGGAATCACTGATCTATCTATTAATACTNTAGGATCACTAAGAGGGGGGGGGGGGGTGAATCACTGATCTATCTATTAATACTTTTTCTTCTTATCTTGAATCTTAACTTTAATGCTTAAGTACTAAATTGAATATCAATGCAAGTAAGATAAACATACACAACTCATAACACAAAATATGATTACAGGGAAACCCAATGTAGGTGAAAACCCTAGTGGGAATTAGTACCCACAAATATTTTGTACTAGTTTCTTATGATACTTTATTAGAAGATCCTTAACCCTTTTAGGAGTTGTCTTTACATTACATGAAGTATAGTGACCTTGTTAAGGGTCAGAACCTGTTAAGATTCTTTTACAATCACCTTGTTAGGGGTAGTGGACTCATCATCCAAGGAATCACTATCCAAGAGCAGACTGCTCAAATGGTGAAGGCTACAACCTTCTAGATCTTTGATACACACTGTATCTGCAAGGTGAACTGCTATTGTGAAACTGCTTGTCTGATCAGTTCCTTTTGTGTGCTGATGCTTTAAAATCTTGTAAAGCACTATAAAAATATTAACTAAACTCTAAAATCTTCTACTTCAATATCTATATCATCAACATATGACAGATATAGCTTTGCTGCTTTAACACTCTGCTCTTCTTTTCTTATCTCTGGCTTTCGCAAATTCTCTGATCACAAATGACCTTCTATAAGTACTTCCTCAAGGGAAAAAAACATGTCATCTTTAGGAAAGCTTTTATCATCTATCTTGATAACTTAACTAAGCACGCAACCCTTCATTAAGTTGGCACAACATTAATTACAACTGCTTTACTCAAACCAAAAAGACGTGTCTCTTCACACAGTCTGCTCCACCAAATCAGCTCTAACTTCTTGCTCTAGATGAATAAAGTCATGCACCTTTAACCACACATGATTAGATCACTAAAAATCACTAATCTAAGGATGAAAGTTCTAATGATATGTGCAACTTCTGTACCAAAACAATCTCTGTCAGCTCTTTCCATGATCTTTGTCTTGTTCTGGCATTCAGTAGTTGTACCTCTTCAACTGGTTGTATCTTCTTCATACTTGCAGATCTGATCATGCTCTCTTAGAATTAGCATGTACACATACTCAAAATATTATCTTCCAAGGAACATAGAATTTGAATAAAAAATGAACACACGCTAATCAAAACTATTTGTTCCTTGCTCTATCCTATTCTGCCCTTTATTGTCTCAGTCACTTCATCTTGCTATAACTTCTTCATACTTGCAAATCTGATCATGCTCTCTTAGGCTTAGCATGAATACATACTTAAAAGCTTATCTTCAAAGGCACATTCCCTAACTTAGTCGTATGCACATGCACTGATGCTCTATTCTTCTGGTAGCCTACTAACTGTCCAGTCTTCTATACTTAGCCAATTTATGATCTTCTGATAATGTGTGCTAACTCCAAAACTTCATATGACTTTGTTTCCATAATGAAAACACTAAATAGAGTCATATAGAATAGTATAGTCAACTTGCCAACATAAATTGCGATGGAAGTGATAACCATTGGTATACTGACCAACAAATTTGTCAAAAATCACCTCACTAATAGAAACTTACTCTATCATTTCTTACGGTTCATCTATCGGAATGGCGACAGAACATGTGGTTTCTCCGATAGACATATTGTTAGAAAATAGAGTCTCTCCGATGTTATATCAGTCAGAATACCGATGGATATGCAATGACTGGTCGATAGGAAAATCCGTCAGACAAATAGTAGTCTTGTCGAACATGTCTATCAAAAATGGAGTTTGTCTGATGTTATACCTATCGGAAGGGCGATGGACATGCTGTGATTTTTTGACATGAAAACCCGTCGGACATATAGCACTATTGTCAAAGATAGTTGTCAAAATTGAATCTATCCAACATTTAACCATACAGAATGTCGACGGGAATGCAATGAGTTTCTGACAGGAAGGCCCGTCGTACGTATAGCACTGTTGTCAATGCAGATGTCATAAGCATTGAAATAACGATGGCCTGCCACACTAAAGATAACAAATCTCAAGAGACCATCATAGAGAGTCTCCATCTTTGGTCCATATTACTGACAAAACATTTTATATTTCATTAGCTCATCAAATACAGGGATTATTTTCATGATAACATATTATTTAAGTTGGAATTGCACAAATTTATTTACTTCACGCACTTGTAGACTGAAAGGACAGTGATAAAGAAACATCTCTTCTTGTGGCCTACATTGCTTAGGCCATGGGAGGAGATGCTTCATTCTCGTTGTCCTAGTAGTCTACAAGTGTGCAAAGTAAATAAATTCATGCAATGTAAACTTAAATAATGTACGTTATCCATGCAAATAGAATCTATTAAATTCTTTCAGATCCCCGCATTTGATGAGCTAATGAAATATAAAATGTTTCCTCAATCGTATGGACCAAAGACAGAGACCAACTATTATGGTCTCTTGAGCTCTGCTATCTTTAGTCCAGATTTTGAGAAGAGGTATGAGTGGAGGCCAAAGAAGGAATATTTGTGAAGGTTTTATAGAAGTAGGTTACTGAATCATCATCACTACACTGGTACTCAATCTATAAACCCTCGTCCTCACTTTTGTCCAACCTCAGTAGTAAAGAAGATATTCTCTAGAATTTTAGACTTCTAGAAAATCTCCACAAATATCCCTTCTGGCCTCCACTGAATATACATCTTCTCAGAATCTAAAAACTCTCAATCATTGATTGTCATCAATGTAAGAATAAAATAGAAAGACTCTAAGAATGGAATATAAGAAAATATTAAGAAACAATTCAAATAAAATAAATAAGATTATATACTAAACTTATCAATTTTCTAAAAACAAGATCAAATAGTTAAGTTACCTATATTTATGAGATTGAAATTATAGAGTACATCTACAATTGTTATGGAGGATACAATTGTTGTGTATGAAATTTGAATTATAGAGTATATCTATAGAAAACAACCAATGGAGTCAATTGTGATCACTGCATTCATTATGAAACAGTAAGCACATGGTGAGGTTATAAAGAGACATAACAGGAATCTTCAAAATGCAATTAAGCTCATCATTATTGAAGGCAATTGTCAAAATGGGTGAGATATCCAGTCATAGTTCAACATTAGGAGAATCAAACATGTCTCACAAAACTTTCCAACATAAGTCACTGTTAAGATGACACAATTAGAAGCTTCAGATGCAAAGTGTGATCAATCTAGAAGTGCAGTTTTTGTAAACAACATCTTCATTCAAAAGGACAACTTTATATTATGTAGTGTTATTGTAATTTTAAATTATGATAGCTATAAGAAAAGGTTCAAAGTTATGATTCCACCAAGAGATCTAAAAGAAAGTTTCAGGTGCATGTAAGGCTTTTTTATATAAGAGAAAGGCTTGCAATTAATGAAAGTAGTCATGAGAGGCTGTTTTAGAGAGAAAGTATGGTTACAAGGTCTGCAGGAGGATCATAATGGTTACATCAAGGGATATATATTATACATCATGTGCATGAAGTAGGACCTTGAATCCATTTTTAATACTAGTAATCAACAATGCAAGAGGGACAATCATTTGCATCCTATTTTGATAGTGATTTATCTCTACACTGGCCAATTATCAACATTCAGAACTATAGTTCTTAAGAAAGGAAAAACATGGTTTCATAAAGGAAAAATGTTCATATCCAATGGAGAAAAAAATGATGTTATAAAGTGATGTGATATTCAGAAGGAAAGCTAGAAGATATTTGCAATGAAGTTTAAATCCTTAAGCAACCATGTCAAAGAGAAGTGAAAGTATACAAAGTAAAGACTACTTATTTCAGCATTTGTTTCATCATAGGAAGGTAGTAATCATGTGACTCAAAATAAAAAGGTACATTATGATAAATTAAATTTCATGGGATGGTGATCACAATAATTTTGAACAAAATCTTTATATGGAGAAGGACAATGTGAAACAGACTAGTCTAATTTTTTCTATCTTCTAAACTTATGATGAAACTGTTAGGGAAAAGAATGAACACAATAAATGAGTCTACCATTATCAAGTGTATCAAATTCATGAAGAAGCACATAAATTATAAGTAGCATGAAAATTAGATCATCCCAGGGATAGATATTCATTTAGAGACATTCACATCAAACAAGGCATGAAGCAAAAGTAATACAGTGGACTACAAGTATAAAAGCATCAATTACTAATCCAAAAGTAATTTTTTAGCAATAAATATCATAACAATTGTGAATCATATTAAATGAAGAGCTACAACTATAAGGGAGGTAATGGACATTCAGATCACCAGTATCAAAACCTTCCAATTCAGTAAAATGGATTTAAAACAACTATCATATGGATGTTTCACATGAGAAATATTCAAGGGGATTATTTTATTGAGAAAATATAGTTACTATGTAATGAAATCCACAGTTTACAAAAAGCGTTGGTTTTAGATTCAAGAAAAGAATTATTTTCAAACCAGAGACATTATAATGTCAAAGAATATGCATACATGAAAGAGGTCATTTTTCACGAGGCAAACTGCAGTTTTGAGAAAGATCTTGTGACAGATAGCCCTTTCTTTCATTTCAGATTGTTTCTTTAAGGAGGATGTGTTATTGTTTTAAGTGCATTGAAATAGTCATAGGACAATAAGAATAAACCAATGACAAAAATATACATCATAGGAGAATAAATCATGTGGTTGTAGCAATAGCAATAGAGAATACATCAGTTGACGAGTGAAAATGCAGCGTGACAAGATATGAACAAGTAAAGAAATTGATATTTTTTAGAAGATGAAACCAAAAGTGCAGCCAATAATATTCATTTGAGAATATTACAACAGTGAATAGTGTCATTGACATAGGGTGAGTTGTTATAGTATGTATACAACCCAAGGATATAGGTTAAGGAGTAGTTCAGATTTATATTTAACCTAGAGAAATGTCAATTAGAAATATGAAGGGTACAAAGGAAATGGATTTCTCACAAGGTCAAGAGCCCCAATGTTACAAGGTGAGTTTCTTGAACTGCATCAAGGTCAAACTTAATAGAAAATGGAGCATCATTGTTGTTTTTGGAAAAAAAATTAGTGCTATCAAAGGCATGAGAATGAGCTAATATCAAGTTTTATGGGTCGAGACAATGGCTACAATCAATGTCCATAAGACAAAAGAATCCTATGGGATAGTAAACCCTATTATTTATGCACTATGAAGTGTTGATCTTCTACATTTTTGTTTAATACTGAGCCCTCCAAATCTCTTGAACCATTCTTCACTAGATAAATCTTGAAAAGAGGCTTCTATTAAACCATTTATAGTGCAATTTGTGCTCCCATGTTAGACACTATTAAAGGAGGCATGAAGACTAAATTTATGTGGAATGAACAAGCTAACCATGGGTTTGAGCTATTGAAAAAGAAGATTGATTCCCAGCCAATTTTGGTTTTTCCAGGATTTGAGAATCTATTTATAGTGGAATGTGATGCCAGTAATGTAGCAATTGGTGATGTCTAAGCCAAGAGGGAAGACCAGTGACTTTCCATTCTGAGAAACTAAGTGAAGCTAAGAAGAAATACTCTTCTTATGACCTAAAGATGTATGCTCTGGTCCACACTAAGAAAGTGGAGGCACTACTTGCTTCTAAAGGAGTTCATAGTCTATTCTGACAACCAAGCATTAAGTTTCTTGAACTCTCAAGATAAACTCAGTCACAAGCACGTGAAGTGGGTTGAGTACTTGCAAGCATACACCTTCAACATAAAACACAAGAAGGGATTGCAGAATAAGGAAATAGATGCCTTAAGTAGAAGAGTCTTAACCATTTAGGAGATACAACTGCAAAGCATGGGGATAGACAACTTCACAAATGTCTATGGTGAAGATAAAGATTTTGCAGACATTTACAAGGAATGCCAAGAATACAAGAATCACTTTCATAGTCAATTCTCTGAATATACTTTGCAGAGTGGTATTTCTTTTAAGGGTGATCAATTATGTGTCCCTAGGCGATCTATAAGGGAGAACCTAATCCAGGAGAAACACAATGGTGCACTTAGTGGCCATTTTAGTGTAAATAAGACCCAAGAACTAGTTCAAAGATTTTACTTTTGGCCCAAGATGAATTTGGATGTCAAGAAGTATTTATAAATTTGTATTATCTGCCAAAAGGAAAAGGGTACATCTACTAATGCAGGCCTATACCAGCCCCTACTCATTCCAACCAGACCATGGGAATGTTTGAGCATGATCTTTGTAGTTGGTTTTCCCAAGACAAAGAAGGGAATGGACAACATCTATTTTATTGTGGATAGGTTTAGTAAGATGGCACATTTTTTAACCTGCAAGACAACACATGATGAAAGCCAAATAGATTCCCTATTCTTCAAGGAGGTAGTCAGAATACATGGTTTTCCATTGATTATTGTGTCAAACAGAGACACCAAGTTCATGAGTCATTTTTGGAAGACTCTCTGGTAGAAGTTAGAACCAAAATATCATTTGGATCTGCCTGCCATCCTCAGTCTCATGGCCAAATAGAGGTAGTGAATAGGAGTCTTGGAAATATCCTAAGGTTTTTAACTAAAGAGTATGGTTAAACTTGGGACTAACTCATTGGGCAAGAAGAATATGCTTATAATGACACGGTGAATAGGACTACTGGTAAGAGTCCTTTTGAAATAGTTTATGGCATTCATCCAAGAGGCATGCATGAAGTCAAAGATATAAAGGATGGAACCAAGGGAAGTGGCTATGTAGATGACTTTTCCCATTCTATACAAGAAGTCCATGACACAGTGAGTAAGACACTCACTTAAAATACAAAAAAACTCAAGAGAAAAGTGGATGAGAGGAAAAGAGATGTCTAATTCAAAGTTAGGGATCTAGTGATGGTTCACCTCAACAAGGAAATATTACAAAAAGGAACACCATATAAGCTTTAGATGAGAAGAATTTACCCATGTACAATACTGGCCAAATATGGAACAAATACCTACAAGGTAGAACATCCTAAGGATATGGGTCTATCTCCAGTGTTTAATGTTGCAGACTTAGTTCTATACAAAGGCCCAATCCCAGATGAAGATAAGAGTTTGATTGAAGTCATACAGGAGGTGGAAGAACTCAACTTTCCAACTACACCAAACAAGAAGGCAGAAAACATACTAGACTCCAGGGTATACAAGAAGACAAGAAAGAAGGAATACCAAGAACACTTAGTGAAGTGGCATGGACAAACAAATGCAGATGTAGTGTGGGTAAAGGAAACAGAGTTCAAAAAGTTGGGCATTGACCCCGACTTACTCAATCCAAGGATGGATTGAACCTTTTTCATTTGGGGAGGATGGTGCAGGAGCACCTAGCCTATCCTCATAGTCTTAGTACATTTTGGCTTGTAACTAACCTTAGCCAAGTCAATATATTTTTCTTAGGCCTTAGTAGGTCTTTTTTTTTTTGTGGGTAACTAGATGAATTAGTGGCTAGTACTAATTTTAATCTAGTTTAGGTTAGGTTGTTTTTATGTGTTTAATCCTTAGATTAGGCCTAAATGGGGAAATGTGGTCTAAATGTGCCCTAGACATTGGAATAGTAAGAAAGATGCTTTAATAGGCTTTAATGATGATGGTTCATCAAGCTCCATGGATTAGAGGCCCTAAAAGATATATTGCATCATAAATACAAAGATGCTCAAAAGTTGTCATGACAACATTTGCAACTTTTTTTTGCAAATGTTGCATACAACTCGACAACATTGGATCCCCCTCATTGTAGGAGTGGGAAATTAATGGATAAGGCCTATAAAAATGGGAGAAGCATCATAAGGTATTTTTTTGGCTCATTTCCTATGGAGATGATCATGTAAGCAATTTTTTTAGCAATAGAGCTCTGCAATTCTAGTTTTAGCAATAGTCAAACAATTTTGAGTTAGAGAGTGTTTACATGGATTTAATTGACAAGTTTAATGTTGAGAATGTGTTAATTAGTTAGTTTTAAGACTCTTACATTCATTGTGCAATTAATATATAGTTGATTTTTTTTTATTTTTAAATTGTTTAAGTTTTAGGGAGTCTACTAGTCCAGTCCAGAGTAGTTTGTGTTTTCATGGCTCCCCCATGAAATCAAACTATGGGAAACTCTTGAGGGTGGATGATGTTTTAGGGGAGCCTATGTAGAGTCTAAATACATTAGGAGAAGTCATGAAGATTTGATTAAATATTTTTAATTTTATGCCCTAGGCGAGCAAGGCATGTCCGGCTAGGAGTGTAACAGTAAAAGAATTGAGTGCCATTGCAAGGGCATGATTGAGAGGAACAAAATAGGTGAAGTTCCATAATCCTTAGGGTCTAAATGAACCTTTTCTATGAGCTAAGGTCCTAGCTAATCCATCTTGATACATTTATAGAAAGAAATGAGTGGATTTTTGTCAATGCTTAAAAATAGCTCTAAATGACCTACATTTTAGGAGAGTAGTGTACGGATGGTTTGGGGAGTTAAAACCTTGAAAATCCTAGAGGTCTTGGAAAAGGGTATCTGAATCCTAAGATTTTTTTAGGGTTGTGTGGAATTTTTTAGCAAGAATCCAGAAAAAACCTATGGATACGACTAATAGAGGATTAGGACTAATAGGACCTAAACCATAGCTAGTTTGGAACTCGATCACTTTGGGATTAAAGAGCCACTAAAATGGGATTGGTAAGATGTCAAAATTTATTCCTTATCTATGGTTTTTGGATACCACAGTGCCAACTTAGAACTGGAGGAGTAGTGGTTGCATTGCATTGTCTGGGTATACCACTCAATTATGTCGTGTCTCCAAAAAATTGTGACCATGATATCTACATTTATGTTTGTCAGCTATTGTGAGATTAAAAGTCTTCTAAGGAACATGTCGTGTTTATGTGGAACTGTATAGGATCATCACCAAAGGGGGTTCTAGATCAAATAACATCCTTTCACTTAATAATTATGAAGCCATCAATGGTATACTAATTGTTTAGGATTGTAAGTTTCCATTGCTGGCTTCAACTTACCAAGAAAAAGGTGTACAAAAGACTTAGCAGTCGCCAGAGCTGTTTGCTTGAATGCATTATACCCCTGACGTACTTCATGGAAACATTTTTCATTAGGATTACAGGGAAATATAAACCAAGATTCATATAGAGAAAGGTGTTGCTCTTGGAAAATGGTTGATGGTGATTGCTGAAGAATTTGAAAATGATGTTTGATCCAATTCAGATTGGTGCAACATTTCCAAATCTTCTTCAAACTCATTACTGTCAAATAGTCTGTAGATGGTACTAAACAGTGCTCATAATAGATGATATATGTATATATCACATGCTGAAGATCATAACATATGAGAAAACAAATGAATTTTTTTTACTCACAAGTGTTAACAGATTCATCTTCTCACTGAAGAGTTCAACTGGAATTTTGCCTAAAAGTTTGTTTAGGTTGAAGTAAAAAGGGAAAATCTCTTATAAAATTATTGGTATAATTTGGATAGCAAGGATCACCCAACTTCATAAAACAAGAATAGAAACAGTGCAGCTTAAAAGTAGAAGACATACAGACCTGTCTAGTGATCATATTGTGCTAAAGGTAGTGCCTGATGCTGCTACAATGATTACAGACAATAAATTTTGCATCAGTTCCTAATGTCGTTGAAGTGTTGACTCGGGGTTGAATCCAGTATGCTCCTATATGATCTAGAACCTTAAAGGAAGGAAAATATGGGGTTAGACACAAAGGATCTAAGCAATGCATGGCACCCTGGTACTGATCCTCATCTACAATTATGCATGTGCATAGTCAAGCCACACACTTCTAAAAGGAACAAGGATAAAATTTACAAAAACCCATCCAAGAGTTAGACATCATAAATCATAAATAAGGTTAAATTTTTTAAAATGTTATAACTTTTTTCATATTTCTTTTAATAAGGTTAATTTTTTATTTTGTTTAATTTTATATAGAAAATCATAACAAAGTCATAAACAACAAAAAGTTCACGACTTTATCAAAATGTCCAATGTATCTACATGAAATTCTAAAAAAGTTTCACTATCTACAATAGCCCTTTGCTAATCACATTTATGCATATGGTCCCAAAAAAGTATTGCACAAACTACACAAAGAAGGCATCACAAAAACATGATTTCTGCTTTCACCATTGAAGCAATCTCGGCGACACTAGCTTCCTCTCAAGCCTTGCTCAAGTTGCACTCATTTCCTACATCAGGTGTAGACGTAGATGGGGTATATGTAAATGTGGTTTCATCGACACACCAAAAGTATTGACATCCACTATTTCCCTACAATACCAAATCTACATCAGTTCTTCCTAAAATGATTATAACTTGTCACATTACTTTTAAACATAAAATATAATTCCATATCCAGACCATTTTCCTATTTGGGAAACCCTGAAATTGACGCCCAGGATTACTTGTTGTGCATGACATCTTCAACACAGAAGGGCCAACATCACATTGACACATAGGCACGTTGACCGAAGCCATTGACGCTATATCGATAAATATTGCACTATCATTCCAACATATCATTTTGTTTAGTTCATTATTTTGTTCATTCATACTAATTATAATTGTAATAAAAAGCAACATACTAATCATGTAGACAACATCTCAAATCAAATTGCAAAATGACTATTGTCAATCATAGTACAAAATGATAATGCTTTGTATTTGATGATATAATGAATTTGAACAACATGTAAATGCAACATCCTAATTACACTTGATGGAAACCATATGCATAGTTGTGATTGAGACCTTTAGTCCTTACCACACATTGAAATGCATGTAAAGGCATCTACAGTTGGGGGCATGTCAAATTTTGATATTTCTATCAAGATTCAAGTGTATAGTTTGACATTCACAAATTGCCTTGTGTCAGCTGCAGTTAACAAACTAATCTCACA
>MU228104.1:1338576-1364089 GCA_018584345.1 Thuja plicata
GGACACTCTCGATGATCCTATTGATCTTAGTGATGAATATGAGACCGTTGATCTTGATAATGATTTACCTCATATGCTTTCAACTCAATTAACAATTACACCTAGTAATGAGCATTGTGATTCTCAACAGGATCCTTGTTTGGAACTAGCTATCATTCCTACTATATTGGATATAGTCCCTCTTGCGAGTTGCCCACCCACCCTAAATAACATAAACCAAGATAGGGAGGGTTGACAACATGCTTGATTGGCTCATCCTTTATGGTAGCCCTTTTTATGTTGAATGTTGTATTGTGCTTCCCTCGTAATGTGTTTTTCTAAATGTTTGTTAGATTCTTTTATACAACCCTTGTTACTTTGTTGGTGCAAGGTGATAAAAGAATCAAAACTATTGTTCAATTCCTCTATATGTATCTACATTCTTCTATATGTTGTTTCATGTTATGTTGTACTTGTGCTATAGTTTGTAACTATTTTCCTTGTACAATTTGCTTGGATTTGTGACATGGTAGCACTATTTATTTTTGGTCTCCATGTTGTGGTCCGAAAAGATTCCTCTTCATAATTCATAAGTTTCTTTCCTCCTTTGTGATTGTAGTTCTACTTTCTTTAGGGAATGATATCAATTCATTTGCAATAATATTATATTTCTATGTACATGTTATCTTATGATCATACTGACCCCACATTAGGTAGATCCCTCTTGTGTTCTTATGTATGTTTATGTTTTATTTCCCTTGATTTTTTTTTCTTTGGGGGCATCTCACAGTGGAAACATAATTTGTAGAGTTGTTGATGTTTCCATTAAAACCATTGCTCCTGTTAAAGTCTTAGCAATGAATTTAACGTGGGGGCATACACTCTACTCATTTTTTGCACACACACACATTCAAAATAGTTTCCAAGATTTAAAACTTTTCACTTTATGGATTAAAAGAAACTAATCCTTAAAGCATGGTCATTTTAACTTTTTAAGGATCTCTTGATCCCTCCAATTTAAATTTACATGGATCCCTTGATCCCGCTAGTTTTCAATTTACAATGTTTTGATCCCTTTAAGAATAGATCTCCCTGATGGGTTGACTAGTAAGTAGCCACATTCACTAGGCTATTCAACTCCATCTTTCCAGTTACACTTTTTGTGTGGCTCACAATGAGACATAATTTCTCATTGGGAAAGATAATCACACCCCTTATCTCTCTCCTTAACTAAGTGATGTCTCTCTTATTATGATCTTAGGGTTGATAAAGACTTAAGTCCCTTGGGGGCTTGAGGGTTTCTTTATCCCTCTTTTTTGTTGGATCCAATAAGATTGTCTTTTCTGTATATTCTCCTTTACCAAGAGTTTTTGTTGAGCTCATACTCTTGCTAAAGTGGGGGCTAAATGTATAGTTGGAAAATGAAAGCACTTCCATTTTAGACTTGTTTAGCCTTCCGAGTAAGTGGTTTGGGGCCATGAAAAGTGCCTTGAATGGGTTCCTGATCTTGACATGGCTTCCCCCCTATTCTGTCCCTCTTTCCACTCTTGTTTAGCCTGATTTCTGCATTGTGAACTGTAGACTGGTGATTCTAGGCTTCAGGGTCAAGGTTGACCTTTTAGGTCTATGCCAACCTTGACCCTAACCTAGGTTAAGGTCAACCTCGACCTTGACCCAGGGTTCAGATCTCGGGGTCTCACAATTTTTGGATGTCGGTCTTTGCAAAAAGTGTTTCCCGCTTCTGGGTCAGCTGTTTCGAGTTCCAAAGAATTGGTTCCTAAATTATATTTAATATAGGTCCTCTCCTAGGGGTAAAGGCTTTAATGGAAATTTAATTCTCCTATGTCAACTTCCTTAGAAGATTGTGCCCTAATTTCATATAAAAAGGAGCCTTCTCCTCTCATTTTCTCTAACCATCATCAAGCGAACGAAGTCTTCTATCAAGAATTCTCAAAATATCATCAAGAGCCATACAAGAAAGCTAAGGAGTAAGATTTCAAGAAAGCATCCATCTATTTCAAGAATCCATTTTCATGAAGCAGATCCATTGGAGGCCATTGAAGGATTCAAGCTACATAGTGCCCTTTTGGTGATCTCTCCATCCACCTTCTTCCAAGCCTATTCCAAATTCAAGAACCAATTCAAGACTTGGTGTTGGAGATCTACAAGAAAGAGATTGAAGACATCCTACCTTTCTACATTCCACATTTTTAAGCATACTTGTGGATTCAAGGATTCGAATCCGCCACAAGGACTTTTTTCAAGCAAGGTGAATTTATGTATTTACTTTGTCTATTTCTACAGTTTCAATTACATATATTTGAGGTTAATTCCAAAACCAGGGTTTGACCAAGGCAAACCCCTCCCCCAAAACAAACAATCCTCTTTTTCTTGTAGGTACAGATTTAGAATTATAGATTTGAGGCCAGATCTAGATACCCTTTTCGGCTTTCTTTCAAACAGCACGAACAGATTCTATGTCAGACATTATTGGGTCAGGGTTGACATTTGTGGGTCAAGGTCAACCTTTTTCATAAGATGACATTGGAATGGAAAATTATTTATGAGTTTTGTTCATCTCTACGTTCTGATTTAGGATCAACCATCAGTTTTTCTAGAAACAATCTATAGACCTCAGAAAACAACATTCTTTGATCTGCAACATTTCAAGGTTAGTGTATTTCTCCCATTTCTTCAATTACTATCATATATCATTTCTATACATATAACTAAAATAATTTAAGATTCCTTTCTAGTTATTCTCCTTTCCAAATAGTTGATTCATTTGTGCATTAACCCTTCTTTTGGGTTGATCAACTTGGATCTTCCATTTTTGCATTTGGGAATAAAAGAGGAACATCTTATCTTCTCCCTAATCATAATTGCAATATACAATTCAATTAAATATAAAGTAGGGTTAAGGAAATCAATATACTCTAAGAAAATCAAACAACAATTAACAAATATTCTCCTAAACCCCATTTCATCTATTAAAAAATGTAAAAATGCTCACTGGGTTGGAGGACTGAATTATAATTTCTTAAGTGTTTCTCAGTTGAACAATTTAGGTCATGGAGTAGCATTTGAAAAAAAAAAGGCAAAGATCTTCAATGAATCAGGAAGGTTGATTGGTACCAGTGTGAAGAAAAAATGTAACTTATTCTATCTGAATGATACTGACACCACTTGTTTGATGGCTAGAAATGAAGACATATGGTTGTGGCACAAAAGATTGTGTCATGTGAACTTTGAAAACATGATAAAGATAAGCAAAAATAGAAATGTCAGAGGCTTACTGACAATGACTAAGCCAGATAATACCATGTGCAAAAATTGTCAAAAAGGTAAGATGACAAAGTCTAGTTTCAAAAGCGAAACCCATACATCTGATGCAATTCTAGAATTAGTCCATATAGATCTATGTGGACCCATGAGGACAAAGAGATACTGTGGAGATAGATATTTTATTCTCTTTGTTGATGATTTTTCTTGAATGATGACAGTTATGTTTCTAAAAGATAAATCAGAAGCATTTAAGATGTTTAAATGGTACAAAGCAATGGTAGAAAAAAAAAGTGGTAAGGAATTGAAATTCTTAAGATCAGATAGAGGAGGGGAATTTACATCACATGAATTCACTGACTATTGCAATGAGCATGCTATCAAAAGATAGGTATCTGTACCAAGAACACCACAACAAAATGGAATTGCTAAAAGAAGGAACAGATCCATTGTTGATTGTGCAAGGGAACTGATGATAAAGAAAGGCATCACCCAAATCTTCTGGAGGGAAGCTGTCAGTACTGCTATTTACACATTGAACAGAGTGCATTTGAAGAAAGACACCAAGAAAACACCCTATGATCTTTGGTATGGTCACACACCCAATGTAAGTTACTTCAAGATCTTTAGTAGTCAATGTTATATCTTAAAATATGATAGAAATGGAAAACTTGACTCCAAAAGTGATGAAGGTATCTTTCTAGGGTATTCCACCAAGAGCAAGGCTTATAAATGTCTCAATAAAGCCTCTAACAAAGTTGTTGAAAGTGCAAATGTAAAGATAGATGAATTTGTAGAGAAGAATGAAAAGGAAAGCACAAAAGAACCAAAGGATTACAACATGTTTTTTTACATTGAATAACCTGACACTCTACCCAAGCATCCATGTATAGCTCCTGAGTAAAAAAACATTTCACTTGAGCATCAAGCTGCAAATACCAAAAATCGGGATATTGCTCAAGATTATGTACCAAGCGATGTAGATTAGAATGAAAGACAAAATGATGATCAAGATGATAGACAAATAATTGAACTTGTACTTTCCAGATATGTCAGAAGGAACCATCCACAAAAAAAGATCATAGGAGACAAGAAGGCTAGTATGAGAACTAGAAGTAAGTCTCTAAACACAAGATGTCTAATTTGTGACTTTGAGCCAAAATCTGTCAATGCTGCAATTGATAATGAAGAATGAATTAGTGCTATGAATGAATAAATTGAGTAGATTTGGAAAAACAAGACATGGACACTTGTACCAAGACTAGATGACAAGAATGTCATCAGTACAAAATGGATATTCATAAATAAGCTGAATGAGAATGGAGAAGTCACTAGAAACAAAGCAAGACTAGTATGCAAGGGGTATGCACAAGAATAAGGGATTAACTATGGAGAAACCTTTGCACCCATTGCTAGGCTAGAATAAGTGAGAATATTACTTTCTTATGCTACATATAAAGGATTCAAGGTATACTAGATGGATGTCAAGTCTGCATTCCTAAATGGAATACTTGAAGAAGAGGTATACATTGAGAAACCAGAAGGATTTTTGGATCCAGACAAGAGGAACATGGTATGTAGACTACACAAAGCCTTTTATGGATTGAAACAAGCACCTAGAGCCTGATATGAAAGAATTCATTCTTATCTCATAAGTATTGGATTTGTAAGGACTAGTGAAAATAGTAATCTTTATTTGAAGGAAGATACTGATGCTAACATTTTGATTTCTGAAATATTTGTTGATGACATTATATTCAAAGGCAATAATATTCTATGCAAATCATTTGCAAATGAAATGAGCAAAGAATTTGAGATGTCTATGTTTGGAGAGATCAAGTTCTTTCTTGGTCTGCAAATCATGCAACAAGATGAAGGAATTTTTATTACACAATCCAAATACATCAAGGAAGTGCTGAAAATATTCAAGATGGAAGATTCCAAGCTAGTTGGAACACTGATGGCAACTGGATGTAAGCTGAAAAAGGAGGACAAGTCAACAGAGGTAAATTAGACTTTGTATAGATCTATGATTGGAAAACTCATGTATGTTGTACATAATAGACCAGATATTGCACATGCAATAGGAATAGTTGCAAGATTTTTTGCTAATCCCAGGGAGTTACATATGATTTCTATGAAAAGACTCCTAAGATATCTGAAGAATACTAAGGAATATGGATTATGGTATAGAAGAGAAGGAAAATTTGAGCTTAAGGTCTTTACCAACATTGATTGGGCTGGAAACATTGATGACCATAAGAGCACAACTGAAGGAGCATTCTTTACGGGTGACAGACTTGTCACATGGATTAGCAAGAAGCAAGGATGCATCTCTCAGTCTACTGCAGAAGCAGAGTATGTTGCTTCTACTGGAAACTGCTCAAATATTGCATGGATCAAACAGTTACTGGAAGGTATGCATATGCAAATTCTTGAACCAGTAATTCTCTATTGTGATAATACAAGTGCAATAAACATCTCCAAGAATCTAGTCATGCATGCTAAAACAAAGCATATTTTCATCAAGTATCATTATTTGAGAGAAAAAGTTCAAGCAAAGGAGGTGATACTTGAGTATGTGCAATCAAAGGAAAAATTAATTGATATCTTCGCCAAGCCAATGTCCAAGGATGCATTTGAGTACTTGAGAAAAAGACTAGGGGTCATACCCTTGTCTACTAGTCAGTAAGATGACTAGAAGGCTGCATCAACCTACATATTATCAGAATATCATTCATGTTGATGAAAGAAAAGAAATGGACTTCAAAGATACATCTATACACAGCAAGGTATTTATCTACACTGAGCACCATAGTTATATTGCTGATGGATTGGGAAATTCAAGGAATATATTATGGATGGAAAGGACTGTTTGGAATTACTATCAAATATTTGTTTGGCATTGCTATCAAAGGGAGAGATTATATTCATTATCACACAAGGAGAGATTATATCAGGAGAGATTATATCCATCACATTATCCAAAGGGAGAGATGTAACTAGAAAGGGAGAGTACATACAAAGGGAGAGATTGTTGACAAGAAAGAAAAGGGACATCAAAAGAAGAGAGAATAGTCAAAGGGAGAGAGTTTGACATAGGAAGAGAATACATCACATCAGAAGAAGAAATATTCTACATCTATCCAGTGAAGGGATTGAAGACAGAAAGAGACCTGCAAGAATCAAATCGAAGATATAAGAGCTTATCGAGGACCAAATATTTGTATCAATTATAGTACATAAGATTGGTAGTTTGATGAATTTCTCCTATTATATTTCATATTGTATTAGTGATAATATAGTGTGATAATTTAGTGTGTTGCCATCAATGCCAAAGGGAGAGATTGATGAACTATAACTGACTGAATGTTTGAAGATGTTAAGTTGATGATCTTGCAAGACATTAAATCAGTTAATGTATTGTATTGTCATTGATGTCAACTTGATATAATCTATATTGTCATGTATATACTGTTAAAGAATTCAAAAAACCAATGAATCAAAGGTTATGCTATTAGTAATGCATAAAATTCAAGTATTCACAAAGTGACTGTATACACCGACGGAGTGCACATCAACGGTCAGAGTGAACCAAAAGAGAAAATTCATAAAGTTACCCGATGAGCAAAAACACAACATTAGCAATGAGAAAAGTCATAGTGTTACCTGATGAGTAGAGCACAGTGTAACCCGATTGATAGAATTACAGTTTTGCCTGACGAACGGAGATCCCAAAGACAACTGAAGTCACATCGACGAAATAGTCAGTTATCACTGATGACTAACTGAAGTATTGACTAACAGAATAGAGAGTTTAGAAACAAAAAAATGTTTAGTTGTCTAGAGCTAAATATAGACTTAACTGATACTTATCATTGTTTTAATTGACTAGATAAAGCTAGAGATAAGTAAAGGATTTAAAGCTGCTTTGTCTAGTTGGCAAGAAGATCTCTACGAGATTAAACTAGAGTTTTTCTTTAAATCTAAGTAGCAATAAATGTGGATCACGCCAAGATCAAGAAAGCCAAGAAAGGGTGAAATCATTCTATTTAAGAGACAAGCTTATTCAATATGAATAAGGGGAGTGACCAGAGAATAGATGTTGAATAGATTCTGAAGGAGAAGAAAGTCTTTATTCAGACCTGATCAACAAGCTGAGGAAAGAGATAAATTCTCCATACATCGATGAACAATGATACAACATCACAGAGAATAATAGTGTGTAGAAAATGTATTGAATTGATTATATTGATTAGAGAGGTAATGCACTTACAATAGATCTGAAAATCTACAATTCAAGTTGTATGTGTGAATAGATCACTTTAATGTTTTAGTTTAACCATTGAAGCATCAAGGATCTTAACCGAGAAGGACTTAAAAGCCTTTTCTAATTGAGATACATCCCAAGGAGTATCAAAAAGTTTGATCATACAAATTAGCATTGGATATGATCGATACCTATTGATAAGCCAAGTGAGTGTTTGATCAAGGATGGTAGCATTAGATGCCAGATACTAAGTGACAAACTATCTATTTAAATCCTCTAACAAGGTCACACCTAACAGTGTGTTTTTAACCTTTAACAGGGTTGGCTCTTCACCGAGCTCACTTTAGAAGAGTGAAAATTTGGGGTATGGGTCTCAGTGGTTTTTCCCTTAACAGGCTTTCCACGTTAAAAATTCATGTGTCAATGTGTTTATGATTCATTACTTTATTGTTTTTCATTTCACATATGTTATCTGGATTGATCGGTATCCACTAGTTATTTACTGTGTTTTAGTAAATAGAAAGACTGCTTATCGGTAAACATACAGTAGAAGGTTTTACAAAGCATTCTGACAAGTATCAATTTGATATATATATTTGGAGGCATTCATCTTAAAGGACTAAAGATAACTAGAGGTATAAATTTGTGCAACTAAGTTTTAAGGGTTGATTTAAGGATAAATTTTTGAGGCCACTGATTCATGCCCCACCCCCCTCTCAGTTATTACTAACATGTAAGTGGTCCTAGGACATATTAATGTGTCAAAAGACACCTTAAAAACTCTTATGACTCTTAAGATATAGATACAAGGGTATTCAAGGGCCAGAAAGGGTCCTAGGACACATTAATGTGTCATATGACCCATTTTAATCCTTAGGAAACCTTAGGACCCCTTACCATATATTTTAGGGGTCATAAAGGATCTTAAGGGTTCATAAGGGGTTCTACAACACATTGATGTGTCCTAGGATCCGTTGAGACTATGAACTCTTAAGACCCATTACCATTCATTAGTGTATGGTAAGGAGTCTGTAATGTCCCTGCCAGCGAACCCATAAGGAGTCAGGTCTTTTGACCAAAAATTTCAACTAACAATTTTTTCTAAAACATCGCATAATTTATTACATTCACAAGTACATTCCTTAAGGTTTCCTTAATGAAATAATTTACCAACATATTCACGTTAGCATTCAAATTGAATTCCATTTCTTTACTTTTACTTATACATTTCCAAATTTAAGAGAGAGGGTAAGAAAGTGACATTTCAATTATAACTACATCCCTTACTTCCTAAATCATTTTCATTTCTCTTTCCTACACATTGGATAACTACCCTTTTACAACTAACATATAAATTTTTACATAAGAAGCATTTATTTTCTTTTCAACATAGGAGAGATAGAGAAGATAATTCAACATTACACTTTTCATTACAACTTTGAACTTTCAAATAATATTCCTTGAAATAAACCCTTAGAACTATCCCACCTTGATTACATTGCTTTGATTTTTCCAATACAATTTTTGGTAATGAATCCAATTACAATAATAAGTACATGAATGGCCCAAAGGTTTTTCAAACATATGTTTACATCCTCATTTTCAATAATACATGATACAAAATAGAAAGATCTTTATCATTGCATGAAAAATGGAAGCACCCAGGTCACAAACCACGAACAACACCTCGAAAGAAATTTGCCACCCAACCATGTGAAACTAGTGAAGTTTCACCCCTCATGATAGGAGATAGAACCAAGATACTCACAAGGCCCTAAGAAATCTAAGGCTTCACAAAATAATAATTTAAACAAATACGAGACATAACAAAATATCACTTAACTATACACAAGGGTTAGGTTTCTAGCATACCCTATAAGTGAGTGTCATCACATATCATGTTTATTGGGATCCTTCCTAGAAACCATGTAACCCCGGTCCCCCCTTTATGAATAGAGATCCATCCTGGTAGTTACCCATGGTCCCGATACTCCAACAGGACTATGTGGGCATTATTATGTGTCTTTCATTATCTTTTGAATCCCCCCTCCCAAGTTGATTTTAAGGTTATCACTTGATTAAAAACTCACCCATAGGATCCCCTAGAAGCCACTTAGGGTCCTAGCACCTATGGTGAACCACTCACCTAGGGTACCTAGTCCCCTACCCAAAACATGACAAAAGAGTTGCAATATTTCAAATGCTTTATTTGAGAGGTTTGGGAAAATCTCCTGTGTACTCAGACCACTAGGATGAGCCCTAACCTTAACCATAAACAACATAATAACAATACAAGGATGTCACATACTCAAGAAACCTTAAGTACACCATTATGATCAAATTCAAGAAATAAAATAAACATTCAGAGAGGTACAAAGATGTAGGCAGAGAACATGATCAAGGTTGGAAGATACAGACCAATCCCCAAGACAAACAATTACCCAACACAGAAATCTATGACTCCAAAATTTCTAGAATAGGTCCAAATAGAACATAAAAGTAATATAAACTAATAAATATTGATAGGGAAAAGATTTTACTATAAACTAATGAACCTGTAGGGACCTCTGAATCAAGGGAGAAGACTAAATAATCTTATCTTAGAAAGGTGGCAAGATATTACATATTTAAGTGTTGATGAATCTTCTCTTTTAGGTTGTTGCAAGAGGGACATAGAGAAAGAGAGGAGTAAAGTTTATTTTAATATATGTCCTATTGGTTTGAATCATAAGGGACCCTTTATCTGTGTGAGTTTAGAGACTATTTCTAGAAACATATGTATGACTGTCATAAAAATACAGTCTCGGTAAGGGGAGCATAATATTTTTTTGTACAACTAGATCTTCCTAATTTTCATATATGTTCACTAAAACCTAATTATGCACATTCCCACTGGAGTTATTTTCATAAATATTCTAGGTTCAAAATTTATTTACAACAGAGTATGGGTATAGGAAAATAAATAAAAACATTTTGTCTGTTTCCAATTAACACATTTTTTAAATTACCATCCTAATTTCAAATCATTTCACAATAGAAACTTTGCAGATAATATGAAATTATAAATATTTAAGAACACACACACATAGACATATTCACATATAATAACATGATTTCTATGGTTGCAGACCCTACCTAGAGTCCTGCAGAGAAACTTCACAATGACTAGAGCACATCTCTGCAAGTCCTCCAAACCTTGAGTGAGATGGTATCCTCCTGAATGAAGTCTCCTCCAGAAACCAATCCTCTCCTCCCTCCTCAGAAAATTCTCAATGCACTCCCAAAAAGATGGTAAATCAAACCCACACAGAGAAAAAATCTCCTAAATGACTTCTAGATTCAATATTGCAAGAATCACTCAATTTTCCTCCAAAAAATCCCAATCCCCAATCTCCAAAAAAATAATAAATTTATCCCCCAACCATATGGTTGGAGGAGTTTCTTTATGGAAAGAAACTTCTCCAACTTCCATAGTTGGTTAAAATATTAAACCAAAACTTCCCATAACCAACAATAAATTTTTTAATTATTTTAATTAAAATACCCTTCAAAAAATCCTATAACAAACATAATAGACATAATGCTCTCAAGGAAAACACATAGCATAATTGGAATCAAACTAGCCTAACTTCTAGGAGGTGTCGAGTTCAACTCCCCCTAGATAGCTAGTTTTACCAAAAAATAGCTATTTTTATTATCTCTTATTATTATTTTAATTTTATTTAATATACTTCATTTAATACACTTTATCTAATCATTAAAATACCATTTACACAAGAAATTAGAAACACACAGATAATATTATTTATATATGTATGGTTATATGTGTGTGCACCCACATATACACATATACCTATATAACATACACTTAATAATAATACAAATATTAACTAAGTCTATATATATACACTTCATACCAAAATCAAACCAACATCATAAATCACAAGGCAACACCAAAACATAACCCATAAGACAACATCATAAAATTGTATTCACATTGCCCAACTAGGGTAACCTCCTAATAGAAATCTAAGTCTAAGGGTAGCCTTGAGAGTAGCTTGGTAAGATCTCAACACAACAACAGTTCACGGATTTTTGAAGGCACGCTCAGACCTATGTAGCCAGATGGAGTCGATGCCTGGTACCTACATCCTGCATCACCAACTAACATGCTTATACATATATAAACAGACTATGGAAAACAAGGAGGGAGAGTGCGACATCATGTGGATCTCTCGTAGGAGTAACTATAACTGCCTCTCCTCATCCTACACTCACATCAACTAGTGTATACATCAAAACATAATGGGGTTAGCAGGGTTAGATCTATATTAATATATAAATCAGACATGAACATTTCACAATTAGTTCATAATTTTATTTCAAATTATTTAATATCTCATAATAAATTGTATTAGCCAATAAATATGAAATCAAATATCCCATCATGAAACAACATAGTCCAAACATATAATCCAAAGTATCAAAGTAATAATCCTATCAATCCAAAATATGTAGACACTAGGATGGGCATTACATCCTCTCTCCCTAGGATTAGGCTTACTCCTGGAAGCCTACAAACAATTACGGATATGAAGATATGAGTATGCTAGCATCCTTCCAAGTGGTAGAGGTCTCATCACTAGGGTCCCATTGGACCCTTACCTGCTCTATGCTATGACCTTTGAGGGTCAAAGTCTGCTGCTAGAGTATACACACTGACTCCAAAGCCAGCTACTCGTCCTCTACCTGCAAAGTGTTCCAATCCAAAACATGAGTCAAATCAGGAATATACTCTCTAAGAATGGATACATGAAACACATCATGCACATGTGTGATGATGGGTAGTAGGGTGAGTTGGTAAGCAACTGGTCCTATCCTCTCAAGGATCTCAAATGGACCTACAAATCTTGGTGCCAACTTAGAACCTTTTCCATAATGGATAGGGGTCTTACGTGGGCGAACTCTCAAAAAAACCTTATCTCCAATAGAGAACTATTTATCAATCCTGTGAGCATCAACACACTTCTTCTGCCTATCTTGAGCTGTCACTTAATGCTCTCTGATCCTATGAACCTCTTGCTCCATATCCTATAACATCTTAGGGCCAAGTAGTACTCTCTCCTCTAAGCAATCCCCACTCAGAGGGGTATAACAAGGATGACCATAAAGATCCTGAAATGGTGACATTCCTATTGAACTGTGATAGCCATTTTTTTATGAAAACTCCACTAGGTATAGATAATCTTCCCAGTGGGTTTGTCTATCCATCAGATGCATTCTAAGCATGTCCTCAAGCACTTGGTTAACTCGCTCTGTCTGACCATCAGTCTCTGGATGATATGCTAAACTAAAATTTAGCTGAGCCCCTAAGGCATGTTGTAAAGAGGTCCAAAATGTTGAAGTGAACACTGGATCCCTATCAGAGATAACCTTTCTAGGAACACCATCCAACCTGGCTATATCCTTTAGGAAGACTCTGGCTACTGATGTGGCAGTATAGGATGACTGCATAAGAGAAAAATGTGCTACCTTGGTTAGCTTATCCACTGTGACCATGATAGCATCATGTCTCTAATAAGTGACTGGGAGTCCCACAGTAAAATCCATAGAGATCATATCCCATTTCCATTCGGGAATCAAATGTGGCTGAAGGAGGCCTGTTGGGTGATGATGTTCAAATTTTACCCTCTGACATTCCAAACACCTAGCCACAAAATCTGCTATCTCTCTCTTCATACCTGACCAAAAGTATAACTATCATAGATCTGAATACATATTCTTTTACCCTAGATGAGCTGAATAGGGAGAACAATTTGCTTCCACCATGATAAATTTTTGATGATCGCCTGAAAGTGGTGCATAGATTTGGCCTTTCTGCCTCAACAATCCATTTGGCTCTAAGGAATAACCTGAGAACCTTCCTTCTAAGACCCTTCCTGACTCAATGTCAGCCTCAACTTCTTGATGGAAAGTATCTGAAGGAAGTGACTGCAAGATCTCACTTCTCAAATCAATCGAAAGGTAGAGCATGGATAACTCATGTCTCCTTCTACTTAAAGCATACACTACCACATTCTCTTTACCTTGGATATATCTAACTTCAAAATCATATTCGCAAAGGAGCTCCATCCATCGGTGTTTCCTGGAGTTGAGATTAGGTTGAGTAAATATGTATTGAAGGCTTCCGTGATCGGTGTATAGCTCAAATCGATGCCCCAATAAGAAATTTCTCCAATGATTCAAGGCATGAACTACCACTGCTAACTCCAAATCATGTGTGGGATAGTTGAGCTCATGGTCCTTAAGCTTTCTATACTCATAAGAAATAACTCTTCCTTCTTGCATCAATACTACCCCTATACCATCCATGAAAGCATCCATGCTAACTATAAAATTTTCAACAGGGTCAGGTATCGCCAAAATCAGGGCACTAGTCAGTTTATCCTTAAGGATCTGAAAAGCTTTTGAACATTTCTCAGTCCAAAGGAACTTCTTCCCTTTCCTTTGCAAGGAAGTGATGGGGTGAGCTATTCTAGAGAATCCTTTGATGAAGCGTCTATAGTATCTAGCTAAACCCATGAAACTATGAACCTCTGAGATGTTGGTGGGGGTTGGCCATTCAAATATAGCTTGTATCTTGGTGGGATCAACTGCTATACCTTCTCCTAAGATAACATGACCAAGATGATGACATGTAATTGATTGAATTTTTTATAATGTTAAGTTGAAGATAATGCAAGGCATTAAATCATTTAATGGTTTGTATTGTCATTGATGTCAACTTGATATCATCTGTATGGTCATGTACATAATGCCAAAGACTTCAGAGAACCAAAGGAACAAAGGTTATGCTTTCAGTAATTCATAAAATTTAAGTATTCACTAAGTGACAAACAACACCGACAAAGTGCACACCATCTATAAAGGCAAAGAAGAACAGTCACAGTGATACCCGACGATCAGAAGCATAGTGTTACCCGATGAAGAAAAAGCACAGGATGCCCGATGAGCTAAAAAAAGAGTTGCCCGTCGAGTAAAAAATCCAATGTTACCTGATAGATGGATATCCCAAAGCTAACTAGAGTCACACCAACAAAACTTCCAGTTGTCACCAACGACTAACTACAGAGGTGACTGACAGAACAGAGAGTTCAAAAAATGACAAAATATCTAGCTGACAAGAGCTAAAGATAGACTTAACTGGTTGTTTTCTTTGTTTTATTTGACCAGAGTTAAGTGATTGATTTAAAGATGATTTGTACAGTTGGCAAGAAGATAATTATGAGACAAATCAAGAGTTATGCTTTAAATCTAATTGGATGGATTGTTTTTCATGCCAAGAATCAAGAATTACGAATCAAGAATCAAGAAATAGTGAATATCATGTCTATATAAGAGACAAGCTTAATTCATTTATGAATGGGATTAAGGGGAGTGAATAGAAAGAGGATGTTGAAGAGAAACTGATGAAGAAAAACTTCATGTAGTCTTGATCAAATGAGCTGAAGGAAGAGCTAAGGAATTCCGCAAACACCAATGAATAGTGAAGCACAACATCACATAGCAGAAAGTATGGAGCACAAAGGATTGAATTCATAAATTGATCAGAGAGGTAATGTACTTAAATAGATCTAAAAATCTGCAATTCAAAGTTGCAATATGAATAGGTCATAGTGTTTCAGTTTAACCATTGAAGCATCAATTCTTTTAACTGAGCATGACTTAATAGTCTTCTATATATTGAGGTACATCCCAAGGAGTGCCAAATAGGTTGATTCATGAAAGTAGCATTGGATTTTCCCGATACCTATTGACAGTCTAAGAAGGAAGCTAATTCAAGGATGGTAGCAATAGATGCCTGATACTAAGTGACAACCTCTATGTATAAAATCCTCTAACAAGGTCACACTTAACAGTGTGTTTGTAACCTTTAACAAGGTTGGACCCTAATAGGGCTCACTTCAAAAGAGTAAAAATTTGGGGTACCGGTCCCAGTGGCTTTTCCCCTAACAGGGTTTCCATGTTAAAAATTAATATTTTATATGTGTATGATTCATTTCTTTATTGTTTTATATCTGACATAGTTAACACTGGATTGATCGGTATACTCTTCTTATTTACTGAGTTGTGGTAAATAGTTATACAGCTTATTGGTAATCAAGAAAGAATAAGGATTGATAGAGAACACCGACAGAGAGTTAAATCATTATAAGTATTTCATGGCATGCATCTTCTAGGGACATAATAATCTAAGGTTTATTGATTGGTGCTTAAGTTTGAAGGATAAATTTTTGAGGCCATTGATTCACCCNCCCCCCTCTCTCAGTTATTACTAACAATTGGTATCAGAGATTGTGTTCTTAAAAAGGAAGGTTTCAAGACCTAAGTCAAGATCACAAGATGAAAAGATGAGATGTGCCCAATTTGAACAAAGACAACTTTGCTTCATGGCAAAGCAAGATAAGACTCCACTTATCAGGTATTGGCAATGATTTTACTCAATTCCTAGATATTGAATATGTATTTCCCATAGGATCATTAACAGTAGATCAATTGAGAGAGAAGCATGAATACAACTGCATGGTCATAGAGCTTTCTTCATCACTCTCTAATGCTGAATTTGAAGATGTCAAGGATTGAAAAACCGCAAAGAAGATGTGGGACAAACTGAAGCTTGTACATGGAGGTGATACAAATGTTCTGAGATCCAAGGCAGAAAGCCTTAGAGGAAAATTTGATAATCTTAGAATGAAAGAAGGAGAAAACATCACACATTACAACACAAGAATAAAAGAAGTAGTCAATGCTATACAAGGAGTTGGAGGTACACTTGAAGAGGAGACAATGGTAAGTAAAATATTAAGAACCTTACTACCTGTATATGCTATTAGAGTTTTTGTCATTCAAGAAATGAGAGCAGTAGCAAGCAATACAGTTACTCTTGATAGTTTAATTGGTAGACTAATTTCATTTGAGATGAATAACTTTGATAATAGTGTCTTACCAAACTTAGAGTCTGCATTTAAGTCTTCTATGAGAATAAGAAAATCAAGTCATAGACACACATCTAGAAGAGATAGTGAAAGTGAAAGTGAAGAAGAAGATCTAGATGAAATAGAAGCACTTATGGCTAGAAGAATGTAGAGAGGCAAAGGCAAATTCAAAGGCAAGTTACCACTTGTATGCTTTAATTGTAAAGAGATTGGACACTTTGTTGCAAGATGTCCAAACAGAAGAAAAGATGATAGAGTTAATGACAGATCTTTTGAGAACAAATCTGATAGAGGTGATAACAAAGATTACATAAGTTACCGGCAATCAGAAAGAAGAGATACCCGAGACTACAAGGACAAAGGTAAGAAAGACAGCTACCTAGCTTCTTGTAAAGATGAAGATACTGACACTGAACTTGATGAATACATTGAGATGGTACTTGTAGCTGTGAAAGATGATTTAGATGAAGATGAAAGGTATGAAGAAACTGCACTGATATCTAAGGTTAGCAAGAATGACATTTGGATTATAGATAGTGGCTGCACTCACCACATGACTAGTGATGAATAAAATTTTAACACTTACAAGTATTATAATGGTGGTACAGTAAGAATGGGTAATGATACACCTATTCCAGTTAAAGGTAAAGGAACTATAATGTTGAACAACCTGATTAAATGTGAAAATTGTTGATTGGGTAAAAGGATTGAATTATAATATGTTGAGTGTTTCTCAGCTGAATAATTTAGGTCACAAAGTAGCATTTGAGAATAAGAAGGAAAAGATCTTCAATGAATCAGGAAGATTGATTAGTACCGATGAACAGACAAAAGGTAACTTATTCTATCTAAATGATACTAACACCACTTGCTTACTGACTAGAAATGAAGACATATGGTTGTGGCACAAAAGACTGTGTCATGTGAATTTTGACAACATGATGAAAATAAGTAGAAGGAGAAAGGTAAGAGGCTTACCAACGATGAAAAAGCCCGATAACATCATGTGCAAGAACTGTCAAAAAGGTAAAATAACAAAGTCTAGTTTCAAAAGTAAAACCCATACATCTGATGATATTCTAGAATTAGTCCATACTGATCTATGTGGACCAATGAGGACAAATATTTATTATGGAGATAGGTATTTTATTCTCTTTGTTGATGATTACTCTAGAATGATGACAGTTATGTTTCTAAAAGATAAATCTGAAGCATTCAAGATGTTTAAATGGTATAAGGCTATGGTAGAGAAAAAAAGTGGTAAAGATTTGAAATGCTTAAGGTTAGATAGAGGAGGAGAATTTATATCAGATGAATTCACTAATTTTTGTAATGAGCATGGTATAAAAAGACAGGTTTCTGCACCAAGAACACCACAATAAAATGGGATTGCTGAGAGAAGGAATAGATCAATAGTTGATTGTGATAGAACACTGATGATAGAGAAAGGCATCACCCAAATCTCCTGGAGGGAAGCTTTCAGTACTGCTATCTACACACTAAATAAAGTACAATTGAAGAAGGACACAAAGAATGTTAGAATAGTCCCAAAGGATAACTGAGAGGGGGGGGTTGAATCAGTAATCAATAACTTTAACTTCTTTGCACTTATTAATCTAGATTAACAAAAAGAAAATGCACATTCAAATAACACAGTACACAACACCACAATTTGATTACGGGGAAACCAAATAGTAAAAACCCCGGTGGGAATTATTACCCATAATGAACTATACTGCTTTATAGTAATCCCTGTTAGAAGATCATGCAACCCTGTTAGGAGTTGTTCTTTACAATGCAATAAGTATAGTGACTTGGTTAAGGGTTTGACCCTATTAGGAGTCTTTTACAAATAACCCTTTTAGGGGTGAGGACTCACTGTCCAAAAGCTCACTGCTTTAATGGTGAAGGCTACAACCTTCAGAAGAACAAATATACACTATATTTGATGATGAATTGTAGAGTAGACCTTCTGTCTTGATCAATTCCAATGAATTGTAATCTTCAACTACTTCTTCACATAGATCCTTGATGAATGAAACAACTCTAATATTCTGCTCTGTACTTTTTTTGTCTCTTTTCTTTTCATTCACATATTGCGTTCACAAACAAACTACTATAAGTATCTTCTCCAAAGTAGAATGTCATGATGGCTCTTAGAAACACTTCAACAACATCTTAGTCAGCTTAACTAAGCACACAAACAATATTAAGTCCACGCAAGTCAAACTGAATAGATGCAATGCTTCACTAAGTCGGCTTCACCAAATCAACTCAAACAACACGATCTTGATGTAATATGATAGGCGCGCTTAACCAAAGATAGTTAACTCATAACTAACCATGAATATATTCACACATATTTAGAAGATAGGTGCAACTCAAGAAAAATGTCAAATATGTCGGCTCTATACAGATACACTTCCAGAATTGTAACTGCCAATAACAGAATTACACAACTTGATTGAAACAACATATCTGGACTTGTGTGCATGAACATAACATCACCAGCATGTCTACAACATAGATATAACTGCACAAGGCTTGATATCATCATTCTAATATGTTCATACAGATGTTGTTGTATATTATATGTTGTCATCAATGAAAAACATACAATCAACTAATTGAACAGAAGCAAATCTTCGACAATCTCCCCCTTTGACATTGATGACAACATATGATATTAAAAACAACCTCTGATCATGGTGTCCTCTTTCTTTTACAATCTTCTCAATATCCTCCTCAAAGATTCATCTACACTACTGCAGTTTTTCTAACTGTGTTTTTATTTCACATATATACTCCCCCAGAGTATATGCTCCCTCATAGTACATACTCCTCCTTTTACATCAATAAAAAAGGGTGCCATAAACCATTAGGCACAAGTACTACTCTATAAGTAGAGTAGTCAACCATTCATCAGTCACACAAGACTGATGTTCTTGCTGCTTTCTCTAATCAGACTTAGGAGAGGGAATTACTCCCAACTTCTCCCTGAGATACTCAAAAGTATCCTTTGCTAAAGGCTTCGTGAAAATATCTGCCAACTATTTGTTTGTGCTCACATAGTCCAATTTCACTTCTTTGTCTGCAACCTTTTCTCTCAGAAAATGGTACTTGATCTCTATGTGTTTTGTCTTTGCATGCATCACAGGGTTCTTAGACATGTTAATAGTACTAGTGTTATCACAATGAATAACAATAGGATAATCAACCTGAATACCAAATTCTTTAACCATCTTCTTGATCCAAACCATGGTTGTACAATTCAGTGCCGCTGCAACATAATTCAACTTCTGCTATTGACTGATTAATGAATATTCCTTTATCTGTTTGTTTTACATTCAATCCCAAAAAGTATTTTATAGGACCGATCATGCTCATTTCAAATTCATTCTACATTTCTTTTGCAAATGCTGCACTAAGCTTGTCATTACCTCCAAAGATAATTTCATCAACAAATACGGCAACTAGTAGTAATCCATCAGGTGTTTCTCTTGTGAAAAAGTTGCAATCTGCTGCTCCTTTCTTGAATCCAATCCTGGTAAGATAACCATCTAGTCTCTCATACTAAGCTCTTTGGGCATGTTTAAGTCCATAATGTGCTTTCTTCAATCTGCATACCATGTTCGGTCTATCTAAGAGATTAAATCCTTCAGGATATTCTATGTAGACTTCTTCCTTCAAGTCACCATTCAGAAAAGTTGATTTTACATCCATTTGATAAACTTTAAAGTCCTTGAATGTTGCATATGCCAAAAAAAATTTAATGGCTTCCAGTCTACTCACAGGGGAAAATATATCAGTGTAGTCCACTCCTTCTCTCTGCACATATCCTTTACATACCAATCTTGCTTTGTTTCTTACTATTGTACCTTCTTCATTCATCTTATTTCTGAAGATCCACTTTGTTCCAATCACATTTTTGTAACTGGTTCTAGGAACCAATTCCCATGTGTCATTCTTGATTATATGATCTAGTTCTTCTTTCATTGCATTCTTCCAATTAGAATCATTACAAGCATCTTCAACACTTAAGGGTTCAATCTCTAAAAGTAAATATACCTCTTCATCCACTATTAGACTTTTTGCTTTTGATCTGGTCCAAATACTTCTACTCTGATCTCCAATGATATCATATTTAGAGTGGTATATGGATGTGAACTTAGGAACCTTAGGTGTAATATGAGATTCTTCTTTGCTTGATTCAAGGTCATTGCATGAGACATCAATGCAATCAAACATTTCTTCAATAACAGTATCTTTGCTGCTAGGCCTGGGTTCATCTTCAATCATAGGTGCCTATTCATAGTACCACTCTTGAACCATAAAATTTTCATCAATCTTAACATGCGTGCTTTCAATTATCTTCTTTAATCTCAAATTGAAACATATGTAAGCTTTGTTTTTTGTAGAGTAACCAAGAAAAATACCTTCATCACTTCTAGCATCAAACTTACCAACACCATCATCTCTCTTGATGTAGCATTTGCTGCCAAAGATTCTAAAGTACTTTACTGTAGGTATATTACCAAACCAAAGTTCATAGGGTGTCTTATCCACGCCTGGTCTTAATTGTGTTCTATTGATAGTATACACTGTTGTATTCACTGCATCTCTCTAGTAGGTGTGTGCAACTTTTCCTTCAATCATCATAGTGCACACTGTATCAAGTATAATCGTGTTCCTCCTTTCTATAATCCCATTCTACTGAGGGGTTCTAGGGGCACTCAATTGTCTTTTAATTCCATGTTCTTCATAGTAAGCATAGAATTGGTCAGAGGTGAACTCTCCTTCTCTATCTGATCTTAAACATTTTAGTTTTAGTCCAGATTCATTCTCAACCTTAGCTTTGAATATTTTAAACTTCTCAAAGGCTTCAGACTTCTCCTTTAAGAACGCAACCCACATCATCCTAGAATAATCATGAACAAAAAAAATGAAATGCCTTTCTCCATAATATGATCTTGTTTGAGTAGGACCACATAAGTCTGTGTGTACTAAATCCAATTTTTTTTCAGCTGAGTTCTGCTTGCTTCTGAAAGAACTCCTTACATGCTTATGCTTACCCATAACACATTCCCTGCATATTGTGTCAACTGGTCTTGCAATACTTGGTAGGTCTCTAACTTCCTTGACATTACTAATCTTTACTATATTATAAAAATTGATATGACATAGTCTCTTGTGCCATAACCAACTGTCATCCACCTTTGCAACAAAACAACTAACATCTGAATTGAGCTGAAAAACATTACCTTTTGTTTTAGAGCCTGATGCAATCATGTCTCTGTCCTTGTTGTTAATGATGCACTTGTTATCTTTGAACTCCAGAATGATAACCTTTGTCAAGTAGTTGTCCAACACTCAACAAGTTATGATGTAATCCATCAACATACAAAACATCATCTGTCTTGTTCTTTCCATCCAAGGTGATAGAACCTCTGCTTATGATAGGTTTAGGAGTGTTATCTCCAAATATAACCATACCACCTTTGTATTTGTCTAAATGAACAAATCTATCTTTATCACCAGTCATATGATAAGAGCATCCACTGTCAATGATCCAGTCAGTCCTGATGTCTGCTTTGGAAATTAGGGCTAACTCTTGTTCTTCTTTTTCATCTGCAATGTCCATTTCTTTGAGAAAATTCTCCATGTCTCTAAGGGCAACAAATCCAATTTCATCTTCTCCTGAATCTTCATCAATTACACCTTCTTCAGCATGGTAACATTCCTTCTTGTATTTAGGCTTGTAATCAGATCTGAATTTCTTGACTCTTGTGGGACACTTAGATGCAAAGTGACCAATCTTGTTGCATGAAAAACATTTGAATGGAATTTTTCCTTTATACTTTCCTTTTCCTTTCTTTTCTCTTTTAGCAATCATGGCAATAATCTCTTCTAGTTCTTCATCAACTTCTTCTTTCTCACTATGGCTAGAGATGTGTGAGGGTTTCTTACCATGGACTAAGGCTTTGAAAGTTGTTTCACTTTTAGGTTCAATCTTCAACCTTGATATCTCAAATGCAGAGATCTTACTAATCAAAGTCTCTCTTTTAAAGTCTTTAGAAAACTGCATGGTCTTATCTAGAATGTTGATCTTGCTTTCATAGTTTTCTATCAATGTAGTCATCATCTTGTCCATTATGTCTTCTTCTGAAATTTTTCCATCATTGTTTCTAATTCCAGATACTGCTTCATTTATCCTCTAATTATAAGCTCTAATGTTTTCTTCAGGTAACATCTCAAGATTGTCATATTTATTTTTCCATGTCTTCCTACGCACATTCTTAGCTTGAATATATCCTTCAAACATATCTTCTAAATACTTCCATATGGTATAAGCTCTGTCCTCTTTCTTGATCTCAAAAAATTCACTATCTGATAAGGCACTAATGAGGCCTTCTTTGGCAATAGCATTGGCTGTGAATACATCCTTCTGTTTACTTGTAGCATCATCCTTTTCAAGGTCTTTCAAAGATGGAATATCAAATTCTTATGTAGCAATCTCAAAGATCTCAAAGCCAACACACTGAAGATGTGTTATCATTTTGTTCTTCCAATCTAGATAGTTCTCTCCATCAAACTTAGGAATTTCTTTTCTGAAAAATGCCATCTGATCTACCTTAAGTTGTTAGGCTTTCTCTCCAAGGGACTTGGCTCTGATATCAATTGTTAGAATAGTCCCAAAGGATAACTAAGAGGGGGGGTGAATCAGTTGTCAGTAACTTTAACTTCTTTACACTTATTAATCCAGATTAACACAAAGTATATGCACATTCAGATAACACAGTATACAACACCACAATTTGATTACGGGGAAACCAAATGGTAAAAACCCTGGTGGGAATTAGTACCCATAATGAACTATACTACTTTGTAGTAATCCTTGTTAGAAGATCATGCAACCTTGTTAGGAGTTTTTCTTTACAATGCAATAAGTATAGTGACTTTATTAAGGGTCTGACCCTGTTAGGAGTCTTTTACAAATAACCATGTTAGGGGTGAGGACTCACTGTCCAAAAGCTAGCTCACTGCTTTAATGGTGAAGGATACAACCTTAAGAAGAACATATATACACTATATCTAATGATGAAATGTAGAGTAGACCTACAATCTTGATCAGTTACAATGAATTGTAATCTTCAACTGCTTCTTCACATAGATCCTTGATGAATGAAACAACTCTGATATTCTGCTCTATACTTTTTTTTGTCTCTTTTCTTTTCATTCACATATTGTGTTCACAAACAAACTACTATAAGTATCTTCTCCAAAGTAGAATGTCATGATGGCTCTTAGAAACACTTCAAAAAAATATTAGTCAGCTTAACTAAGCACACAAACAATAATAAGTCATTGCAAGTCAAACTAAACAGACGCGACACTTCACTAAGTCGGCTTCACCAAATCAACTCAAACAACATGATCTTGATGTAATATGATAGGTGCACTTAACCAAAGATAGTTAAATCATAACTAACCATGAATATATTCATGCATATCTTTAAGATAGGTACAACTCAAGAAACACGTCACATACATCAGCTCTATACAAATACACTTCCAGAACTGTAACTGCCAATAACATAATTACACAACTTGACTGAAACAACATAACTGGACCTGTGTGCATGAACATAACATCACCAGCATGTCTACAACATAGATATAATGGCGCAAGGCTTGATATAATCATTCTGATAAGTTCATATAGACGCTGTTGTATATTATATGTTGTCATCAATGACAAACATACCATCAACTAACTGAACAAAATCAAATCTTCAACAAAGAAGACACCTTATGAGATATGGTATGGTAAAACACCCAATGTAAGTTACTTCAAAATCTTTGGTAGTCAATTTTATATCTTAAAGGATGATAGAAATGGAAAGCTTGATGCCAAAAGTGATGAAAGTATCTTTCTAGGGTATTCCACCAAGAGAAAAGGTTATAAATGTCTTATCAAGGCTTCTAACAAAATTGTTGAAAGTGAAAATGTAAAGATAGATGAATTTGTAGAAAAGAATGAGCTAGAAAGCACAAAGAACTAGAGGACTACAACAAGTTTGTATACTATGAAGAACCAAACACTCTGCCCGAGAAACAGTGCTTAATTCCAGAACAACAGAATTTTGCAACCGATGGTTAGGCTACAATTACCGATGGTCAGGATAATAATCAAAATAATGTGCAAGGTGATGAAGAATAGAATGAAGGAAAAAATGATGATCAAGCTGATAGACAAAGAGTTTAACCTATAGTTGTAAGATATGTAAGAAGGAACCATCCAGAACTCTAGATCGTAGGAGATAAGAAAGCTGGTACAAGAACAAGAAGTAAGTCTTTAAACTTAAATTGTTTAATTTGTGAGTTTGAGCCAAAATCTGTCAATGATGCACTTGATAATGAAGAATGGATAAGTGATATGAATGATGAGATTGAGAAGATTGAAAAGAAAAATACATGGTCACTTGTGCCAAGACCAAATGACAAGAATGTCATTGGTACTAAATGGATATTCAGGAATAAGCTAAATGAGAAAGGAGAAGTCATAAGAAATAAAGCAAGACTAGTATGCAAGGGGTATGCACAAGAGGAAGGTGTATAATATGGAGAGACCTTTGCACCCATTGCTAGGATAGAAGGAGTAAGAATACTACTTTCTTATGCTGCATTTAAAGGATTCAAGGTATACCAGATGGATGTCAAGTTAGCATTCCTAAATGGAATACATGAAGAAGAGGTATACATTGAGCAACCAGAAGGGTTTGTCGATCCAGACAAGAGAAACATGGTATGTAGACTTCACAAAGCCTTGTATGGATTGAAACAAGATCCTAGAGCCTAGTATGAATGAATTCATTCCTATCTTATAAGTATTGGATTTGTAAGGACTAGTGAAAATAGTAATCTTTATTTGAAGGAAGATACTGATGCTAACACTTTGATTGCTGAAATATTTGTTGATGACATC
>MU228104.1:1364139-1401933 GCA_018584345.1 Thuja plicata
TGTTGATGACATCATATTTGGAGGCAATGATATGCTATGCAAATCATTTGCTAATGAAATGAGCAAAGAGTTTGAGATGTCTATGTTTGGAGAGATCAAGTTCTTTCTTGGTCTACAGATCATTCAAGAAAGTGAAGGTATTTCATTACATAGTCCAAATACATTAAAGAGGTCTTGAAAATATTCAAGATAAAAGATTCCAAACCAGTTGGAACACCAATGGCTACTGGATGTAAGTTGAAAAAGGAGGATAGGAAAATAGAGGTGAATCAGACTTTGTATAGATCAATGATTGGAAAACTCATGTATGTTGTACACACTAGACCAGATATTGCACATGTAGTAGGAATTGTTGCTAGATTTTCTACTAACCCTAGAGAATCACATATGACTACTGTGAAAATAATTTTGAGATATCTAAAGAATACCAAGGAATATAGCTTATGGTATAGAAGAGAAGGAAAATTTGAACTTAAGGTGTTTATCGATGCTGATTGGGCTGGAAATCTTGATGACCGGAAGAGCACAACTGGAGGAGCATTATTTATGGGTGACATACTTGTCACATGGATTAGCAAGAAGTAAGGATGCATCTCTCAGTCTACTATAGAAGAAAAGTATGTTTTTGCTGCTGAAAATTTATCAAATATTTCATGGATCAAAAAGTTACAGAAAGGTATGCATATGAAGATCTTAGAATCAGTGATTATCTATTGTGATAACACCATTTCGATAAACATTTCCAAGAATCTAGTCATGCATTCCAAGACTAAACACATTGCCATCAAGTATCATTATTTGAGAGAACAAGTTCAAGAAAAGGAAGTGACACTTGAGTATGTGCAATCCAAAGAACAATTAGTTGATATCTTCACCAACCACTACCCAAGGATACATTTGAGTACTTGAGAAAGAGGCTAGGGGTCAAAACCTTGTCTACCAGTCAGAAAAATGACTGAAGGCTGCATCAACCTACATATTATCATAATATCATTCATGTTGATGCAAACAAAGAGACAAACTTCAAAACTACATCTATATAGAGACAGGTATATATTAGAACCGAGCACTAGAGAATATTGTTGTATTGCTGATGGATAAGGGAAATTCAAGGAATATATTATGGATGGAAAAAAATGATAGTTTGGCATGAATGTCAGTTATTTGTAAGATATTTGTTTGGCATTGTTGTCAAAGGGAGAGAAATTATCCATATTATCACATCTTTCTGAAAAAGAGAGAGGTTATCCATTATAACATTAATCCAACAGGGAGAGATTATACCCTAAGGGAGAGAAATTGTATGAAATTTTATACAAAGGGAGAGTTTCTGAGAAGAGAAAAAGACATCAAAAGAGAGAACAGTCAAAAGGGAGAAATTGACAAAAGGAGAGGACACAACACATCAGAAGAAAAAGAGATGCAAGAATCAAATTTAAGCTAAAATAGAGCTTATCGAAGGTAGGACATTTATCGGTTGACAGAATAAAAATATTGGTAGTTTGATGAATCTCAACTGTTGTATTTCATATTGTATTAGAAATAGTATAGTGTGATAATATAGTATGTTTCCATCAATGCCAAAGGGAGAGATTGATGACATGAAACTGATTGAATGTTTGATAATGTTAATTTGAAGATAATGCAAGGAATTAAATCATTTAATGGTTTATATTGTCATTGATGTCAACTTGATATCATCTGTACGGTCATGTACATAATGCCAAAGACTTCAGAGAACCAAAGGAACAAAGGTTATGCTTTCAACAATGCATAAAAGTTAAGTATTCACTAAGTGAAAAACAACACTGAAGGAGTTCACACCATCGGTAAAGGCAAAGAAGAATAGGCATAGTGATACCCGATGATCAGAAGCATAGTGTTTCCTAATGAAGAAAAACCACAGGATGCTCAACAAGAAAAAAATAGAGTTTCCTAATGAGTAAAAAATCCAATGTTTCCCGACGGATGGAGATCCCGAAGCTAACTTGAGTCACACCGATGGAATTGCTAGTTGTCACCGACGACTAACTGCAGAGGTGACAAATGGAACAAAGAGTTTAGAAAATGACAAAATATCTAGCTGGAAAGAGCTAAAGATAGACTTAACTGGTTGTTTTCTTTGTTTTATTCGACTAGATTTAAGTGATTGATTTAAAGATGATTTGTATAGTTGGAAAGAAGATAATCATGAGACAAATCAGGAGTTATGTTTTAAATCTAATTGGATGGATTGTTTTTCACGCCAAGAATCAAGAATCAAGAAATAGTGAATATCATTTCTATATAAGAGACAAGCTTAATTCATTTACGAATGAGATTAAAGGGAGTGAATAGAAAGAGGATGCTAAAGAGAAATTGATGAAGAACAACTTCATGTAGTCCTGATCAAACAAGCTGAAGGAAGAGTTAAGGAATTCTACAGACACCGACGAATAGTGAAACACAACATCATAGAGAAGAAATTATGGAGCACAAAGGATTGAATTGATACATTGATCAGAGAGGTAATGTACTTAAATAGATCTAAAAATATGCAATTCAAAGTTTCAATATGAATAGGTCATAGTGTTTCAGTTTAACCATTGAAGCTTCAAGTCTCTTAACCAAGCAGGACTTAACAGTCTTCTATATATTGAGGTACATCCCAAGGAGTGTCAAAAAGGTTGATTCATGAAAGTAGCATTGGATTTTCCTGATACCTATAGACCATCTAAGAAGGAGGCTGGTTCAAGGATGGTATCAATAGATGCCTGATGGTATCTAACAAGGTCACACTTAATAGTGTGTTTGTAACCTTTAACAAGGTTGGCTCCTAACAAGGCTCACTTCAGAAGAGTGAAAATTTGGGGTACCAGTCCCAGTGGTTTTTCCCCTAACAGGGTTTCCACGTTAAAAAATAACGTGTTATGTGTGTATGATTCATTTCTTTATTGTTTTATATCTGACATAGTTAACACTGTATTGATCGGTATACTCTACTTATTTACTGAGTTTCAGTAAATAGTTATACTACTTATCGGTAATCATAAAGAATAAGGATTGACAGAGAACACTGATAGACAGTTAAATCATTATAAGTATTTCATGGCATGCATCTTGTAGGGACATAATAATTTGAGGTTTATTTATTGGTGGTTAAGTTTGAAGGATAAATTTTTGATGCCACTGATTCACCCCCCCTCCCCCCTCTCAGTTATTACTAACACAAGATACTTAACTTCAGTTTGAAAGAATTCACACTTCTCCAAGTTTGCAAACAACTGATTCTCACGAAGGCATTGTAACACTTGACAAAGATGTTGCTCATGTTCTTCTACTAACTTAGAATACACCAAAATATCATTTAGGAAAATTATGAAAAATTCCTCTAAGAAGGTCCTGAATACCCCATTCATAAGACTCATGAATACTGAAGGTGCATTAGTGAGGCCGAAAGGTAGCATGGTAAATTCATAATTTGCATACCGAGTACAAAAAGTTGTTCGGTGAATGTTGGCCTCATGAATCATTAACCGGTAATAACCTGACTTTAGATCAATCTTGGAAAATACCTTAGCTCCTTTCATCTGATCAAACAAATCATCGATTCTCGGCAAAGGGTACCGATTCTTGATGGTTACTTTGTTGAGTTGGCGATAGTCAATGCACAACCTAAGTGATCCATCCTTCTTCTTAACAAAGATAACAGGAGCTCCCCAAGGTGACAAACTTGGTCGGATGCAACCTTTTTCCATGAGTTCTTCTAGTTGAACTTTTAACTCACTGAACTCTTGAGTGGTCATGTGATAAGGAGCTTTGGAGATAGGCTTGGCTCTTGGCACCAACTCTATGTGGAAATTAATGTCTCTTTTGGGAGGCATTCCAGGTATTTTAGTTGGATATACATCTGCAAACTCTTGAAGTAAAGGATACTCATGTATAATTTCTTTATCTTCCTTGTCATCCAAGTCATCAATTGAGACTGCAAAAAATTGACATCCCTTTCTCATGCATTTCTTAAGCTACATAGCTGATGATAGGGAGAAACTTGGGTACCTCCTTGAGTTTTCTTGAACTCTTCTAAGGTCACTCCTAGGACCTCTTAGCACTTCCTCAATCCACCCTCTACCACATGGAAAGATACACTTCTTCCCTCTACCAAGAATCTACCTATCTTGTTAGGTTCCTCAATTTGTTCTCTGCAAGAACTCTTCACATCTAAACCTTTCAAGCCCTAACCATTGATTTGAGTTGCAGAAGGTCAAGGGCTTCATACACTCCATTCTTGACTCCAAGATGAGGTCTCAATTTACCAAGGAAAATCACTTACCAATCAAACATTAGTTTCCTAAGATTTAGGCCTTGTAGCCTTTTTGCCAATTAGGCCTCCTTAAATCTAGGAATTCACCAATATAGATATAACTCCTCAAAGGACCCCCTAATTTGTTTTGGCAGTTCACATGTATGGCAAAAATCTGCCAAGATTTTCTAGGTTTCAAGGTCCAACTCTGTCCATACACCCTATTTTTGAAATAGGGCTTCTTTCTTGTTTTTAGGCCAATATTGTCTCTTTGGCTTCAAAAATTGGTAAGATGAATTCTTGGGAAACCCTCCTCATTCTTGAGTACCTACACAACATCATACATTACATCCATTTCCTTCTTTGCTCATGACAACAACCTCCTACAATTTTAAGCTATCTTCTACTTGATCTTCCTAACCGGGCTTCTCATTTAGCTCGCCTAGGGCAAGATCTTAAAAATCATTGCATGCACTTTCAGAGCTCCTCCTTCTAGATTCTTGAAGCTCCATGGACCTATTCTCCATCCCCAAGTGGTCATATAGAACCAATGGTGGGAAGTGGAGTTAGGTCCTCATCTTTGCTTCTCAGTCAGAACTGGACAACAGACTGTCTAAAACTAAAAGAATTTACAAAAACCAAAAGGAAGGTAATTAAAGAACAAAATAACTATTGAAAACACTTTAAAAAATTCCCAAAAATGGCATCAAATGATCAGAGTCCTCAATCTAATCCATGCACAACAAGAAAACACAAAAATCCTTCAATTCTGCTACTCTGTCATTCAAAAGCTCTTGGCTCCAAAACCCAAAATCCGTACAATGCCCTCTAACTCTGAAAATTAGGGTTTTTCTTCCATATATCCCCTCAATACACATGTCTAATTCCTTGGATGGGTTTAAAAACAACTTAAACTTTGAAACCCTCAAAACAACAAAACAATGTTGTCAGCAACTTTTAAAAGTTGCTAATGTTGCATGGCAATATTTTTACATCTTTTACATAGTTGCACTTTTCAAGTGTTTTGCCACTACCTTGACCTAACTAACCCTAGTTAGACCTCTTAGGGTATCATAGGACCCTAAAGACATGAAAAACATCAATTTCCACTTGATCACATTATCAAGTACAAAGCCATTAATGAGCCAAAATGAGCTATTTTAACCTAACAGAAAGCACAAATTTAAAACTAACTTAACCACACTTGGTCCATATGACCTTATATAATTACAATGCCCTTCAAGAGGGTCCTTAACACTCTCACACACCCAAAATGACATGAGACCACCAATCTAACTGGCTTCTCAAGGGTGCTCCTGCACCAGCTGATATCATCCAAAGTGATATAGGTCTTTGGATTCCCATAATAGTGTTGGGCTTCCCCAAATCATCCAAACAATGGATGAGCTTGTTTTTTCAATCTATCCTGGCTTCATGAGCTACTAAAAAATCCTTTCCTAGGAAAACTCCATATGATCCAAGAGGAATAACTCGAAGATCACCATTGGTAGAGAAAGGTCCTAATCCCAAGTTTTAACTTTGAACACACAATTGTGTGGTCATTTTATCCCTTGAGGATAGCTCTACCTACCACTTAACTCCTTTCCCTACTACCGCTAGCCCACACTTTTCTATCAAAGAAGGAGATATGAAGGAATCAATTTCTCCTAAGTCAAAGAGAATAGAAATGGTTTTACCCTTTAACGAACCTGAAGTCTCTATGAAAGCATTCTATTGATTAGATTGTCTATGCTCTACTGTGGAAAACACCCTATGAGACCGACCAACATCCCCCATAGTTGGTTCTAAAACTGCCTGATTCTTATTAGTGATATTTTTGCGCTGAGGGAAATGAACCACAATATGTCCTTGTTGTCCACAAGAATAACACCCGGTGTTTCTTCCAAATTTCTTTGTAGGAGGAGCACTAGATTGTTGATAACCTCCTCTATTAAAATTCTAAGAATTTTGGGATTGTGGAGGAGGAAACCTTTTTTGTGCTCAAAAATTGTTAGGGTTCTGAGGCTATTGAAACTTTCCATTACCTTGGTTGTTATTCTAAAATTTCTTCTTATGAAAATTTTGTCCTCCTTTGAAAGATGAATGTTGGTTCTTGGAATTGGAATTTCCTTGATCAAAGTTTCCTTTAGAACCTGACATAGCATTGAAGGTTTGACCACTAGAATAGGCACCTTTTATTTTCACCTTTCTTTCTTCTAGGTATGCCTTAGTAATGGAATCCCAGAAATTCTTTGATTCCAAGACTGCCACCTCCCCTGATATTCGGTCATTCAAACCTCTGATGAAGTGTTGGAAAAGAATGGGTCAGTCATCTCTATAGCCTGAGAAAGGCTTAAGCTGATAAAATCTTCTTTTATATTCTTCCACCATTATGTTGGATTGCTTAAGGTGGTGAAATTCTTCTGCCCATCCCTGCCTCCATTGATCAGACATGAATCAATCCTTAAAACATTCTAGGAACAATTCCCAAGAATTAATGGTAATGGTGACTTGGAGTTTATCTTCTTCCATACGCCACCAAGTAGACGCAAATTTTCTTAGATTCATAATAGTGCATCTAGCCTTGACATTACTGCTAAAAGGGTGCATAGAGAAACACCTGTCAAGGTCAAACAACTAAGTTTCTTCTATAGATCCCCCTTCATTGCCAGAAAAAATGGGTACCTTGACCTTGAGTAAGTCTCTCATGTGAGTGTTATACTTGTCCTTTGATTCTTGCATATCTTGCCTTCTCCTACGATTTCTATCCCTTTCCCGATCTTGCTGATGAGCTTGATTTACTTCTTCAAAATTAACTCTGTTTTCAAGGTTGTCGAGTCTATGCAAGATTTCTTGCATCAGTTGCCTATGTTGGCTCCTTCCAAGTCATTACCCTAACTCTCATTTCTATGATTTTCTTTATTATAGAATCCCTCATAGTCCCCATGGGAACCCTCTGGGAAAGATCTCGAGGAAGATTCTTGAACTCTATCCTTAGCTCTTCCGCGGGTAATGGGAGGCATCCTGGAAGAGTGGTGCTATATAAGTTTTAGGTTCAAGCTTAAAAGGAGTATTTAATGTGTTGAAAAGTTCTGAGTTTTAAATGTAAATAGGCCCTGAGCTCCCAGTGTAGAAACTAGAGCTCTAATACCAAATTTAATGTCCCCGCCAGGGAACCCATAAGGAGTTAGGTCTTTTGATCAAAAATTTCAACTAACAATTTTTTTTTAAAACATCACATCATTTATTACGTTCACAATTTCATTCCTTAAGGTTCCCTTAATAAAACCATTTACCAACATATTTGTGTTACCATTCAAATTGAATTCCATTTATTTACTTTTACTTATACATTTCCAAATTTAAGAGAGAGGGTAAGAAAGTGACATTTCAATTATAACTACATCTCTTACTTCCTAAATCATTTTCATTTATCTTTCCTACACATTGGATAACTACCCTTTTACAACTTACATCTAAAGTTTTACAAAAGAAGCATTTCTTTTCTTCTCAACATAGGAGAGATAGAGAAGATAATTCAACATTACACTTTTAATTACAACATTGAACTTTCAAATAATATCCCTTGAAATAAACCCTTAGAACTATCCCACCCTGATTACATTGCTTTGCTTTTTCCAATACAATTTCTGGTAATGAATCCAATTACAATAATAAGTACATGAATGACTTGAAGGCTTTACAAACATATCTTTACATCCTCATTTTCAATAATACATGATACAAAATAGAAAGATCTTTATCACTACATGAAAATTGAAACATCCAGGTCACGAACCACGAACAACACCTCGAAAGAAATTTGCCACCCAACCATGTGAAACTAGTGAAGTTCCACCCCCCGTGCTAGGAGATAGAACCAAGATACTCACAAGGCCATAAGAAATCTAAGGCTTCACCAAAAAATAGCTTTAAAAAATACTAGACATAACAAAATATCACTTAACTATACACAAGGGTTAGGTTTCTAGCATACCCTCTAAGTGAGTGTCATCACATATCATGTTTATTGGGATCCTTCCTGGAAACCATGTAACCTCTGTCCCCCCTTTATTAATAGGGATCCATCATGGTAGTTACCCATGGTCCCGGTACTCCAACAGGACTATGTGGGCATTATTATATGTCTTTCATTATCTTTTGAATCCCCCCTCCCAAGTTAATTTTAAGGTTATCACTTGATTAAAAACTCACCCATAGGATCCCATAGAAACCACTTTGGACCCCAGCACCTATGGTGAGCCACTCACCTAGGGTACCTAGTCCCCTACCCAGAACATGACAAAAGAGTTGCAATACTTGAAATGCTTTATTTCAGAGGTTTAGGAAACTCTCCTCTATACTCAGACCACCAAGATGAGCCCTAACCTTAGCCATAAACAACATAATAATAGTACAAGGATGTCACATACTCAAGACACCTTAAGTACACCATTATGATCAAATTAAAGAAATAAAATAAACATTCAGAGAGGTAAAAAGATGCAAATAGAGAACATGATCAAGGTTGGAAGATATAAACCAATCCCCAAGCAAAAAAATTACCCAACATAGAAATACATGACTCCAAAGTTTCTAGAATAGGTCCAAATAGAACATAAAAGTAATATAAACTAATAAATATTTATGGGGAAAATATTGTACTATAAACTAATGAACCTGTAGGGACCTATGAATCAAGGGAGATGACTAAATAATCTTGTCTTAGAAAGGTGGCAAGATATTACATATTTAAGTGTTGAGAAATCTTCTCTTGTAGGTTGGTTTCAAGAAGGATATAGAGAAAGAGAGGAGTCAAATTTATTTTAAGATATGTCCTATTGGTTTGAATCATAAGGGACCCATTATCTGTGTGAGTTTAGAGACTATTTCTAGAAATATATGTATGACTGTCATAAAAATACAGTCTTAGTGTGGGGAGCATAACTTTTTTTTCACTGTTAGATCTTCCTAATTTTCATATATGTTGGCTAAAACCTAATTACACACATTCTCACTAGAGCAATTTTCATAATAATGTCACTTTAAAAATTTATTTACAACATAGTACAGGTATAGGAAAATAAATCAGAACCTTTTGTCTGTTTCCGATTAACACATTTTTTTAATCATCATCCTAATTTCAAATCATTTCACAACAAAAAATTTGCAAATAATATGAAATTATAAATATTTAAGAACACACACACATATACATATTCACATATAATAAGATGATTTTAGTGGATCCAGACCCTACCTGGAGTCCTGCGGAGAAACTTCACAAAGACTGGAGCACACCTCTGCAAGTCCTCCAAACCTTGAGTGAGATAGTATCCTCCTGGATGAAGTCTCCTCTGAAAACCAATCCTATCCTCCTTCCTCAGATAACTCTCAATGCACTCCCATAAATATGGTAAATCACACCCACATAGAGACAAAATATCCTAAATGACTTATGGATTCAATATTGCAAGAATCACCCAATTTTACTCCAAAAACTCCCAATCCCCAATCTCCAAAAAAACAATAAATTCATCCCCCAACTATATGGTTGGAGGAGTTTCTTTACGGGAAGAAACTTCTCCAACTTCCATAGTTGGTTGAAATATTTAACCAAAACTTCCCGTAACCAATAATAAAGTTTTTAATTATTATAATTAAAATACCCTTCAAAAAACCCTATAACAAACATAATAGACATAATGCTCTCAAGGAAAACACATAGCACAATTGGAATCAAACTAGCCTAACTTCTAGGAAGTCTCGATTTCAACTCCCCCTAGATAGCTAGTTTTACCAAAAAGAGCTATTTTTATTATCTCTTATTATTATTTTACTTTTATTCAATATACTTCATTTAATACACTTTATCTAATCACTAAAATACCATTTACACAAGCAACTAGAAGCACACAAATAATATTATTTATATATGTATGGGTATATGTGTGTGCACCCACATATACACATACTAATATAACATACACTTAATAATAATATAAATATTAACTAAGTCTATATTTATATATAAACTTCATACAAAAATCAAACCAACATCATAAATCACAAGACAACATAAAAACATAACCCATAAGACAACAACGTAAAACTGTATTAACATTCCCCAACTAGGGTAACCTCCTAACAGAAATCTAAGTCAAAGGGTAAGCTTGAGTGTAGCTTGGTAAGATCTCCACATGACAATAGCTTGAGGATTTTTCAAGGCATGCTCAGACTTGTGCAGTGAGGTGGAGTCGATGCCTAGTACTTGCATCCTGGATCACCAACTGACATGCATATACATATATAAATAGACAATAGAAAACAAGGAGGGAGAGTGTGACATTGTGTTGATCTCTCATAGGAGTAACTACGACTGCCTCTCCTCATCCTATACTCACATCAACCAGTGTATACATCAAAACATAATGGGGTTAACAGGGTTAGATCCATATAAATATATAAATCAGATATGAACATTTCACAATTAGTTCATCATTTTATTTCAAATTATTTAATATCTCATAATAAACTGTATTAGCCAATAAATATGAAATCAAATGTCCCATCAGGAAACAACATAGACCAAAAATATAATCCAAAGTATCAAAGTAATAATCCTATCAATACAAAATATGTAGATACTAGGGTGGGCATTACATCCTCTCCCCCTAAGATGAGGTTTACTCCTGGAAGCCTACAAATAAGTACGGATATGAAGATCTAAGTATGCTAGTATCCTCCCAAGTGGTAGAGGTCTCATCACTAGGGTCCCATTGGACCCTTACCTACTATATGTTGTGACCCCTGAGGGTCAAAGTCCACTGATAGAGTATACGCACTGGCTCAAAAGCCAGCTGCCCGTCCTCTACCTTCAAAGTGTTCCAATCCAAAACATGAGTCAAATCAGGAATATACTCTCTAAGAATGGATACATGAAACACATCATGCACACATGCGAGGCTGGGTGGTAGGGTGAGTTGGTAATAAAATGGTCCTATCCTCTCAAAGATCTCAAATGGACCTACAAATCTCAGTGGCAACTTAGAACCTTTTTCATAATGGATAGGGCTCTTACGTGGGTGGACTCTCAAAAACACCTTATCTCAAATAGAGAACTATCTATCAATCATGTGAGCATCAAAATAATTCATCTTCCTATCTTGAGCTATCACAAGATTCTCTCTAATCCTCTAAACCTACTGATCCATATCCTATAACATCTCAGGTCCAAGTAGTACTCTTTCCTCTAAGCGATCCCAACTCAGAGGGGTACGACAAGGACGACCATAAAGAGCCTAAAATGGTGACATTCTTATCAAACTGTGATAGCCATTGTTGTATGAATACTCCACTAGGTACAGATAATCTTCCCAGTGGGTCTGTCTATCTATCACATACATTCTATGCATGTCCTCAAGCACTTGGTTAACTCACTCTGTCTGACCATCAGTCTCTGGATGATATGCCAAACTAAAATTTAGCTGAGTCCCTAAGGCATGTTTCAAAGAGGTCCAAAATTATGAAGTGAACACTAGATCCCTATCAAAGATAACCTTTCTAGGAACACCATGCAACCTAAATATATCCTTTAGGAAGACTCTGGCTACTAAGGTGGCAGTATAGGATGACTCTATAGGAGAAAAATGTGCTACCTTGGTTAACTTATCCACTGTGACCATGATAGCATCATGTCTTTGATAAGTGACTAGGAGTCCTACAAGAAAATCCATAGAGATCGTATCCCATTTCCATTCAGGAATCAAATGTGGCTTAAGGAGGCCTACTGGGTGATGATGTTCGGATTTGAGCCTCTGACATTCTAGACACCTAGCCACAAAAACTGCTATATCTCTCTTCATACCTAACCAATAGTATAACTATTGCAGATTTGAATACATCTTCTTAACCCCTAGATGAGTTGAATAGGGAGCATGACGTGCTTCCACCATGATAACTTTTTGATGATCACCTAAAAGTGGTACATAGATTCAGCCTTTCTCCCTCAACAATCCATCTAGCTCTAATGAATAACCTGAAAACCTTCCTTTTAAGACCCTTCCTAACCCAATTTCAACCTTAAGTTCTTGATACAAAGTATCTGAAGGAAGTGATTGCAAGATCTCACTTCTTAAATCAATCAAAAAGGAGAGCATGGATAACTCATGTCTCCTTTTGCTCAAAGCATCGGATACCACATTCTCTTTACCTTGGATATATCTGACCTCAAAATCATATTTGCAAAGGAACTGCATCCATCGGCGCTGCCTGGCATTTAGATTAGGTTGAGTAAATATGTATTGAAGGCTGTAGTGGTTAGTGTGTAGCTAAAACCAATGCCTCAATAATAAATGTCTCCAATGATTCAAGGCATGAACTACCACTGTTAACTCCAAATCATGTGTGGGATAGTTAAGCTTATGGTCCTTAAGCTTTCTAGACTCATAAGAAATAACTCTTTCTTCTTGCATCAATAGTACCCCTATGCCTTCCATGGAAGCATCCATGCAAACTATAAAATTTTAGCAGGGTCAGGTACCGCCAAAATTGGGGCATTGGTCAATTTATCCTTAAGGATGTGAAAAGCTTCTAAACATTTCTCAGTCCAAAGGAACTTCTTCCCTTTCCTTTGCAAGGAAGTGACAGGGTGAGCTATTTTGGAGAATCCTTGGATGAAGCGTCTATAGTATCTGCCTAAAACCATGAAACTATGAACCTCTGAGATGTTGGTGGGGGTTGTCCATTCAACTATAGGTTGTATCTTGGTAGGATCAACTACTATACCTTCTCTTGAGATAACATGACCAAGATACTTAACTTCAGTCTGAAAGAATTAACACTTCTCCAAGTTTGCAAACAACTGGTTTTCAAGAAGGAATTGTAACACTTGACAAAGATATTGCTCATGTTCTTCTACTGACTTAGAATACACCAAAATATAATCTAGGAAAATTATGAAAAATTTGTCCAAGAAGGTCCTGAATACCCCATTCATAAGACTCATGAATAGTGAAGGTGCATTAGTGAGGCTGAAAGGTACCACGGTAAATTCATAATTCCCATACCGAGTAGGAAAATTTGTTTCGGTGAATGTCAGCCTCATAAATCCTTAACTGGTGATAACTTGACTTTAGATCAATCTTGTAAAATACCTTGGCTCCTTTCATCTGATCAAAAAAATCATAAATTATTGGCAAACGGTACCGATTCTTGATGGTTACTTTGTTGAGTTGGCGATAGTCTATGCACAACCTAAGTGAGCCATTCTTCTTCTTAAAAAAGATAACTAGATCTCCCCAAGGTGACAAACTTGGTCTGATGAAACCTTCTTCCAAGAGTTCTTCTAGATTAACTTTTAACTCACTCAACTCTTGAGTGGTCATGCGATAAGGAGCTTTGGAGATAGGTTCGGCTCTTTGCACCTACTCTATATGGAAATCAATGTCTCTTTTGGGAGGCATTATAGGTATCTTAGTTGGATAGACATCTACAAACTCTTGAAGTAAAGGATGCTAAAGTATAATTTCTCTATCTTTCTTGTCAGCCAAGTCATCAACTGAGACTATAAAAAATTAACATCCCTTTCTCATGCATTTCTTAATTTGCATAGCTGATATCATCTGAGGTGATATAGGTCTTTGGATTCCCATAATATTTTTGGGCTTCCCCAAATCATCCAAACAATGGACTATCTTCTTTCTTCAATCTACCCTGGCTTCATGAGCTGCTAACCAATCCATTCCTAGGACAACTCTATATGATCCAAGACAAATAAATCAAAGATCAACATTGGTAGAGAAAGGTCCTAATCCCAAGTTGCAACTTTGAACACACAATTGTGTGGTCATTTTAGCCCCTGAGGCTAGCTCTACCTACCACTTAACAACTTTCCCTACTACCGCTAGCCCACACTTTTCTATCAAAGAAGGAGATATGAAGGAATTGGTTGCTCCTGAGTCAAAGAGAATATAAATGCTTTTACCCTTTAACAAACTTGAAGTCTCTATGAAACTATTCTGGTGATCGACTTGTCTATTCTCTACTATGATGAACACCCTATGAGACCGACCAGCATCCCCCATAGTTGGTTCTGAAACTGCCTGATTCTTATTAGTGAAATTTGTGCGGTGAGGGCAACGAAGTGCAATATGTCCTTGTTGTCCACAAGAATAACACCCGGTGTTTCTTCCAAAGTTCTTTGCAGGAGGAGTGCTAGATTGTTGATAACCTCCTCTATTGAAAATCTGAGAATTTTGGGATTGTGGAGGATGAAACCTTTGTTGTGCTAAAAAATTTTTACGGTTCTGAGGTTGTCAAAACTTTCCATTACCTTGGTTGTTATTCTGAAATTTCTTCTTATGAATGTTTTGTCCTCCTTTGAAAGATGAATTTTGGTTCTTGGAATTAGAATTTCCTTGATCAAATTTTCCTTTAGAACCTGACCCAGCATTGAAGGTTTGACCACTGGAATAGCCACCTTTTCCTTTCACCTTTCTTTCTACTAGGTATGCCTTAGTAATGGCATCTCATAGATTCTTGGGTTCCAAGACTTCCACCTCCCCTGATATTCAGTCATTCAAACCTCTGATGAAGTGTTAGACAAGAATGGGTCCATCATCTCTATAGCCTGAGAAAGGCTTAAGTTCATAAAATCTTCTTTCATATTCTTCCAATGTCATGTTGGCTTGCTTAAGGTGGTGAAATTCTTCTTCCCTTCCCTGCCTCCATTGATCAGACATGAATCGATCCTTACAACTTTCTAGGAACAATTCCCAAGAAATAATGTTAATGGTGACTTGGAATTTGTCTTCTTTTGTATGTCACCAAGTAGACACAAACTTTCTTAGATTCATAATAGCCTATCTAGCCTTGACATTACTTCTAAAAGGGTGCATAGAGAAACACCTGTCAAGGTCAAACAACCAAGTTTCTAATGCACATCCCACTTCGTTGCCATAAAAAATGGGTACCTTGACCTTGAGTAAGTCTCTCATGTGAGTGGTATCCTTGTCCTCAGATTCTTGCATATCTTGACTTCTCTTAGGGCTTTTATCCCTTTCCCGATCTTGGTGTTGTGCTTGATTTACTTCTACAAAATTAACTCTATTTTCAAGGTTGTCGAGTCTATGCAAGATTTGTTGCATCAGTTTCCTAAGTTGGGCTCCTTTTGAGTCATTGCCCTAACTCTCATTTCTATGATTTTCTTGATTACGTTCTCCCTCATATTCCCCATGGGAACTCTCTGGGAAAGATCTCAAGGAAGACTCTTGAACTCTATCCTTATCTCTTTCGTGGGTAACGAGAGGCATTCGGGAAGAGTGGTGCAACATAAGTTTTAGGTTCAAGCTTAAAAGGAGTATTCAATGTGTTGAAAATTTTTGAGTTTTAAACATAAATAGACCTTGAGCTCCTAGAGTATCAATTAGGGCTCTGATACCAAATGTAATTTCCCCACCAGGGAACCCATAATGAGTTAGGTCTTTTGACCAAAAATTTCAACTAACAATTTTTTTTTTTTAAAACATCACATCATTTATTACATTCACAAGTACATTCCTTAAGGTTCCCTTAATGAAATCATTTACCTGCATATTTGTGTTACCATTCAAATTGAATTCCATTTATTTACTTTTACTTATACATTTCCAAATTTAAGAGAGAGGGTAAGAAAGTGACATTTCAATTACAACTTCATCCCTTACTTCCTCAATCATTTTCATTTCTCTTTCCTACACATTGGATAACTACCCTTTTACAATTTACATATAAATTTTTACTTTAAAAGCATTTCTTTTCTTTTCAACATAGGAGAGATAGAGAAGATAATTCAACATTACACTTTTTATTAGAACTTTGAAATTTAAAATAATATCCCTTGAAATAAACCCTTAGAACTATCCCACCCTGATTACATTGGTTTTTTTTTCCAATACAATTTATGGTAATGAATCCAATTAAAATAATAAGTACATGAATGGCCTGAAGACTTTACAAACATATCTTTGCATCCTCATTTTCAATAATACATGATACAAAATAGAAAGATCTTTATCACTAGATGAAAACTGAAGCATCCAGGTCACGAACCATGAACAACACCTCGAAAGAAATTTGCCACCCAACCATGTGAAACTAGTAAAGTTCCACCCCCCATGCTAGGAGATAGAACCAAGATACTCACAAGGCCCTAAGCAATCTAAGGCTTCAAAAAAAAAATCTTAAACAAATACTAGGCATAACAAAATATCACTTAACTATACACAAGGGATAGGTTTCTATCATACGATCTAAGTGAGTGTCATCACATATCCTATTTATTGGGATCCTTCCTAGAAACCATGTAACCATGGTTCCCCCTTTATTAATAGGGATCCATCCTGGTAGTTACCCCTGGTCTCGGTACTCCAACATGACTATGTGAGAATTATTATGTGTCTTGCATTATCTTTTGAATCCCCCCTCCCAAGTTAATTTTAAGGTTATCACTTGATTGCAAACTCACTCATAGGATCCCCTGGAAACCACTTTGGATCCTAGCACCTATGGTGAGCCACTCACCTAGGGTACCTAGTCCCCTACCCAGAACATGACAAAAGAGTTGCAATACTTGAAATGCTTTATTTTGGAGGTTTAGGAAACTCTCCTATGTACTCAGACCACCCAGATGAGCCCTAACCTTAACCATAAACAACATAAGAATAGTACAAGTATGTCACATACTCAAGACACCTTAAGTACACCATTATGATCAAATTCAAGAAATAAAATAAACATTCAGAGAGGTACAAAGATGTAGACAGAGATCATGATCAAGGTTGGAAGATATAAACCAATCCCGAAACAAAACAATTACCCAACACAGAAATCCATAACTCCAAATTTTCTAGAATAGGTCAAAATAGAACATAAAAGTAATATAAACTAATAAATATTGATGGGGAAAATATTGTACTATAAACTAATGAACCTGTAGGGACCTATGAATCAAGGGAGAAGACTAAATAATCTTGTCTTAGAAAGGTGGCAAGATACTACATATTTAATTGTTGATGAATCTTCTCTTGTAGGTTGGTTGCAAGAGGGATATAGAGAAAGAGAGGAGTCAAATTTATTTTAAGATACGTCCTATTGGTTTGAATCATAAGGAACCCTTTATTTGTGTGATTTTAGAGGCTATTTCTAGAAACATATGTATGACTGTCATAAAAATACAGTCTCAGTTTGGTGAGCATAACTTTTTTTCACGGTTAGATCTTCCTAATTTGAATATATGTTAGATAAAACCTAATTACGCGCATGCTCATCAGAGCGATTTTCATAATAATACCGAGTTCAAAAGTTATTTACAATAGAGTACGGGTATAGGAAAATAAATCAGAACATTTTATCTGTTTCCAATTAACACATTTTTTAAATTATCATCCTAATTCCAAATCATCTCACAATAGAAAATTTTCACATAATATGAAATTATAAATATTTAAGAACACACACACATATACATATTCACATATATATTCACCCTACATAGAGTCCTGCAGAGAAACTTCACAAAGACTGGAGCACACCTCTGCAAGTCCTCCAAACCTTGAGTGAGATGATATCCTCCTAGATGAAGTCTCCTCTGGAAACCTATCCTCTCCTCCTTCCTCAGACAACTCTCAATGCACTCCCAAAAATATGGTAAATCACACCCACACAGAGACAAAATCTCCTAAATGACTTCTCGATTCAATATTCCAAGAACACCCAATTTTCCTCCAAAAACTCCCAATCCCCAATCTCCTAAAAAACAATACATTTATCCCCCAACTATATGGTTGGAGGAGTTTCTTTACGGGAAGAAACTTCTCCAACTTCCATAGTTGGTTGAAATATTTAACCAAACTTCCCATAACCAATGATAAAGTTTTTAATTATTTTAATTAAAATACCCTTCAAAAAATCCTATAACAAACATAATAGACATAATGCTCTCAAGGAAAGCACATAGCACAATTGGAATCAAACTAGCCTAACTTCTAGGAGGTCTCGAGTTCAACTTCCCCTAGATAGCTAATTTTACCAAAAAGAGCTATTTTTATTATCTCTTATTATTATTTTACTTTTATTTAATATACTTCATTTAATAGACTTTATCTAATTATTAAAATACCATTTACACAAGCAATTAGAAACACATAAATAATACTATTTATATATATACGGTTATATGCGTGTGCACCCACATATACACATACCTATATAACATACACTTAATAATAATACAAATATTAACTAAGTCTATATATATACACTTCATATCAAAATCAAACCAACATCATAAATCACAAGACAACATCAAAACATAACCCATAAGACAACATCATAAAACTGTATTCACATTCCCCATCTAGGCTAACCTCCTAGCAGAAATCTAAGTCCAAGGGTAGCCTTGAGAGTAGATTGGTAAGATCTCCACACAACAACAGTTTGAGGATTTTTGAAGGCACTCTCAGACCTGTGTAGCCAGGTGGAGTCAATGCTTGGTACCTGCATCCTGCATCACCAACTGACATGCATATACATATATAAATAGACAATGGAAAACAAGGAGGGAGAGTGCGACATCGTATGTATTTTTCATAGGAGTAACTACGACTGCCTCTCCTCATCCTACACTCACATCAACCAGTGTATACATCAAAACATACTAGGGTTAGCAGGGTTAGATCCATATAAATATATAAATGAGATATGAACATTTCACAATTAGTTCATCATTTTATTTCAAATTATTTAATATCTCATAATAAACTATATTAGCCAATAAATATGAATTCAAATGTCCCATTATGAAACAACATAGTCCAAACATATAATCCAAAGTATCAAAGTAATAATCCTATCAATCTAAAATATGTAGATACTAGGGTGGGCATTACAGAGTCATAAGGGGTCATAAGGGGTCATAAGGGGTATAAGGGGTCATAGGCACATTAATGTGAGGACTCCTTAACAACCCTTATGACCCCTAAGATGTAGAGAGATGGGTCTTCAAGGGTCGTAAGGGGTGATAAGGGGTCCTAGAACACATTAATATGTCATAAAACTCCTTATGAACCCTTAGGAAACCTTATGACACCTTATTATACATCTTAGGGATCTTAAATTTGTTAGAATTCAAAGAATTCATAAGCCAAGATCACCTGCAACAAAATACCCGTCACAAAGGCAAAGAGTGGAGACAAAACTCACATAGATCTGAAAGATGAAAATATTCATTCAGAGAGAGAAATGAGGGAATTCTAAAGAATTGATAATTACAAATTGATCAATCCTAATAAAAGAGATCAGAACCCAAAGAAGGGTGGATAAACCTAGGTTGCATGAATAATTAATAAAAGAATTAATTATTACATGTATAAAGTTTAGCTTAAGTGAACTAGAGACAAAAAGATGACTTAATAATTAAATCAATAATGATTTAATTAATAAGTGAAAAGGTGACTTAATAATTAAATCATTATTTAACTAATAAGTGAAAATACCCTTTTACTCTAACACCCCCCCCTTAAGATAAACTTAGGGAGAAGCTAAAAAAGCCTAGAAATAACTACTGAAAGCAGGAAATGGGTCCCGGTAACAAGTCTTTATTAAGTACCCAAGTATTAAAAAATATTTATAAAGAGGAGAAGAGGAGAAAACCCAGTGGGAAAAACCCCTCTCCGAAAAGAGATGAAGCCTAGTGAAAGACCAAAGAACCCTCCAAACTAGGGAAAGTCCCAGAAAATAGGAAAAAAGATTAGGTAGAGAAGAGTATAATCTGGATGAGTGCCCTAAAATGACATTCCTCAAATCATGATGGAAAACAAGGAAAACATCGAAACTCAAAGATACAGATGGAAAAAATACCAAAGTCTGAAGAAATGATCAAAAGAAGAACATGTAGAACACCTCTGAAGCATGAAGCTGTAAACACTGTCAAAGAACTGTTGTAATCTGTATAAGTTCCCTCAAATGAAACTAGTACTTGAATTTGGATGGAAAAAAAGGAAAACATTGAAACTCAAAGATATAGATGGAAAAAAATACCAAGTATGAAGCCTCCAAAATAGAAATGAAAGAAGAGTTTCCATATGGTAAATGATCCATCTCACTGAAATGCATAGGTACCAGCCACAGCATCTGCTTAGTATATAGTAACAAATAATGAATACATAGAATTACTTCATCGAACCAAGAAATCATATAGAACTAATGGGAAATAACCCCCCATAATGTTGGTTGGGGAGATGCATGATAGATACACTAAGTAAGAATGCCAAGAAACACTGCATGATGAAGAACGTACAAGCACAAATAAAGAATGATTTCAAGGATGATCAATCTCTTGACACAGACGAGACTAATGTTGTGGAAGGAAAAATTACTTGAAAAAGGTACAACAACCCCCCCCCCAATGGCACTTTAAAATATAGTGTGAGTACAATTAGACACAAAATGTGTGGGATCCCAAGCATGCAAGATGGCACTTTCAGTGTGTTTGCATAAAAATGAAATGCTACAGAAAAATATGTTTACAATATCCAGGAATGACTGAAAGCTATAGAAGCATATGTAATAGCTAACAAGGAGTCATCCCACGCACATAAAATGATCCCAGGACCTGAAATATCCAAGATATCCACCAGAATGCAAAAATGAAAAACACTGAATAAAATATACCTGGAGCAAATTCTAGTAATGAAACCCATACAAGAAGGAGAATGGAAACAGATTTCCGATGACATGCAGAAGTCAAAAAATAGAGTTTGAAGGAGCAAGATATGGCGACCACAGTGTAAAATGGAACCCTGACTTTGACTGGAAAAAAAACCTAAAGATGGGAAAATTAGAAACCCAAACCTATAAAATTATCTCAAGCTCAAAACCAGCTTTCCGACGATATCTTGTTTGGCAAAAAATGTCATTGTTTTCTCAAGTTACAAGAAAAAAATCGACAGGAGGTCAAAACTGGCAGAAGTACCCAAAAAAATGATTTGAAAAAAAAAAATTGGTCCACTGCCTCAAAAATTGTGCATTTTTTTGTCGTCGCCTCAATTTTTGTGCCCAAAAAATGGGCACATGCAAAAAATATTTTTTTTTGCCTTAGATGGAAACTTTGTCCAAATTGGACGTGCCTTATATGGAAATAGAGGTTTTTGGGCATTTTGAGCACATTCGTGAGGTCAGTTTGTTCCCAAAGTGCTCCAAATAAAAGTCCCTTCCAGATCCACACAAACAGATCTAAAAAATTGAAAATTTTAACGCTCCAGAAAATCTTCAAAAAACCTAAGAATGGGCTGCTCTAGCAAGGCTCTGATACCATGTTAGAATTCAAAGAATTCATAAGCCAAGATCACCTGTAACAAAATACCTGTCACAAAGGCAAAGAATGGAGACAAAACTTACATAGATCTGAAAGATGAAAATATTCATTCAGAGAGAAAAATGAGGGAATACAAATGAATTGATAATAACAAAGTGATCAATTTTAATAAAGGAGATCAAAACCCTAAGAATGGTGGAGAAACCTAGGTTGCGTGAATAATTAATAAAAGAATTAATTATTGAATGCCTAAATTTTATCTTAAGCGAACTACAAACAAAAAGATGACTTAATAATAAAATCAATAATGATTTAATTATTAAGTGAAAAGGTGTCTTAATAATTAAATCAATAATAATTTAATTAATAAGTGAAATAAATTTTTACTCTAACAAAATTGTCCTAAGGGGTCATAAGGGGTTCTAGGACACACCTTACTGTGTCCTAGAACACCTTAAGGCCCCTTACTACATCTTATCATTTATTAGTGTATGGTAAGGGGTCCTAAGGGGTCTTAAGAGGTCCTAGGACATAGTGATGTGTTCTAGGTCAAGTTAACAACCCTTATGACATCTAAGATGTAGAGAGGATTCCTAAATGGTACTAAGGGGTCATTAGGGATCCTAGGACCCCTTATGACCCATTTCCCTACATCTTAGGTGTGCTAAAGGGTCCTACAGGGTCATAAGGAGTTCTAGGACTAATTAATGTGTCATAGGACCCCTTAAGAGCACTTATGATCCCTTACCATACATTAGTGTATGGTGACGGGTCCTAAGGGGTGTTATGGGATCTTATGACACATTAATTTTTCCTAGAACTCCTACAACATAGTAACACAGTAATGTGTCCTAGGACCCCTTAAGACCACTAAGGACCCCTTAGAACCCATTACAATTCATTAGTTTATTGTAAGGGGTCTTAAGGGGTCCTACGACACAATAATGTGTCCTAGGACCCCTTAATACCACTGACAGTGCCTCAACACCCCTTAACATCCATTAGTGTATGTTACGGAGTCCTAAGGGGTTATAAGGGGTCTAAGAGGTCCTAGAATACATTAATGTGTCTTAGGACCCCTTAAGAACCCTTAGGACCTCTTACCATTCATTAGTGTATGGTAAGGGGTCTTGGGACACAATAATGTATCCTAGGACCCCTTGCCAATCCTTTTGACCCTTAAGATGTAGAGAGAGGGGTCCTAAGGGGTCGTAACGGGTCCTCACCTTCTCTCTTTCTCTCTCTTTAACGAGTCTTATGACATTTAATGTGTTATAAGGGGTTCTAATGGGTCCTAATTTGTTATAATAGGTCTTAGTGGGTCCTAAGGGGTCGTAATGGGTCCTAAGGGTTCCTAGAACCACTTAGAACATATTAGAACCTGTTAGGAAACATTATGACACATTAGATCTCATTAGTGTGTCCTATAATGATTAATGCATTCGAATGGGTCATAAGAGGTCCTAATGTGTCATAAGAGGTTCTAATGGGTCCTAATGTGTCCTAAAAAGGGTCGTAGGACAAATTACGACCCATTATGACCCTTTGTGATACATTAGAACCACTTAGAACTCTAAAGAGTTTTCTACAGTGATTAATGCTCTCTCTCTAATGGGTCCTATGACTATTAATGTGTTCTAAGGGGTCCTAATGAGTCATAATGGATCTTAATGGGTCCTAAGGGGCTGTAATGGGTCCTAAGATTCCTAGGACCACTTACAACCCTTTAAAAACCCTTACAAAATATTAGTACACATTAGAACATATTAGAGCCCATTAGTGTGTCCTACGATGATTAATTTGTTCCAAGGGGTCTTAAGAGGCCCTAATGTGTCCTAAGGGGTCGTAATGAATCATAAGGGGGCCTAGGACCACTTAGGACCCATTATGACCCCTTATGATACATTAGAACCACTTATAACCCTAAAGAGTGTCCTTAATCATGTCAAGGGCTTAAGGTTATAATCAATAATCCACGGAGAATCATGCTGAAGATAATGTGTTGATTCCTAAAATTTGGCTAAGTCTAAAATTTTCAAAAACCCTCAAAATCTAGAGTCTTTATCATAAATCCTATGAAGCTGAAACCACTCTCAAAAATCCTAAAATTATATACATAAAATATAACTTAAGTATAAGAAATTTCTTATACTTAAATGTTACATTTTATTTATTGACCTAGTGCTAGAATTGGTCTAGCGGGGCCTCTTGGGATTTCTCTTTCCCTCCCTTAAGACTTTTTTTAAGGTTTACATAGTGCATACGCACTATGTAAACCATAAATTTACATAGTGTGCATGCACTATATTGCGTGCACACACTATAGCGTGTGCGCGTTTTGAACTACATTGGAGTTTTCCAAGCCTAAGGCTTGAATTTACCTTGGAGATCCAACCCAAAGACTTGGAGGATTCAAACAAGTCTAAGACGTGTTTTCCAACAAACCTACAAAAAATAAACATTTTTTCTTCCATGCTCCATGTCAGGCCTGCACGTCGTTCAATAATGATAAAATCATATGGATTTATATTGTAGATCTCTCTGTTAGCTATCTAACCATATAATTTATTTTGAATTCTCATTATGTTAAGATTTTCATCTCTAATTTCTTTTTTAAGTATGTGCGATTTTTGTCAAAAACCAATTTGTATTAATTTGGGCTTAGATTTTGGCTTGTTCATCAAATTTTAAAAAAAATTCCATTTTCTGAAACTAAACTCCATTCTACACACTTTAAAAAAAATAAGTTTTGATTTTCAATTAGTTTTCAATGATTTCTAGGGGGAGCACATAGAAATTTCAGATTTTCAGGATGTGTCCACTTCGTAAAATTAGAAAAACACAAACTTTCTGGTGGAACCCATACTTGCAGAACAATTTGTATCCATAATCAGTCAGGGAAGTTACTCTTTGAATTTAGTTATTTATCTTCTATAGCCTTTTGATTTATATATTAAACTTTTACTTATGTTTCTTAGGTCTTTTAGTAAATTTTATATCATTTGAATCCATATTTATAATAGATATACTTATCTACCATTGATTTCTGCTTATTTCCTCTGTGTTACAGATAAAAAGATAGAAAGGTCAACATCAAAGTACAATGATTGTAATCGACACACAGTTTGTGAAACTATATGATCGTACAATTACCCTTTGCTTACCTATAAGTGTGATGTCCCAATGAGGCAGTGAGAAAATCTTCTATCCATCGTGGGGTGGTGAAGTATTCTAGTCTTGACTTCCATGATAATAAAAAACAATCAAAGAGTTGTCAACAGTTGAAAATTCACGACTGATGTACACGCAGATCTATTTTAATTGACTTGGCACCACAAAATAAGTATTGTGTGTCCTACAAAGTCAGTTTGACTAAAGCTACATCGAGTCGCATCCGATCAGATTAAGATTTGATCCAATGGTCAAACGTGATGGCGCTATCTCAAGTGCATGATGTTTAAACATCACGCAATGGAGAAAAGGATGACAGGTGTCCTGGGCCCACCGTGATATATAGGTAGAATGATGTGGATATAGATATCCACATTTGATTGGTTGATCAAACTGACTAGTTTACATGGAGGCACTTATAATAAAGTAAAGGAAAAATTACTTAAATGCTATCTTTTAGCCCATGTTTTAAATCGACGGCTAGGACTTAATCTAGAAGGTAAAAGTAACCGACATATAACCAAGGCATTTGAGACAGATCTACAACCATAGGATATGAGATATACAGCTTCGCATGATGGCGTGATAGGAAGGTGAATGAATGTTAACCACTACGCGATAACACAGGATGCAACACATGGTGGCAATGGAAAATGAAAAAAAGCCTTGGCAATAATATTAAAACTGATTTACTGCATGGAATTTTAAATATTAAACCTTTCAGTATACTTAGGGTTTTCTTTATTATTGATTATTCAACTTTGCATGCAGAAAACAAAGGTGTTGAACATGGTTTGATTGGACGGTCCATATTATCGACATTGGGATAAATGGTCACATGCAGATGTGATGAAAAGAGGTCGTAGAAGAATGATTGACACCATGGTTGTAGTCGATAAAAGGTGACAAGTTTTACTCCAGAGACCATGCACAAGAAAATTGATATGATAGACATACTAAGAGCCAATGATTCAAAATCATCGATCCCAGACGAAGGATATGTTAGAAATAATTGACCTAGTTTCAAGGTCGACAATACCAATGATATTATCATACTAGTCTGGGTTATTGATATATCGACAATAATATCTGATGCCATGTAGAGATTATGGATACGACTATGGATGGATATACAATTGGACTATCATTATGCTGGAGATCTATTGTTTAAATTATTCTCACATACATATTGTGAGAGACTTGTTAAGTTATTATGAAATTTAATCTGTCGATAATTTTTATTGAATGAGGATAATTGGTTATCCCATTATTGTAATTAAACATTCGGTTATTGATCTTAGGTTAGGTATTTGTTAGGAAATGTCATGTTGATCTGAAGCTTTTCTGCATCCTTTGGGTTTCATACTTATAAGGATACCAAGATCAACATAGGGGGAGACAACAATAGGAATTACTGTTACTATAGACAGATGGGATGGATGGATCAATGACTACAAATGTGAACTCTATTGTACTATTTTTCAATAATCAATAAAGATAAGTCCTTTTCTTCATATAGAAAATTGTTTCACTAATCATTTTACAATTAGTCCCTCGAATAAACCAATAGAACTTCTTCAAAATGATAGTTTGATGTGCATGCCTCTTGGTATAATTCATAGTCTATACTTTCAATTGGTTTTTCTCATTTTGCATGGTTAAATTCTATTGATTGAGGCCTCAGTCAATTGGTTTGTCATTTGAGAAATATTACCATTTTGAGATATCTTTGAATCTGTTCTAGGTTGCATGTACATTTCATAACACCTTTGAAGTGATAAGTTTTCTTACAAAACTATTTCTGAGGTTTAACATAGAATTGGAATGATTGTGACTCTATTGTCCATAGTTGAGTAAGGCACTGGTCTCTCTTGTTTATTTGATTATGGTCATAGTTTCATTGTTTAAATTTTTGAGATACTATATCCATCTACTCTATTCAGTTCATAGCTTGAATTCATAAAACATTCTTTAAAATTCTTGCAACATTACTTTTGAAACACTTTAATAATACATTGCTCTTAGTTTTAGGATCTCAATAGTACTTTTCCATGCTTTGAGAGAAAGGAGTTTGGTACATATATTATCTTATTTAAAAATCCCTAAGGATTTGGGAGATAAAGTCTAGGGTATAGGCCCACCATCCTTGGTTCTATAGAGCCAAAATTGTAGAAGGTTGATACTTGGGATAGGTTGAAACCTTGTTTGTTGGAAGATCACTTGGGTTTCTCATCATTGGATTGGAAAAATTCATAGGAAATATAATTTGTTGATTTGACCACCAATAGATTGGCGACTCTGCTGGGGAAGGTTATCATTAAGGACAATTTTTTAGAGTTTTTGGTAATAGAGGTTAAGCTCTATTGGGAGAAAAGAATCTAGAAGACAATAAGTATTTCCTTCTAAGAAGAAGGTGGTGACTCTACAATTTTGAAGTGGTGATAAATTCGGTTATATAATTTTGTTATTGGCTATCTCATGTGGGGTAGAAGATATTTGCACCCAGATCAACTTGAATCAGACTTAAGCATTAGGAAAGGCAGGACTCAAAGTGCAAAGATTCTGTATGTACCGCATATGATATACCTTGATAAGGATGATCAAGAATATTCTTGTGAACAGTTCCCTAATTCAAGCCATCACAGCCATGAGAGAAATTGTAATCCTTTTTTCCAAGGTAATAGAGGAGGACATGAGTTTCAACATTATCCAAATTAGGAAATGACTGAAAGAGAGAGAAGAACTAACAAGTGGGATGTTGTGTTTCATGAGATGGCCAATGGAGGATCAGAAGATGAAGAGATGGTCATGGCTCTTAAAAGACAACCAGAAGAGGTAATGAGGAAAATGAGAATAACAAGAAGTACAATCAGATCACCAAGAGACAAAGAAGCTCCTAAGGATGATAGAAATGGAGTTTACAATCCTCCTCATAGGAAGAACATTGAGAATATTTTTAACAATGATCATACCAACCCTTTGTTCAAACCAGAAAGTAGGGGGAGAACTAAGAAAAATAACAATGATAGGGAAAGGAGAGATCATTGGGGACAATGGAACAATGGATAACAACATAACCACAAAAATAGAATGAATCCTAACACATATGACCAACATGAGTAGCATAGACATCAAAATAATGGAAGGATGTATAGTGGATATCAAAATAATAGGGATCAGAATAATGGCCCAAGATATTTTAATGTCAATTCAAATTTTGGACCAAGAAATCATTAGAAATTCCAGAATACAAGTCAGCAGAATCAACGACATGGAGACATAAATCAAAATGGAAATAATTATAGAAACCCAATGGTTTCTAACATATATAGACAATTATTTTTATGGCATAAGGGGATTTCCTAATGACATAAAAAATGAATTAAGGAGTGTAATTCCAAAGTTTTTAGGGAATGGATCAGAATCAACTAAAGTGCATTGTGTGAATTTGAAGAATGTTATACAAGAATTTGATGAATTCAATGAGGATGTGTACATGAATATTTTTGTTCAATCCCTCATAGAAGATGTAGCTGAATTGTTCAGAAGTCTACCAGATAGATCCATATCTATTTGGGATGAATTTGTAAATAAATTCATAGAACAATTTGGTGATCACAATGATACTTCTTTTGCTTCACATGAGTTGACAAGTATGAAGAAAAATTAGAATGAGTCTGTGGTTGAATTCAACAAAAGATTCAATAAGGTTCTAAATAAGTTTCCAAGAGATGTTCAGCCTATTGATGCTTTTCTAATTAATTTCTATATGGGTGCCTTTGATAGAAGGACAAATTATGAAATCAGATCTCATAAACTTGCTACTTTGGCACATGCCCTCAAGATTTCTATAGCTATTGAAAATGATAGGAAGGCGTCTGGTATAATCACTAAGAGAGAGGACATACGTTTGTTCAATCCAAAAGAGCTTAAGAAATTTAAGGAGGAAGATAGATTAGATAAGCTTATGAATATGGTGAAAGGCCTCCAAGTGAATAATGGGAGAGACAACTTTAAGTACAACTAGAATAATCAGTTACCATACAAAAATTACAGATATAAGTTGCAGGATATGCCTTATAACATAGAATGGAAGGATGGGAAACTAGTAAACAAAGAATTAAATACACTTGATACATTGAGGAAGAACAACCATTTTGCGGAAAACTACCCTTAGTGTGAAGCCTGCAGACTACCACATTCTTATGAACATTGTGTTGTTGCCCAAAGATGGAAAGAAGCTGAAGATTAGAATGATGACCAGAAACCCACAATGAATAACCTATCAACATATCCTATGTGGGGATATGATGACTATATCTCTTCAGATGAATACTACTATAAGGATGACCTAAATAGAGTATTTCAATATGGGAATTATCAGGAGAATCCTCCAATATTAAGAGAATTAACAGAAGAGGAGAAGAAAGCATACACAACAGCTATGGTAGAAGAAGCAAGAGGTAATTACAAGTTAAGGAAAAGAATAGTGAATGCAAACTGAGGGAAACCTGACCAAGGAACTAATCGAAGGAGGCTGAAGCACAAAAATATTGCTCAGAATAAATAGGTAGAACTTCAGGACTTTCCAACAATAGTAAGAGAAAAGGTGGTTAGTAAATCTCTTCCTAATGAATGATCTTTTATGTCTAATGCATTATCTCAAGTTAAAATATTTGTTCCATTGCTTGAAATAGTTAAAATACCTGAATGTAAAAGTGAAGCTTTGAAAATATTGTCTAATGTAGGTAATAAGGAAGATCTTAACCAAGAAGTAAAGGATCCTCCAGCTATTTATCTAGGAACTACTTTGAGAAAAAATGGAAATCAAATTGATCCTTTTTATCTTACTCTATTGATAAACACTAGATTGGTAGAGAATTGTATGATAGATTCTGGTGTAGTAGTGAATATTATGCCTAATTATGTGATGAAAGAATTAGGAATGAATGTTGATACCAAATTTGGTAGATGTTATGCTACGCTATGGATAATAGATCTATTCCTATTGTAGGTATTATGAAAAATGTTGAATTTAAATTTCCTACATGTCCTGAAATGTCTTATAAAATGGATGTTATTGTGGTTGAAGTTCCTGCCAATTATGGAATTCTTCTTTCTATACAATGGTCTAGCTTATTAGGAGGTAGTATTCAATTAGATCTTTCTTATGCTTCTATTCTAGTGAATGGCAGGGATGTAAGGATTGACAGTGAGACTAGAAGTCCATACATTATTGAGGATGTGGATCCAAGCTTGGTTACACATTTATATCATTTTAATATGGATAAATTTTAGTTAAGTATTTCAAACAAATGCAATGCATAATACTAAATCTATTGAATTACATGCTGAAGTAAATAACAATACACTTTGGAAAATGTATTTTTATGGTGCTTGCTACAAGGATGGTAATGGAGTTGGTGTCATTTTCTTTGCCCCTGATATGAAAATATTTAAAAATTCCTTCTTACTAGATTTTGAATGTACTAACAATGTTGTAGAGTATGAAGCTTTACTTCTTGGTTTAAAGATAGCTAGTAAGCATGGAATAAAATGTTTAAGTGTTTTTGGTGATTCTGAATTGATTATCTCTCAAGTTAAAAGTAAATTTGTTGCTAAGAAACCTCATCTTAAAAGATATAGGAATGAAGTATGGGATTTTATGGAATTTTTTGATGCTTTTTATATTGATTGGATAGATAGGTCAGAAAATATCCTTGCAGATTTTATGTCTAATTTGGCATTGAAGCATAATGACATCCCTTGTGAAGACATAGTTCAAGTTGAAGTTAAAACTAGGCCTATTATACCTTATAACATCAACAACTGGAAAGTCTTTGAAGATGACAGAGGTATAATCAAATTTTTAGCATATGAACAAGAGTATGAAGATCAATTGATAGACGTGAATGCTCATGTTGAAATAGAGAATGGGAAAGAAGTATTGTTTGGAAAGGAAGTCATTCAGCTTAAAACCAATAAGTTTCCTAAAGGCCTTGTAGAAATGGAGAGATTGTTTGACAATAAAGATTCAAGAATGGACAAGAGAAGCACAAATGTTACAATGGATGAAGTAGAGAGGATAAACTTGGGAAATGAAGAGACTCCAAAGGAAGTATTTGTGGGTAAAAGCTTAACCCCCAAAATCAAAACGTATTTCATCAAATTATTGAGAAAATATAGGCATGTATTTTCTTGGTCCTATGATGACCTTAAAGCTTACCAAGAGGACCTTTTTCAACATGAGATACCTTTGAAGCCTAATGCCAAACCATTCAAACAAAGGAAAAGACCTATAAACCCTATTCTAGCTCCTAAGATTAAAGATGATTTGATCAAGATGAGGGATGTTGGTATAATAAAGCCAATTAGACCTCAACATGGGTTTCAAATTTGGTTGCTATTAGGAAGAAGAATGGGGATATCAGACTTTGTGTAGATTTTAGGAATCTAAACATATCATCATTAAAGGATAATTATGCACTGTCTAATATGGAAGCATTGTTACAAAAGGTCACAGGGAATGAATTTTTAGCAATGATGGATGGATTCTTGGGGTTTAACCAGGTGAAGGTAAAAGAAGAGGAACAATACAAAATAGCATTTACTACACCTTGGGGTACTTATGTATATGCTAGAATGCCTTTTGGACTCACGAATGTAGGAGATACCTTCCAAAGAGCAATAGATGTTTCCTTTGAGGTATTATTGATGTAATTATGGAGGTGTATTAGGATGACCTAACTACTTACTCCAAGAAGGCAGAAGATCATTGTGGACATTTGGAGTAGATTTTTGAAAGAGCCCTTGAATATGGGATATCCTTGAACCCAAAGAAATTCCATTTTGCAGTAACTGAAGGAAAATTACTGGGGCATATATTATCCAAGGATGGGGTGAGAATAGACCCTGAGAGGATTGAAACAAGTGATAAGATTGAGGTTCCTAAGAGTATTAAAAAGATTCAATCCTTCTTTGGACAAATAAACTTTGTAAAGATATTTGTCCCAAACTTTTCAGAAGTAATTAAGCCAATTGCTATGATGTTAAAGAAAGGTGCAAACATAAAGTGGACAAATGAAGCTTTAGAGGCATTTGTAAAGATTAAAAATGCAATTAAGGAAGATCATGTCCTCAATTCCCCGGATCATGCTAAGCCATTTCAATTTTTTCCTTTGCATCATATCACACCATTTTTGTTGTCTCACCACAAAAGAATAATGAAGGATATGAGTAACCAATAGAATTCTTTAGTAAAACCATTCAATCCTCTGAATTAAATTATGATATTAATGAGAAACAAGATTATGCACTTGTAAAGGCAGTAAAGTCCTTTAGGCCTTATTTGGTAAGAGCAAAAGTGATAGCCTATGTTCCTAATGTAGCAATAAAGGATATATTTAGACAATCAGAAGTCATTGCGAGAAGATGTAGATGGGTAAATCAGATTCAAGAATTTGATATAGAGATCAAGATCACTAAGATTATTAGAGGACAAGGATTAGAAATGTTAATGGTAGAATCAAATGTGGATGCATTACAAGTGAATTAGATTGATCTAAGTAAAACCTATACAAGTATTGAAAGATGCCCTTGGTACACTAACATAGTAAATTTATTAAAACACATGAAATGCCCCGAAAACCTTACTGATAGTCAAAAGAGGACAGTGAAATTGCTAGCATCTAAACATATTTTGATGCAAGGAGACTTATATTGGAAAAATAGGGATGGTATACTTCTCTTGTGTCTAGATACATACCAAGCTAAAAAGGTGTTTAAGGATCTCCATGATGGAGCATGTGGTGGACACTTTTAAGCAAAAACCACTACACATAAGATATTGAATGCAAGATATTATTGACCTTGCATATTTAAAGATTGCCATGAATATGTTCAGAGATGTGAAGCATGTCAAAGATTTTTAGGGAAACCCAAATATAATGGTGCATTACCTCTAAATCCTATGTCTATTGAAGAACCATTCCAAATGTGGGCAATAGACTTCATAGGTGAAATTGTTGATAAATCTAGTGGTGGACATAAATAGATTTTGGTAGCCACTAATTACTTCACTAAGTGGGTAGAAGCCATACCAACTAGACAAGCTACTAGTAAGGTGGTAATCAAATTCCTGATTGAAAAGATATTGACAAGATTTGGTGTTCCTCATAAGATTGCTTGTGATAATGCTATGTGTTTTAGATCTACAGAATTCGTTGAATTTCACGAGAAGTATGTAATAAAGATTTCTTTTTCATCCGCTTATCATCCTCATGGAAATGGCCAAGCGGAATATAGCAACAAAAATATAATGAAGATTATCAAAAGAATGTTAGATAACAACAAAAGATCATGAGCTTCATAATTACCACTTGCACTTTGGGAAGACAGAATTACAATTAAAAATTCTACTAGATATGCCCCATATGAACTTGTCTATGGAAAGAAATCTCACTTGCCACTAAACAATTTGTTGCCAGTATACAAGTTTGTAAATAAAGAACAATGGGAAGAAGTGGATTTCATAGAAGATAGACTCCAACAGCTTGCAGAATTGGATGAAATGAGGAATCAAGCTCATGAAATAAATCCAGAATTGCAGCAGAAAGTGAAAGATTTATTTGATAAGAAAACTACAGAAAGGAAATTTTGTGAAGGAGATCTAGTTTTGAGGTGGAATGTGAAAGATCAAGACAAAGGAAAACATGGAAAGTTTGATGCTTTATGGGTAGGTCCTTTTTTATTATTGGTAAAGGAGGTGAGAATTCTTACATCTTATAGGATTTGGAGGATTACAATCATGAACTTCAAGTGCATGGTCAGTACCTTAAACCTTTTTTCCATTAAAGATAACAATAGGCAGGTTTGTTTTTTCTTCTTTATCTTTGCATTATGTATTATATTCTTGTATCTTTCTAATGGTCTTCTTTTCTGGAGATAGATTGGATCTTGTTGTGTTCAGGTATAAACACACATCATCAGAAAGAGCCACTGGTGGAACCCATACTTGCAGAATAATTTGTATCCATAATCAGTCAGGGAAGTAACTCTTTGCATTTAGTTATTTATCTTCTATAGCCTTTTGATTTATATATTAAACTTTTACTTATGTTTCTTAGGTATTTTAGTAAATGCTATATCATTTGAATCCATATCTATAATAGATATACTTGTCTACCATTGATTTTTTCTTATTTTCTCTGTGATACAGATAAAAAGATAGCAAGGTCAAAGTCTAAGTACAATGATTGTAATCGACACACAGTTTATGAAACTATATGATCATACAATTACCCTCTACTTACCTATAAGCGTGATGGCACAACGAGGCAGTGAGAAAATATTCTATCCATCATGGGGTGGAAAATTATTCTGGTCTCGACATCCATGATAATCGAAAACAATCAAATAGAGTTTTTGACGGTTGAAAGTTCACGACCGATGTACACGCAGATCTCTTTTAATTGACTTGGCACCAAAAAATAAGCATTACATGTTCTACAAAGTCAGTTTGACTAAAGTTACACTGAGCCACATTTGATCGGCTGAAGATTTGATCCAACGATCGAGCGCGATGATGCTATCTCAAGCTGTACGACGTTTAAACATCACGCAATGGCGAAAAGGATGACAGGTGTCCTGGGCCTACCAAGATATACATGTAGAATGACACGGATACAGATTCGGTATTTGATTAGCTTACCAGAGTGACTAGTTTACATGGAGGTTCTTATAATAAAGTAAAGGACAGATCACTTAAATGCCATATTTTAGCCCTTGTTTTAAATCAACGGCTAGGACTTAATCTGGCGGGTAAAATTAATTGGCAGATAACCAAGGCATTTGAGGCATATCTATGACCATAGGATACAATATCTATGTCTTTGTGCAATGGTGCGATAGGAAGATGAATGAACGTTAACCAATATGTGATAGTGCGGGATATGACACGTGGCAGCAATGAAAAATGACAAAAAGCCTTGGTGATAATATTAAAACTGATTTACTACGTGGCATTTTAAATATTAAACCTTTGAATATACTTAGGGTTTTCTTTATTATTGATTATTTGAATTTGCATGTAGAAAAAAAAGGTGGAGAATGTGGTTTGATTGGACGGTCTAGATTATCAACGTCGGGATGAATGGTCACATGAAAATGTGATGAAAATAGGTCGCAAAAGAATGATCGACACAATGGTTGCAATTGATAAAAGGTGACAAGTTTGATTCTAGAGACCATGCACAAGAATATCGATACGATCGACATACCCGGAGCCAATGATTCAAAATCATTGATCCCAAACAACGGATATGTTAGAAATAATTGATTTGGTTTCAAGGTCGACAATACCAATGATATTATCATACTGGACTAGGTCATTGATATATCAACAATAATATTTGATGCCATGTAGAGATTATGGATGCGGCTATGGATGGATATACGATTGGACACTAGTACATTTGAGACCTCTTTTTGATGGCTATGCGTCGCAATTACAACACTACGCCATTGGGAAAGTGACACTGCTCGGTGTTGTAGTTTTGGTGTCGAAATCACCGACGATGACTCTGCCTGTCGTTATTGCAATGGTAATGACCGTCGCAATATGCACCGGCTATGAGGGTTAGTATGTCATCATTACACATTATGAGTGTTGGTATTACAAAGGTATGTGACAGAGATTTTGTACATGCGACATCCACCTGTCAGACTATTCCAAAATTTGGACATTACATGTAGTGTTCTGGCGTCGGTCATCCATTGAATACCATCACAATTGCGACGGTATGCCATGTTTTAAAAAAAAAAATTGTCATGTGCATGGAGTGGGACCTTAAAATATTGAGCTTCTCTTTGTTTCGAGAATAGTTTAACATTCTCTACTTAACAGGGCCAACCATGTGAAGGTGGAAGCTCATCTAGCCCCTCCTAGAGTCTCTTATGGCCCTTTACAACACTTTAAGATCTCTAAGATGTAATCTTAGGGATTGTAAAGGGTCATAAGGGATCTTGGGACACAAAATTTGAGAAACATAATTGTAGGCATCATGGTCACAATTGTTTGGAGACACAACATAATTGAGTGGTATACCCAAATGATGCAACGCAACCACTACTCCTCCAATTCTAAGTTGGCACTACAGGATCTAAAAACTATAGATAAGGAATAAATTTAGAGAGCGGAGGATGAGGGCCATAATGACCAAAATAATATAGGGATCCTATATTATTTCAGTCATTATGGCCCTCCTCCTCTGCTCTCTAAATTTATTCCCTATCTATAGTTTTTGGATCCTACAATCCCAACTTAGAATTGGAGTAGTGGTTGCATTGCATCGTCTGGGTATACCACTCAATTATGTTGTGTCTCCAAAAAATTGTGACCATGATATCTACATTTATGTTTCTCATTTGTTGTGATATCTACATTTATGTTTCCCAGCTATCATGTGTATGTGCATGTTCTTTATGTGTTTGGCTTCTCTCCCTCGCATCCAAAATAAGATTTTCCCACTCTGAATCGAGAATGCATGTGCAAATGCATAGAATATATAGTCTTAGAAGGCCCAGATGGACAAAAATTCAATGTACAATTATAGTCTTGAATAGATAAAGTGGAACTAAAATTTCAGCAAGGCTGGGAAAAGTTTGTGCATAATTATGAACATTTTCCGAAATTCTAGTTTCAGTTTATCTTTACAAGACCATAATTGTACCATTGAATTTATGCCCATCTTTGCCTTCTAACACCATATGTTCTTCTGGTTGTTTATGTTGTGTCTCCAAAGAATTGTGACCATGATACCTATATTTATGTTTCTCAGCTGTTGTGAGATTAAAAGTCTTCTAAGGAACATGTCGTGTCAATGTGGAACTGCATAGGATTGTCACCAAAGTGGGTTCTGGATCAGAGAACTCCCTTTCACTTAATAATTATGAAGCCATCAATGGTATACTAATTTTTTAGGATTGTAAGTTTCCATTGATGGCTTCAAATTACCAAGCAAAAGGTGTACAAAAAACTTAGCAGCCTCCTGAGCCTTTTTCTTGAATTTCTTCCCATCTGGTCCTTCTAACACCATATGGAATGTGATGTGTTTATAGAAGACATCATACAGACTTGTTTAGTGATCATATGTGTTGAAGGTGGCACCTGATGCTTCTGCAATGACTATAGATATTAAATTTTGCATCACTGCCTTATGTTGTTGAAGCAGCATCAGACTCCACCTTCAGCACAATATGATCACTAGACAGGTCTATATGTCTTCAACTTTTAAGTTGGGCTATTTCTGTTCTTTTTTTATGTAGTTGGATGATCCTTGCCAATGTGTCCGGGGTTGAATCCAGTATGCTCTTGTATGATCCAAAACCTGCAAGGAAGGAAACGATGGGGTTAGATCCAAAGGATCTAAGCAATGCCTAGCACCCTATTACTGATCCTCATCTACAATTATGCATGTGCACAGTCAAGCCATACACTTCTAAAAGGAACAAGGATAAAATTTACAAAAACCCATCCAAGATATAGAAAATCATAACAAAGTCATAAACAACAATAAGTTCATGAGTTTATCAAAATATGTCCAACGTATCTACACGATATTCTAAAAAAGCTTCAGTATCTACAATAACCCTCTATTAATCACATTTATTTATATGGTCCCAACAAAGTAGTGCACAAACTACACAAAGAAGGCATCGCATAAAAATGTTTTCTGCTTTCGCCATTGAAGCAATCTCGACGGCACTAGCTGCCTCTCGAGCCCTGTACAAGTTGCACTCATTTCCTACATCAGGTATAGATGTAGATTGGGTAGATGTAAATGTGGTTTCATCAACGCACTGAAATTATTGACATCCACTATTTCCCTGCAATACCAAATCTACATCAGTTCTTCCTAAAATGATTATAACTTGTCACATTACTTTTAAACATTAAAATATAATTCCATATCCAGACCTTTTTCCTATT